>JAZAYU010000030.1:5368579-5968579 GCA_038501625.1 Corbicula japonica | reverse complement strand
GCATCTTAAGAAGTTGTTTACATTCCATTATTATTTTTTTCAAGTGTCTAATATATGTTTACTCCATATTTAAAATGCAAAAATCACAGTATTTCATTTTTACTTGCAAAATTTACCATTTTCGGTGAACGATCTTGCATCAAAACAACCCCATAGTCAACATAAGGTGAAAAAGGTCAAAAGTGGAAAATTCAAATTTGATTGCATTCAAATGAATACAAGATCTGCTTCAGATGAAATCCTCAAAACTGTACTCATGTGAATGTTATTCAATGTTTCTGACTTTCAGAAAGTGCGAGGGTTTCCAGCTTTCAGTGATGGTAGAACAGACAGTATGTACCAGTCTTCTGTGTTTCTGTGTTGTGTCTTCTTTAGCACTGTCCTCTCTAGAGCAACAGTTGTTTAATGGAATTTGCATGCTATTTATGTTTTTTAAAACACTTGTGGCACAGGTAGATGAGGATAAATATCAAAGTTACATGAATAATTTCACTATGTTGTTAAACAATTTTATGCACCTACATAGTGTGAGGCATATAGAGTTTGCATTAGTCCGTACGTACCTCCTCCATTAACTATTGGGCGGATTTCTTTCAAACTTGCACAGATGATCAAGCAGGATGTGTAGATGATCATAAAGAAAAGATTTTTTCCTGCGACTATTTTTACCAGAGTTATGGACCTTTGTTACAAATGTTGTAGCAGTGGGGGCCTCAGTGTCCGAGGACACATTCTAGTTATTGTGTCGCCCTTTCGAAGAAATGACGATTCATAGGGATCGCTTTGTCCGTCCGTCCGTCGGTCTGTCCGTCCGTCACGAAAACTTAACGTTGGCTATAACTTTGCCATTTCCTAATATTTCTTCATGAAACTTTCAAATTATATTGCTTATGACAACACGCTCATGATGATTCCAAATTCTTTAGGTCAAGGTCACATTTGATGGAGTTAGGCCCCTTTTTATACTTAGATTTTGACACGAAAACTTAACGTTGGCTATAAGTTTGCCATTTTTTTATTTTCTTCATGAAACTTTCAAATAATATTGCTTATGACAACACCTAATGATGATGCCAAATTCTTTAGGTCAAGGTCACATTTGATGGAGTTAGGCCCGTTTTTGTATTTAGATTTTGACATGAAAACTTAACATTGGCTATAACTTTGCCATTTCTCAATATTTTTGTATGTTCTGTTTCATAGTTTTTATTGCCAAATCTGTTTTAGCTCTTAGGTTTTCAAAAAAATCAATTTATTGGACTTTCCAAATCCAGATTAAGATTATCAGATTCTCCATGTCCATGGACACTTGCTTTCAGTTACGGTGTATGTTTGAACATTGATTTTTTCATGATATTTTAATTTTCAGCTATTAGTGTTTTATGTTATTTGTTTAATTAGATATGTTTGTATAATAAGAATGCTTTAATGTGTTCACTGTGTACTTATATGGATGTTGTATTGTGACAGTGTCTGTATATTTCCATGTAGCAGCGACCACCAGTAGCCACAGCCACTCGGCATCACCGTTCAGTTCAGCTCACGACAGTGAATACACAGGTTTGTACTCCACACCACTCTTGTACCAAATGTATATAGGATACCTACCAGGAGCATCATGTTGCCATTTGAAAAAAATCCTTAACCCTACCTTCTTCCTTTCTTTTAGCAAATCCATCAGATTTAATGACTTCAATCTTCATTTCAAATAATCCTAATGGTGACCCAAACATTTAGAATATTTAATAAAAAATATGTCCCTTTCATACATTAATGCCTGAGACAACATGGTTGCATGTCCCATGACTGTGACATGTTCCTGTTCAAACTAATTTGCCTTTCGTAATGGGACAGTGATAGCAAATTCTTTCAAATCATACACCTCCTTCACTGGACTGCAGTTCAGCTGTTAGCACTTCTGTATTCTGTATATTTACCAACCAGGCTTTAAAAACTTAGACATGCATTTGTAGAAGTTGTGTAAAGGTAGGTTTTAAAGTGACTATTTGGTAATTTTGTGTTGTCACAGTTGTGCTTTTTTATCCTCTGTTGGATATTTTGCTTTGCAGTTTGAAAAAACTTCTATGGTCAGACATATACAGAAATCCTTGTTTGAAATAAAGTGACCAAGCAAGCAGAGAGGAAAATGAAGTTTCCCAGTTTTATGATACTGTATGTTTTGCTGTTATTAGTGTTTAGTGTACAGTGTGAATCACAATTTAATATTTTCCCAGAATCTGTGCTGAGCTACAAATTCTCTTTATTTCATTTCATTTAAATTTAAGAGTATGGGTATGATTTTGTTTATAACACATTTTAGCATGTATCCTTTACATTAATTATCAATCTTGTCTATTCCTTTATTTTCACAGATAGTAACTCCTCCAGTGGTGTGGATGACCAACAGATAGAACTATCTAGTATGTAAATAATAATAATAATAATAATAATAATAATAATAATAATAATAATAATAATAATAATATAATATTCTTTGAATAAAATTTAAATTAATATTGCCAGTGACTGCACAACTGTTCATTATTTGTGCCAATTAATTTCTAGTGTTGCAAACTTCAGGATTATTCCCATAAAATTTCCTGTTTTCCCTGAAAAAATATTCCATGAAGTTTTCAATATACAGGCTTAAATTTCAAGGAAGTGGCTTAATTGGTTTATTGGCTTAAATGGTTTATTGTTCAATATAATTATTTAGTAGTGGGTCTTTGCTTCATTACCTGCAATTGTTTGTGGCTGGAATCAGCTTGAAGAAAATGGGAATCTTTGCAATACACAGAATAGAGCATTTGTTAGATTATTAATAATAATTTACTTAACAGACAAAGTTAACAAACATAAATTGTCCTAAAGCCCAAGCTAGTACACAACTAACAAACATAAATTGTCCTAAAGCCCAAGCTAGTACACAACTAACAAACATAAATTGTCCTAAAGCCCAAGCTAGTACACAACTAACAAACAAAAATTGTCCTAAAGTCCAAGCTAGTACACAACCAGCATGTTGGTAAATATGCTGTCATTTTTTCATAGAATTAATGATTATGACTATGGATAAACTACATAAAGTTTTAAACTCAACTCTCTGGATTAAATGTTTGATGTTTGTTTTCAGTGGATGACACTCAGGGGAACCTGATGACCCTGAAGAACTCGGGACTCTCCCTGTCCATGGCTTCCCTCTACTCTGGTAAATATACTTAACCCTTTACTCCATACACCTTTATTGTGTGGGCAACAGTGTAGATCCAGATCAGCCGACACATTTATTTATTAGCTAATTTCTGACCAAGATGCAAACAATGCAAATCCTAATCAGAGGGCAAGGATGTGCTGACTGATCTACTCTGTTTGAGTGAATTTTACTGCGTCAGTAACATGTAACAACTTTGGCTTTAAATGTATTCAGTTATGCATTGACAGTGTAATAATATTTTGTACATAACATTTACTTTGTTCAGAGGTCTTCTCTTGTTTATATTATAAAGTCACCATTTCAGCCAATCAGATGCTTGAGATTTTAGACTGGTTTCCGAACTCAGTTTTATAACCTTCAGCCCTGATATGTGAGGCACCATTTATATATCTGAACTCTTTGAATAATCCTTTAAAATTTGTTTTTAATTGGTCAAAATACAGAAGACACATCATAATATGGACAATTTGTTTCAGATGCAGACATTCAAAAGAAAGCCTCGTTTGTGTTAACACGTGAGAGTTCTACACAGGACAGTGGAGCATTCTTGACGGCTGAATCTGTGGCTATATCACTGCTGAAAAAATTCTCTGAGAAACAGCTTCCTAAAGCGTCTGACCTGCACTGGCTCGTCACTGAGCAAGATGCTCCTCAAAAGGTGACAATGTCTTCACTTGGCCAATTAACACAATAGACATGTCTCTTGTTTCTCCATTTCAGCTAGTCTCAATCATTAAGATGCTCTGATTTCCCAAAGGCGATCAGTACGTCTGAAGACATTGTTCGTTAAAAAACCTGACACTCCAAAACGTGGCTTGTAATGAGGACATTAGTATGGAATGCTGTTGAGGTCTTGTGAAAATTGTTTTTTAGACTGGTGCCCTGCCAGCTGGAAATCAAAAAGACATATCATACGGCGACACACATTTTTTAACTGTATTATTGGGCCCACAGGCATGTTCAAGTAAGCTGGGTTCTGCAGTTACCACGAGATCTGATGAAAAGTTTATACAGATGTTGCAAGCACAAAATGCAACCTTAGAAATATTTTAGAATGAAATCATTTCAATAAGAAGATCATATTTTTTCTCTAAATTTGGACCTTTTTGGATCAAAATTACGTCTGAAGTGAAAAACTTTGCCCTACAACCATTTTTTTTAAATTTCTTAAGATAACTTCAAAATTCTTTGGCATACCCTAATTGTGTCCTTAGAAACATTTAACAGTGAAATCACTTAGATTTAATTTTTAAAAAGTCAATAATTTCCAAATTACAGAAAGACAAAAGTGTTAAGACAATTTAGCACAGTAAAGAAAAATAAAGCTTGAAAATCCCTAAAATTCTATTTGCAATCAAACACAAAAATGAAACATCGCAAAACAAAAACAGATCAAATGCCCACATGATCAAAATGATACTGACAAATATCCAAGATTCTTTAAAAGAACTTTAAATTATACAGAGAGAAATCAACAATATCTTGTCATCCATTTTCGCAACCATGAAATTAATGGCCAAAACACACTTTTACAAATACCTTTTACTGTATACATGTGTTAGACAAGATGATCTTAGATATTGTTGTTAGTAACTCATTACTTAGGAAGGCATTTAAATTGATGTTTAGTGTTGCTTTGTTTTTGTGTTTGGCTGCAGAATTTAGGGATTTTTTTTGTTTTTTGGTCAAACTATTTTTCTTTACTGTTCTAACTTTTCTTAACATATAAATAATAAACATACATAATAAGATTTATTTATGCAAAGTTTGACGGAACTGCTTTTTTCGGTTAGAGAGATTTTGATATTCTTCCCGTTTTATCAATAACCGTACAATGATAACTGCCATACCATACAATGTGACAGTCTAAATCCATTATTACAAAGAGGCACCAACGGCGTACAATATATTTGCATTCATTTTTGTAAAATGGGGTAGGCAAGTACGTCCTTTGTTTCATAAACCATATGCTGATTTTGTAGCTTGATATCATATTACCTAAATTTCACTTTGCCCATTGTGGGAGAAATACGGTTAAAGCACTGTTAGCAAATTTCATTAGAAATCGCGATTGATTTTGGATTTGTTTACTATGCAGATCAGATTTAGATTGTTTGATTAGTGTTGCTATTTATGTTTCAGTTGTTGCCATTACCCAACTCCATCCCAGTGTCTCCTGATGATGCTGATGCCACAAAGTCTTCTCTCAAGTCTTCCAGGGTAACCATGTTGCAGTGTTTTACATATAAAGATCTATTCTAGGAAAAATGATTCCAAAGTTTTAAAAACAAGATTTGAATACCAGACTCAAATCTCAAGCTTCCTCAAGCTAGGTCAATACTGAGACTGGTTGCAATTTCAACCAATCAGATTGCTGAGATCTGTGACTGGTCTCCATTCAATTTTATTACATTGAAGCCATGCCACAAATGTAAGGAAACCACGATAAGATTCTCAAATTGGTCATTCCTTGGTTGTGGGATTCCAAGTTTGCCAGTCAGATTGCAGAGATTTAAGACTGGTCCCCAGTAATCATATATATTTAAAATTAAGTCACAAATTTATGCTTAATGGGGCCGTCTCACTATCAAGTTCTGGCCAGCGTTCTACAACGTTTGAGGAAACCAGTGGCCCGTGAGAACATGCTAATGATTTTAGGGTTTTCTTACTTGGACACTGTTACACGCTTTTAGTGCGTTAGACACATGCTAGTGGTGAGTTAGACAAAATGTTAATAACACGCCATATGTGTCATCCTGATTTGAGAACGCTCAAAAATTGAACGATTGAACCGTTCAGAGAACGTTGACCAGAACGTCATAGTGTGACAGCCCCTTAAAGGCCTTCAGTGAATTCAATGGTTGTCAGTACTTGTATGTAAGAACATATTGTAAAGGTCACTTGCTTTGACTGCGTCATGTATGGAAGCTGCATGTATGACCCTTAATGCTGGTCTTTTTTATTAGGAAACCTACAAAACACATTTGGTTTACTGGATTCTGTAATTTATTAGGAATTTTTTTAATATGCAAGAAATTGCAACAACAAAATAAACAGGAAGAAAAATGGTTTTGGCATACATTTGTACATTACTCACAAAATGTACAAAAGCTGTTATATATTAAATAACATTGTGATGATTTTTTGCAGACGAGATTACGAGGAAACATGGAATGGGCACCACCCCGGCCACAGATTATCTTCAATATTCACCCTGCTCCAAGGTGACTACTACAGTTTTCTCTTTCAACATGTTGCTGTGAACAAGCTCATTAGCTGGTTTTTCAGTAACACTGTGGCATTACATAAGTGTTGTTAATGTGTTTATTTAAAGCAGTTACTTATAAATTTACTTGTCCTAGAATTTCAGGAGAAATTATTTTAGTAACTTACTTGTTTTTAGCTCACCTGAGCACTTGTGCTCATGGTGAGCTTTTAGGATCACTCTGTGTCCGTTGTGCGTCGTGCGTCGTCAATTTTTGCTTTAAACAACATCTCCTCTTAAACCCCTGGGCCAAACTTGATGAAACTTGCCACAAATGTTCCTTGCATGAAGCTCTTCCAAAGTTGTTCAAAGAAATCAATTCCATGCAGAACTCTGGTTGCCATGGCAACCGAAAGGAAAAACTTTAAAAATCTTCTTCTCTGAAACCACAAGGCCTAGAGCTTAGATATTTGGCATTTAGCACCCTCTAGTGGAACTCTACAAAGATTGTTCAAATTATTTTCCTGGGGTCAAAATTGGCCCCGCCCTGGGGTTTTTCGTTTTTCTTCTTTTAAATTCTGTTTTTAACCTTTGATTTTCTACAGTTATCAACCAGATTTTGACACAAACTTTATACCATCTTAAAATTCAATTTTTCCTGAACAATTCATACACTGGTTGTTCAGTGATAAAATTAAAAACAAAAATTTTAGTAGCAGAGTGAAAATTTCAAGTGACAAAATTCCAATATTTCTACCAGTCTTAAACTATATTTAGGTTCAATGTAAGGTGTTATTATATTGCAGTACCACAGTATAGCTCTAGATGCTTGACAATGACCTAGTGAACTTTGCTATTTAGATCTGTGTTATATCTGTGTTATGCAATATTAAGAACTTTGCTCTGGAAGATTTTATACTGTAAATGTTGTCATTTTCTATGGATATTGACCAAATAAACTTTCTTACTTTATAGCTCTTTGCAAATCAGGCTTTTCTGAATATTTTATTCACTGTTTGTAAAACATATTTGTAGCACATTCTCAAAATGTTCAGACTATATTAGACACATTTTTTGCATGGGCGAACAGTGTGATCCAGATCGTCCAAGAACTAGGTCACTGTTACTAAAAATAGAATTTTCTTGTGAACACCCTAGCAGTCACAATTTTGCTTCGATAGTCATGAAACTTAGTCAGGACACATTTTGTTGCATGGGCGAACAGTGTAGATCCAGATTGTCCAAAAACTAGGTCACTGTTACAAAAAATAGAATTTTCTTGTGAACACCCTAGCGGACACAATTTTGCTTCGATTGTCATTAAACTTATTCAGGACACATTTTGTTGCATGGGCGAACAGTGTAGATCCAGATCGTCCAAAAACTAGGTCACTGTTACTAAAAATAGAATTTTCTTGTGAACACCCTAGCGGACACAATTTTGCTTCGATTGTCATGAAACTTAGTGAGGATGTTTGTCCCAATGATTTCTCGGATGAGTTCGAATATGGGTCATCTGGGTCCAAAAACTAGGTCACTGTAACTAAAAATAGAATTTTCTTGCGAACACTCTAGCTGTCACATTTTTTCTCCGATTGTCATAAAACTTGGTAAGGATGTTTGCTCCAATGATTTCTCAGACGAGTTTGAATATGGGTCATCTGGGTCCAAAAACAAGGTCACTGTTACTAAAAATATAATTTTCTTGTTAACACTCCAAGGGTCTCATTTTTGCTCTGATTGTCATGAGAGTTCATCAGGATGTTTGCTCCAATGATTTCTCAGACGAGTTTGAATATGGGTCATCTAGGTCCAAAAACAAGGTCACTGTTACTAAAAATAGAATTTTCTTGTTAACACTCTAGGGGTCACATTTTTCTTTCTATTGTCATGAAACTTTTGTCAGGATAGTTGTCCCAATGATTTTCGGACAAGTTTGAATATGGGTAATCTGGGTCCAAAAACTAGGTCACTGTTACTAAAAATAGAATTTTCTTGTGAACACTCTAGGGGTCACATTTTTGCTGCGATTGTCATGAAACTTGGTCAAAATGTATTTCCCAATGATTTCTCTGACAAGTTCAAATATGAGTCATCTGGGTACAAAAACTAGGTCATTGTTACTAAAAATAGAATTTTTCTTGTTAACACTCTAGGGGTCACATTTTTGCTCAGATTGTCATGAAACTTAGTCAGGATGTTTGTCGCAATGATATCTCAGTTGAGTTTGAATATGAGTCATCTGGGTCCAAAAACTAGGTCACTGTTGCAAGAGACACTTGACTAAACTCAGGTGAGCGCTTTTAGGGCCATCATGGCCCTCTTGTTTTAATATTCATATCAAATGGTTGGAAACAAATGATTATTACAAGGTAATTTCTGGAGACCTCAAGATTTAAGAACAGCATACTATTAAATTATAGTGATACGGCCACCTGTGATTTATCATAGAATATAAAATTGGGCAGAGGTAAGCTGTGAAAAGAAAATCATAAGAGATTATTTTGCACATTTATTCACTACAACAATTAGGAAAGTTTGATTGCCTTGTATTTTTGTACAATGTTTATTGAAGTTATTTCATATTTCAGGAGGAGTTCTTTATTAGTCAAACAGAACTATAGATGTGCTGGTTGTGGAATGAAAGTGGAACCAGGTAGGTTTCGGAATTGAAAGATAATGTGCTAATAGCAAGACTTCTATGTTTGTGAGCTAATTTGCTCTGTTGATAGAACTCTTTTTGCATGGTAATTTCTACTATTATTATTATTACTGAGTACATTTCAACTATTGACTGTGTCCATGCATACAATCTACCTTACAGTTACAAATAATATGAAATCAGGTGCCTAAGCTGTTTTTCAAAGAAAGCCCATGTTTCATTAACACTTTCCTCCATATATACGCATTTTAAGCCATGTGTGACCAGTGTAGATCCAGATCAGCGGGCACATCCGTGCCATCTGATCAGGATCTGCTCTGGTCCCATTTTAGTCAGAAATAACCTAATGAATGAAATAGCGAACAGTTTAGAACCTGATCAGATGGCACAGATGTGCCTGCTGATCTGGATCTAAAATGTTTACCCATGCAATAAATGCGTATATATGAAGGAAAGGGTTAACACCTACACTCTAACCTTTGAAAGGAGACAATCAGATTCTGTGCTATTGTTTTGTTTTGGCAAACAGTAGAATCTAGGTCTAGTTGCCACCTTTTTCGTAGATGCATGTTTATTGCATGGGCTAACAGTGTTGATCCAGGTCAGACAATGCATCTATGCTGGCTGATCTGGATCTACAGTGTTTGCAATAAAAGTCATATATATTGAGTAAAGGGTTAACATGTTTTAAGCACCTTTTCCCACTTAAAGTACATTTAATGTATTTTATAACCAGAGGTCTGGGAAATTGTATATATAATTTGGTGTCCTATTACAACTAATTTTCTTTATAATGGCATGATGTTTTCCCTTAGATAAGAAATATTGATGGATGAGTATATGCTTAAGTATATGGCCTGTTATACAACCCATTTTGTTAATCTCTTTCTTTCAAGAAAACCAGGTTCTAAGTGATTTTGGTAGCAAGAGACAAACCTTTGATAACTGGCATGGTCTTGTGGTTTTGTGTATGACTTAATTTGTGTTGAACATTATTCTGGTTTGATGAAAAAAGTTGGATATCAATATCCTAATTAAAAAGAACATGAAGGATTCATAAGATATTGTAACAGTATTCTATTGTTTTGACAGGTTATGCTAAGCGTTACAGATACTGTGAATATACTGGAAAATATTTCTGTCAGTGTTGCCATAGCAACCAGCTTGCCATGATTCCGGCCAGAATGCTACAGAAATGGGACTTTTCTAGATATTATGTATCAAACTTTGCTCGTGACTTTCTAACAAAGATTGCTGATGAGCCTTTGTTTAACATATCCGATGTGAATCCTATGTTATATAAGAAAGTGAAACTGCTGGATCACGTGAAGGATTGGAGAACACAACTACAGCGTCTGAGATCTCTGATCAGTCTCTGCAAGCACGCCGCAAGGTAAACTGCTCATGAGTGTTCATACTACAAAACTTAGTTTATTGTGTAGGCATTTTGATTTTACTTGGAACATGAATTTTGAAATTATAAATTGGAATAAACTGCAATGAAGGTATCATCAGGGACAAATAATTGCATGGATTTAAGTATTTAAATTATTGAAATGGAGTTATTTAACATAGTTGAATGACTTAAAAATGTTTCATAAAATATTTACTTATAAACCAGAATATCAAGATAAGCAATTTGGAGGCATTGAGTCTTGATAACAGATATATATTGTAAGGAAACATGGTAAATTTAAACAAAATGTTTGGAGTTTGTAAAGTCCACATTATTCTATCTCACAATATAAGAAACCAAGGTTTCTTACCTTATGTCCAATTAATGTCGAGGTATTTTGTGATTAACACTAGCATTAAGCTCAACTAAAGCTAATCTCAATAAAAAAAGTGTGGATATTGTAATCCATATTTGTTTTCCTTTTCAGTCTTTCAGCAGATATATGCAAGCTGCCAGCTCATTGGGTACAAGATATTCACTCATACTCTATTAACGATCTCTTTTCTGTAAGTTATATCTTTTATTTGTTACTTACATTTGTTGTCGTTGATCTAGATTTTCACTCAACTAACCTAATTTGTGCATTACATAATTGCAGTTCCTTGACCGGTTATCTTCATAAGCATTTTCAGAGCTCAAGTCAGAACAGTAATATTTAATGTTTGAAGCTCTTTAAACTTGATGTTTGCTTGGTGTGTTAATGCACCTGATTTTGTTTTGCAAAATGGACAATCTTTGCTTGGAGTAGGATTATATTTTTATGTTGTTTGATGTTAAAGCATGTTCAAACTCTGCCAAATAAGGCAAACATTGATTAAAAGCTGAAGAACTTTATGCATTTTGGGTTGAGTTCACACATGTATACCCTAAAAAGTTTTATCAGTAGTATTGCAAATGCCATTTTATATAGAAATATGTAATAATTTTCAAAAGAATCTAGCCACTGCAGTGTTAGAATAAATGATGTCATTAAATCTGCATTTATTAATTTGTAAACATCCAATTCCTACCAATGACATTATAGCAGATGTACATGGTTGGAATCACATGGTTAAATTAAAAAGCCACCTGTATTTGATACCAATAGTTCCAAACTCCTATCTTACTTGTGAAATGAAGTTTGAGGGCACTTTAATACAATGTAGTTGGACCCATGACAATAAAATATAATCCATGCACGTTGAAAATTTGATGGGTTCTCTTGCTTCCAATTTTTATATAAAATTTCTTAAACTGAAGATATCACAATAATAACTCTGTTTCCTATTTGTTTGTGCTTTTACACAGATCGATTTGTGATGGGCTTTCAATCCATTCCCAACCGGTTGTCAATTTTATGATTTTCAGTACTGTAACTGTCCTGTAAGAATACTGTGATTATCTTGTATATTGCTGTCATGTACAGGTGAAGACTGGTGCTCATGGTCCGCTGTGCAGTCAGTTAAAGAATATGTCCACAGCTGCAATATCTCATGTTGAATCTTGCCAGGTAAAGTCTAACTGTATTATCACCTTTTGCTCCAAATATATAGGCAAAAAAACGGCCTCATTTTCCTGTCTTAGGAATCATTTACAGTTTACAACACTAAATAGTGTACAGTTTTGCGGAGCTGTTTACACAGTCTGAAGAACCAGCACTAAATACTGCACAGAACAGTTCTGTAGAGCTATTGCATAGGAGATGTACAGAAGTCAATGATTGACAAGTAAAGGCTGACCTTAACATAATGATACTCAAATCAAATCAAAGCACTTTCCTGTTGAAGAGCAAGAAGCAGGCTAAATAAAACCTGTGCAGGTCCCATGTAAAACAACTGGTCTGCTTGACCAGTAGAACGATTCTGGCCTTTACATTGTATATTTATATATACAAACAAATATGACTCAGTTGCTATCCAGACTTGGATGAGCACAGTTTTAAACCTTATGTTAAAGCTTATTTGTAAAAAAATGATTATCAGCAAGAAACAGTCTATTTTGATTTCTGATTAGTTTGGTTGAACTGTATCTATCTGTGTTAGTAAACTGCCTGTTATGTTTATTTCAGTACTGCCAAGGTTTTGGTTATATATGTGAAATGTGCAGAAAGCAAGAAGATATTATCTTTCCATACCAACTAGAGAAAGTCACAATTTGTCAAGGTAAATGTTGGCCGCTATCACCATGAATGTAATTGTTTCTTTCTTAACATATGAGCTAGGTAGAGTTACAAGCTGAATCAAGACAGCTGAACCATGTTTATAAGAGGTAGGGAAGGGATGAAGTAAAATCCTTCTGTATCAACAGCAGAGTACTGTACAGCTGGCATTTTAGGGGGCATGCACACATCTCTTGTTATTATGGGTTTTATTGCTAAAAGGTATAAAAATGGACGAAATGTGTAGGAAAATTACCTAATAGGAAAATGATCAAATAAAAATGTTTTTTTTACCAAATAAGCAACAACTGAAACCATCATATATGTATATATTATTCATTGAGTATGGCTGACCAAGAGCTATTTTACTTTCAGGTTGTAAATCATGTTATCATAAGGAGTGTTTTGTGCCATTGAAATGTCCGAAATGTGCAAGAATAGAAGCAAGGTTTGTTGTGCCACAATATATTTTGTTGTTTGCTTTTTGTAATATTACCTTGAGCATGAGCAACACAACAACTTAACACAGATGTCACTGTACCGATTATAAATAAGTCAAACATTTCAGAAGAAACTGTAATTATACCCCCGCTTTGAAGAAGAGGGGGGAATACTGTTTTACCCTTGTCCGTCCGTGTGTCCGTACGTCCGTCCGTAACAAAATTTTCATCGCAGTTTTCTCAGCAACTATAACATGCAGCAGCCTGATATTTTGCATATTGCTTTATCCTATAGTCCCATATGGTGTAAAGCAATTTGATGCTCCTTGCTCATCTACTTCCTGTTTGCCGCATATTTTTAGATTTTGTTACTATGAAGGTGCATTACATGGACCAAAAGGCATGTTAATTTTTCGTCGCAGTTTTCTAAGCAACTATAAATGCAGCATCCTGATATTATGCATATTGCTTTATCCTATAGTCCCATACGGTGTAAAGCAATTTCATGCTCCTTGCTCATCTACTTCCTGTTTGCCAAATATTTTAGGTGTTGTTACTATAAAGGTGCATTACATCAACCAATTTTCCGTCACAGTTTTCTAAAGAACTATAACGTTCAGCGGCATGATATTTTGCATAATGCTTTATCCTATAGTCCCATATGGTGTAAAGCGATTTTATGCTCCTTGCTCACCTACTTCCTGCTCACTGAATAATTAGATTTTTACACATAGTTGACATACATGCACAATTTCCGTCACTGTTTTCTAAGCAACTGTAACATGCAGCAGCCTGATATTTTGCATAATGCTTTATCCTATAGTCCCATATGGTGTAAAGCAATTTTATGCTCCTTGCTCATCTACTTCCTGTTTACCGAATACTTAGATTTGTGCACATAGTTGACATACATGCACAATTTCTGTTGTAGTTTTCTTAGCAACTGAAACATGCAGCAGCCTGATACTTTGCTTATTGCTTTATCATATATTCCCGTATGGTGCAAAGCGATTTTATGCTCCTTGCTCACCTACTTCTTGTTCACCGAATACTTAGATTCTTACATATAGATGACATACATCAGGGCACGACAAATCCTGAAATTACTTGGTAGCCCACTGGGCTACCAGGATTTTTGCTTGGTAGCCCGGACTTTTCGGTTGCGTATTTATTACCTTAGATATATACACATTACAACAATGATGGGATGGTTTGGATTACTAGTCAATATTAAAACATCTATCAGATTATTTAATTTTATTTATTTATTTTATTACAATACAAAAATCCCAGGTAATTCTTTTCATCACTTCAGGGATCATGTTTCACTCAGGGATATGAAGTAAGCCAGCTGACTTGAAATGTTGGAACCCGTTGGTTCTTGTCATATTCTTTGCCAGAGAATTTGGGTAGTTTGGGCGTTGATGTGATTTTATCATCTAGTTTTCTCTTCACTGATTTGGGAGTTGACTGCTGGCAGTGATTTGATGATGGGTTTTGAGTCGAAGGCTCACTCTCCTAAATAGAAATAATTTCATTATATTTCTACTCTTTTAATAACCCTTTATTAATCAACAACCAGTTAAGTTTCTAGCATGATCATATCAAATATTTAAATTCATTCCTGCCTTTGGATAAAAAAAGAAAAGAAAAGCATAATATCTGAATTTAAGAGTCTCATTCACTGTCTGCCCCTGAAACAACAAACATCAGATTATTAATTTATCTAGCCTATTCTGTAAACGTTAATAAAACACAATGCTTGAATATGATCTACTTTAAATCAATATGATTAAAATTAGAAACAGAAACTCAACTGGCCTTTGGAGAAATACTTCTTTAAAATTATTTTATATCATATCTCATTTTATGTAAAAAAAAAACATCAAGACCGGCATTTGGCAAGAAAACTTAACATATAACTTGCCTTCTGATGACAAAACGATCCATTTTCCATTAACAAAATACTAATCCAACTACAAAAATAACATTTGTAACACGTTATCTTTATGAAATTATATAGAATTTTCAATTATGAAACGTTTTGCGAATTGTCACCTGTTTAAAGTTTTTATTTTCTCGCCGACCATTGCTTTTCTCACCTACTAAATAATTAACCCAATCATCCTCAATCAACTGACATACTTACCAAAAACACCTTTGATCTGTCGTAAATTAGATAGCCGAAACTGTGAAAGTTGCAGTCAATCTAATCAAAACACATTAAAGTACCGCATAATCTCGCCGTATCCTCGCGCTCGGTTAAATACATAGATAGCATACAACAGAGCGTGCGAGACTAACAGCGAGAGGTCAAAGGTGACGAAATCGATAATTACCCGCGCGTGTTGTTTTACAGTCAAGTGTCATACCGTTTCCTGTTTATTGGAATTGATGATTTGCCGGGCAACCAATATGGGAATTTTAAGGTGGGCCGGCGGGCACTCGCTGAAATTTTTTGGTAGTCCGCAGGGTCGAAATCGGTAGCCCGCGGGAACCGGGCAATGGATTTGTCGTGCCCTGCATACATGCACAATTTGTGTCGCATTTTTCTAAGGCACTATAACATGTAGCAGCCTGATATTTTATACATTTATTATGTCTCCCACCCCTCTCTGGGGGAGACATATCATTTTTGCCCTGTCCGTCTGTCCCTCTGTCCATCTGTCACACTTTGTTTTCGCTCAATAACTGGAGTACCGTTTGACCCACAGCATTCAAACTTCATAGGGTGATGTCCCTATTGAGTAGAAGAACCCTATTGATTTTGGGGTCAGTAGGTCAAAGGTCAAGGTCACAGGGCCCGAAGAGTGAAAACCATTTCAGCTCAATAACAGGAGTTCTATTTCACCTAGAGCCTTCAAACTTCATACAATGGATGTCCTTATTGAGCAGAGAACTCCTATTGATTTTGGGGTCAAAGGTCAAAGTCACTGGGGCCCAAAGTGTAAAAACTGTTTCTGCTCAATAACTGGAGTACTGTTAGACCCAGAGCATTCAAACTTCATAGGGTGATAGCTCTTATTGAGTAGAAGAACCCTATTGATTTGGGGGTCAGTAGGTTAAAGGTAAAAGGTCACAGGAGCCTGTAGAGTGAAAACCCTTTCTGCTCAATAACAGGAGTTCTATTTAACCCAGAGCCTTCAAACTTCATACGATGGATGTCCTTATTGAGTAGAGGACTCCTTTTGATTTTGGGGTCATTAGGTCAAAGGTCAAGGTCACAGGGGCCCCGAAGAGTGAAAACTGTATCCGGTCAATAGCTGGAGTACCGCTTGACCCAGAGCATTCAAACAAAATAGCGTAATAGCCCTTATTGAGTAGAAGAACCCTATTGATTTTGGGGTCAGTAGGTCAAAGGTCAAGGTCACAGTGGCCAAGGCGCAGGGGAGAGACATGCATTTTTCACAAAAAACATCTAGTATTTTTTATGTATATAGGTAAATACTCTGAAAATTTGACACCCTTCATACATATGACAATTGCTTGCAAATTACATTTTGAAAGTCATATTTCTCTAAGCAGGGGTATCACTAGTGAGCATTAGCTCACAGGTTTATCTTGTTTTATATGTTGTAAATAATACAGACTTTAAGAAAGTCAGAATTGTTTCCAGTATACTGGTTTTTCAAACCACCTTTTTTTATACGCCCGTTTGAAAAACGGGACGAATTATGGGAACACCTGCGGCGGGTGGGCTGGTTGGCCCGCTCTCTAAGTCAAAAAGTTTTCATCCGGTCTTTATCAAACTTGGTGAATATGTTGGTGGGCATAATATCTCGACCAAGTTCTATAACCAGCCAAATCCCCCCAGGCACTCCTGAATTATGGCCCTTGAATTGTCCAAAATAAGGGTTTCCGCTCTTTTAAGTCAAAGAGTTTTGATCGGGTCTTTATCAAACTTGGTGAATATGTTGGTGGGCATAATATCTCAACCAAGTTCTATAACCAGCCAAATCCCCCCAGGCACTCCTGAATTATGGCCCTTGAATTGTCCAAAATTACTGTTTCCCCTCTAAGTCAAAGAGTTTTCATCGGGTCTTTATCAAACTTGGTGAATATGTTGGTGGGCATAATATCTCGACCAAGTTCTATAACCTGCCAAATCCCCCCAGGCACTCCTGAATTATGGCCCTTGAATTGTCCAAAAACTGAATTAGTGGTATCTGCTCTCCAAGTCGAATAATTTTCATCGGATCGTTACACAACTTTGATGATCAGCATTTTGACGGGCGTATTTTGTGTCAGTTTGGCACTCTTGTCAGTATTTGGTACCCTAGTTGGGATATTTAATAACTCTGGTTATTTTTGCATACTGAATGAACAACACTATGTTACAGAAAGAAGCATCAAGAGGAGTTAACCTTCGAGGATAATGATGATGACAATGATACAACAGTGAAGGAAGAGGGATAGACAACACATGCAGCTTCCAGAGCAGGGCCCAAGATCATAAAACTAAATCTGGAGATCAATCTCAAATCTCAAGCATCTGATTGGCTGAAATGGCGACCAGTCGCTATTTCAGCCAATCAGATCCTTGAGATTTGAGACTGATCTCAAAACTTAGTTTTATGATTTTGGGCCCTGAGCTACAGACAAACCTTGCCATTAAGACCACCTCTGGGGCGGGACTAAAGTGGTCTTTGTAATAGGGATGGTCTTTTGAGGGGTCAGAAAACAGTGAAAAGGGACTTTGAAATAGTGTTCTTATTGTGAGGTGGTCATAATAAGAGGTTTTACTGTGTACTCAAAGTGCAATTAATATTTATCATATTTTAAATGAATCCTGTCAATCAAACATACTTTGGGACATCATGTTGATGCCACTGTGATCCTTACTCCTTGTTTTAACTTCTGAGACTGCTTTACTTGGAAAAAAGGGTTCATTCATTTCAAAGAAATATTTTTAAATTTTTGCCTTTTGAAAACTGTTATGATAGAGATACTTGAAGAGAATTTACCAACTTAACCCTTTGCTCCATAGATGTGCCTTTATTGTGTGGGCAAACAGTGTAGATCCAGATCAGCCAGCACAGCTGTGATGTCTAATCTGGATATACACTGTTTGCTTTTAGATTCATAAGGTGATTTCTGACCAAGATGTGACCAGTTCAGAGTGGTTGCACATGGGTTAAAATGTGTTTATATGGAGTAAAGGGTCAAATAGGTAAACAGGGACTATTTAGTTTCCTTTGGCTAACTTAGACTTCAATGTTCAATATTGTTTGTTGCTTTTTAGCTCACCTGTCACATTGTGACAAGGTGAGCTTTTGTGATCGCAATTTGTCCGGCGTCCGTCCGTACGTCGTCCGTCTGTAAACTTTTCATTTAAACAACATCTCCTCTTAAACCCCTGGGCCAAAGTTGATGAAACTTGCCACAGATGTTCCTTGCATGAAGCTCTTCCAAAGTTGTTCTAAGAAATCAATTCCATGCAGAACTCTGGTTGCCATGGCAACCTAAAGGAAAAACTTAAAAAATCTTCTTGTCTGAAACCACAAGGCCTAGAGCTTAGATATTTGGCATTTAGCACCCTCTAGTGGAACTCTACAAAGATTGTTCAAATTATTTCCCTGGGCTCAAAATTGGCCCAACCCCAGGGGTCACTTCATTTTACATAGACTTATATAGGAAAAACTTAAAAAATCTTCTTGTCTGAAACCAGAAGGCCTAGAGCTTAGATATTTGGCATTTAGTGCCCTCTAGTGGAACCCTACAAAGATTGTTCAAATTATTTCCCTGGGGTCAAAATTGGCCCCGCACCAGGGGTCACTTCATTTTACATAGACTTATATAGGAAAAACTTTAAAAATCTTCTTGTCTGAAACCAGAAGGCCTAGAGTTTAGATATTTGGCATTTAGCACCCTCTAGTGGAACTCTACAAAGATTGTTCAAATTATTTCCCTGGTGTCAAAATTGGCCCCGCCCCAGGGGTCACTTCATTTTACATAGACTTATAAAGGAAAAACTTTCAAAAATCTTCTTGTTTGAAACCACAAGGCCTAGAGCTTAGATATTTGGCATTTAGCACCCTCTAGTGGAACTCTACAAAGATTGTTCAAATTATTTCCCTGGGGTCAAAATTGGCCCCGCCCCAGGGGTAACTTTTCATTTTACATAGACTTATATAGGAAAAACTTTAAAAATCTTCTTGTCTGAAACCACAAGGCCTAGAGCTTAGATATTTGGCATTTAGCACCCTCTAGTGGAACTCTTCAAAGATTGTTCAAATTATTTCCCTGGGGTCAAAATTGGCCCCGCCCCAGGGGTCACTTCATTTTACATAGACTTATATAGGAAAAACTTTCAAAAATCTCCTTGTTTGAAACCACAAGGCCTAGAGCTTAGATATTTGGCATTTAGCACCCTCTAGTGGAACTCTTCAAAGATTGTTCAAATTATTTCCCTGGGGTCAAAATTGGCCCCGCCCCAGGGGTCACTTCATTTTACATAGACTTATATAGGAAAAACTTTCAAAAATCTCCTTGTTTGAAACCACAAGGCCTAGAGCTTAGATATTTGGCATTTAGCACCCTCTAGTGGAACTCTACAAAGATTGTTCAAATTATTTCCCTGGGGTCAAAATTGGCCCCGCCCCAGGGGTCACTTCATTTTACATAGACTTATAAAGGAAATCATTTAAAAATCTTCTTCTCACAAACCACAATGCGTACAGCTTAGATATTTGGTAAGTAGCATTGTCTAATGGATGTCTACTTAATTTGTTCAAATTATGTCCCCTGGGCCAAAATCGGCCACGCCCTAGGGTTCTTTTGGTTTTCATATAGTTATATAGGAAAAACATGAAAATCTTCTTATTTAAAACCACAAGGCCTAGAGCCTTAATATTTGATATACAGCATCATCTAGTGGTTCTCTACCAAAATTGTTCAAACTATCCCCCTTGGGTCAAAAATGGCCCCACCCCAAGGGTCACTTGTTTTACATAGTCTTATATAGGAAAAACTTAAAAAAATCTTCTTCTCTAAAACCACAAGGCCTAGAACCTTAATATGTGTCATCATGTAGTTGTCCTCTACAAAAGTTGTTCAAATTATTCTCCTGGGGTAAAAAATGGCTCCGCCCCGGGGGTCACTAGTTTTATTACATAGTGTTATATAGTAAATCTTTAAAAATCTTCTTCTCTGAAACTGTAAGGCCTAGAGCTTAGATATTTGGTATAGAGCATCATCTAGTTACATTTTTTCCACAATAGCAGCTTAATTTTTTGACTTGATTTTACCAAACTTGCACACAACTCTTGCAACCATTGAGCAGTTGTTGACAGGTGAGCGACCCAGGGTCCTATGGACCCTCTTGTGTGTCTTTTGAGCCCATAATAATATTTTAGTCAATGTTTCATTAAAACACCTTACTCGGTATGCAAAACCATGATAAAAGCGAGTTGTTGTCATTGCTTTGCTAAATAACACTTTACATGCTGATTGTGAGAATTGTGTAGAGGAGTTTTATGCAGTAAAACTGTTATGTTATTCTGTACAAAGTAAATAAAAATGGAAAATCAAACACAACTACAAAAGATCCTTACATCGACTCCGTAGGAGTTCGTTAGAGTTTTATACCAAATAAAAGGCATTAACTAAAGTTTAACACAATTCTTATGCCATTCAAATGTTCAAATGTGACATTCTGTGTAATAATTTATTAGTTATAAGCCTTGATAAAATAACAGTATAACAGCATAAGTGAACATGGCAGATCCAGAACAGGTGGCTGATCTGCACTGATCGCTCATGCATTTAAAGGGGTAATAATATTATATGGAGTAAAGGGTTCAAGAAATCTAATATAATGCTTCTTTGATACATTTAAAGCTTTTCTTGATTAGAATAGTTTCTAGATGGTGCTGTGTTTATGTACATTAACAGAAACTTGAGTAATTGAGTATGTATGATAAAACCTGGTAATGAAACACCATCAAATTGTATGTGATTATAGGTTAGTGCTATAATTGAAAAAGACAACTGTGATATTATATTGACAATTGTGATAAGTTTTATGGACATTTAATGGGCATGAATTGTGATAATTATGCAGAAGTAGTCACTTGGTGATTTTATGGATGTTGTTTTAAGGTGCTGTAGATTGTAGTCCATAGAATCTGTACCATAGACATATGCTTGATGCATGGAGACATGGATGTATTCTTCCATTAGATGTATAAAGTTGATCACCAAATCTGCTCTGTTGTGAGGTACTGTGGCTAGGGCATTGTAGGTTAGATGCACTAGGGGAAAGAGATTTTTTTTGCCAGTCTACATGCAAAGCAACCACTGGTTTCATTCCAGAAAGGGACAGTCAAGCATAATTTATAAATTAAGAAATTGCCTTACAACCAGTGAAAAATGTAAAAAAAAAACATTTTGCTTTAAAATGTTTACTAGTATTGTGGGAGCTATACTCAATAAATATGTTGTGAATATTGTAAGGACTCCAGTCAAACTATGCTACTAGGTTGATGAATACAATCAGACTGATTTGTGAAATGTCAGTTGAACCATTTTTCTACCCTTTTTACTGACGCTTTGCATACAAATGCTTGGTTTAAAAAGTGACATTTCTTTCTACGAAGAGATATATTATAGTAAGTTGGGTGCATATTTAACATACCTATGCAGTTTTTTAAAAATACCACTGGAGTGTTCAATGACTTTTCTTGGTGTCTTGGACAATAGAAAAAAACTGTATCAAACACTTAAGCATCATGAGCAAACTGTCTATCAAAAGTGTTAAATCTTTTGTGATTTTAGGGCAACATTTGTAGATCAGCTTTGCTCAAAGGCTTAAACAACTCGCCAATGTGCATAACCGTCATTGTATTTTTGTTATGAAAATCATAGAATGCAAGATGTTGCAAAATTGATGAGATACTGCATACTGAGCAAGATCATCAATATTTTTTAAATATACTTGCTTGTTAATATAGTAATAAATGTTACAGTTGTATAAATTTGTTAGCTCACTGGGGCTTTGAAGTATAATTGTATTGAGCATGTAACTAATATATTGTTATAATTGTTATGTTAAAATTGTTTATTATTACAAAAAATTACTATAAAACATTAAAAAGACCTATCCAGACTTGTGTAATTGCTTTGGTTCCTTCATGTAATTGTGTTCTACTCTGCATATACCAGGGCCCAAGATCATAAAACTGATTGGAGACCAGTCTCAAATCTCAAGCATGTGATTGGCTGAAATGACAACCAGTCGCCATTTCAGCCAATCAAATGCTTGAGATTTGAGACTGGTCTCCAGATTTAGTTTTATGATCTTGGGACCAGCAATTCCATATTGCTTAGATTACTGTAGTCAGCTTTAACCTTGAGTAAATAGTTAGCCCTTTAATTCATACTTATTATTTTATAGCAAGGACAAACAGTAGCCACACATTAGCAACAAGAGACATTTGTAAAACATTTATGCCCCCGAAGCGCCACATGAATAGTACACTGCTGTTGATCAACCAAACCACTGTCTTATTATTGGTGAGACAAGCTTTTTGTACTGAAGATCACTGTGCCCTTGATCTTTGACCTGAAAATCAATAAGGGTCATCCTACTAAATTTTAGGACCGCAGGTGAAAGCATTGCCTACCTATTAATCAGAGAAGGCTTTTGTGTTGTAGGTCACTTTGACCTTTGACCTACAGACCTGAAAATAAATAGGGGTCATCTACAGGTGATAACAAACCTCCCTACCAAATTTGAGGACAAAGGTGAAAGCATTGTCTAGTTATTGATTGGACAAGATTTTTGTATTGAAGGTCACTGTGACCTTCACCTTTGACCTACTGACGTGAAAATCAATAGGGGTCTTCTGTTCATGACCAACCTGCGTACCATATATGAAGACTGTATGTCAAAGTGTTGTCTAATTATTGGTTGGACAAACTTTGTATTCAAGGCCACTATGACCTTGACCTGTAAATCAATAGGGATCATCTACTCATCAACCTCCACACCAAATATGAAGACTGTATGTCAAAGCGATGTTTAGTTATTGATGTAGTCTGTGGATGGACCGACCAACATGGGCAAAGCAATATACCCCCGCTTCTGTGAAGCGTATGGGGGGCATAACAATAGAGGTCATACTGGTAATTAAACTTGCACTGAGATGGGCTACAATCTCAAACAAATGATTTGTTAAATTGAACCCTGTCTCCTAATTACCCTGTAACCAAGCTATGAAAGCTTTTTCCAATCTCTATTTTATGTAATGGCTTTTGGTGGGGAAAAAACCTAAATAACAACAGGCTAACCCAGAGCCAGTATTTAGTGGTAGATAATACCAACTTGAAACTTTTCTCCATGGGCAACCGATCTATATCCAGATCAGCCAGCAAATCACATCTGTGCCATCCGATCTCAATAAATATTGATTGTGTCTTCATCAGAAATAACCTTATAAATAAAAAAAGGGAACAGTGTAGATCCAGATCAAATGTGAAGACTGATCTGGATCAAAAATGTTCAACCATGAGAAAAAAGTTGCATAATTGAAGTAAATGATTAATAGATCTACTAAAAGTGTTTGTAATAAAAAAAAACTATGCCATGTTAGTAGAAACTTTTATTTCACAATAAATTATCTACATACAATTACTATCATTATCTATTTACAAGTACTACTATGACCATTAGCTGGTCACTATACAGCTACATTTTGTTGTACACTGAATATTCAAATAAGTTAACATGCTTTTTTAATTTTGAAAAAAAAGAAAAGATTCTTCAAAACTCGTATCTTTAACAATTAAATTATGTCATGTAATACTTCTAGTCAGGCAAGATAGCTTTTTTACACAAAGATGTATATTTATCATCTTACATTTTCAATATACTGTTGTATCATTTAATTTTGCGGGGATCAAATTTCGCGCAAGTGACATAAGTGACAGTTTTGCGAGAGCTTAAATTTGCGCACTTGTACTATTCTCATAAGACTAGATATTGAGTGGTTTGATTTCGCTTTGTTTTGATTTCGCGCACTTCCCCTTGCGCGAAAAACGCGAAAATTAAACCACCGTGAAATATAATGATACCTAAGTAAGCGGATATCCAGTATATACAGTATACAGTGGAAACAAGTGCCCTATACTCATAAGTAGACAATAACTTTTTAAACATAAAACATTTCTGATAATTAGTGCTGGGTCCAAGATCATAAAACTTAGATTGGAGACCGGTCTCAAATCTCAAGCATCTGATTGGCTAAAAAGGCGACCCAGTTGTCATTTCAGCCAATCAGATGCTTGAGATGTGAAACTGGTCTCCAAATTTAGTTTATGATCTTGCGCCCATCATAATCACAATATGGCATGTTACAGACATTGTTTTCAGCTACCATCTGTTCACACAACATGCATAAAGGTCTGTTGTGGATGTATCATTACACAGTACACATTACACAGTAGTATTTTTAAATGGAATACCTGACTTTCCCATATATCCAGGTAAGGCCATCCTCCAGTAATTGTATATTTTCAATTTCCTAATTGACTTGTTGACTCAAGTAAATTGTTGTTTACCCATTCAGGCATTTCTGAATGTCTTTTTTACTTGAGATGCAGGTAAAAACATATTACGTGTATCCCTCTCAAAACTTCTTAGCAGGGCAACTGCATACAAACATTTTAGAGGCTGGCCTCATTGTGATGTGTCTGTTCAAGTAAATAAGAACCCTGATTCTATAAAAGCACTTGAATTTTCAAAACTTGTAATGACTTTAGACACCTCTGAAAAAGTGTAGACCCACATCTGCCTATGATCCATCCCAGTTTTAGCAGGCTCTACACTTGTTGGTCAGTCAGATGATAATTTCAGCAATACTCCTCTGGATAATGAATGGACTTGCTCAATATCAAAGGGAGACAAGTACGTTGTACAAATGCAGTGGGTAGTGGGTTGATATCTGTTACCTACAGTAGGCTCCATCTGTTTCACTGTGATGGCTGCTGATTCTGTCCCTCCTGTCCTGGGTTCTGTGGGGGCCTGAAATCACACCACAACTGTTATCATTCATGGCAGCTAGTATTTTATCAAAAATCGAGAATTTGTGATAGACAGGTAAATAATTAGTTTTTATGGATAACTTAAATAAAATTTGCCAGTGTACACAGAGGTTGTTTAGAGTTTGGAGGATTTAAATAAAGACTTGGACAATTTTGTTCTCAAACAAATATTCAGTTAGAAACTGTGTTGGTTGTAAAAATTACCAATGTCTCTTTCCATTTGAAAAGCATTGGTCGTCAGGGACACTGATAACGAGTAATGTTTTTGTTTGGTAGATATATGACCCCACTCCAGGTCATAATTGTTGGACTTGACATTTGCAGTTTTGTAAATATCCTCCAAAGGGATGCATGCTCTACATGACAGGGAGGTGACTAATGAACATGATATCTGGACTTGAAGATGAGCAATAAAACTTGTCAGAATGATATGCCCCAAGGTGAAGAAAATCATGTTATAAAATATACATACGGTGATGGACTGGTCTTTGGTTTGGGCATGTTCTGTAAAACAGCGGCTATTTCTTTTTTCTCATCATACTTCTTCCAGAGATCGTACAGATGTAGTATCTGTCTTGTGATTTCTAATATCTTATCCATATCTACAGACAGTTCTGCAAACCACTGCTTCAAGTCTTTCTGTTGTATAACACAAGCTATATGTAATGCAGCTGGAATGAGAGAAGATGGTAATCTAAGAACACAAACTCATACAGCCATATATAAAATAAAATTAATGTTCAAGCTGCTCAATGTTCATAATTTATCAATAAAAAAGTATTTTCAAATATTGGATTCTACTATAGCAGACATATTTGCTCCTGAATACATAAAATTAAGTGTGTATGAATTGAAATTCTGTGAAAGAATGATTGGCTATTCCACACAAAATATCATCTGAAATTGACTGGACAAAATCACTTTTTAAAAGTGATACACTTAAGTGATACAGGGACTTTGTTAAACTCAATAGCAATAACTGTCATTTGTAATGGAAGACAACCATTTCATATGCTATCAGTAGGACTTGAGGATTGTCATAACGGGCTTAAACGACTGCAATGAGCCTACAATTTTCAAACCTGTAAAGTGTGAAACAAACACTGTGTGGTTTCTTGTGGCAGTTTACGACCATCAAAGTTAAAGCCTGAAATCTGAATGGCCGCCAGTATTCTCTAAGAATGTTTAACATGTATATACACCTAATATAAATGAACTTCCGACAATACTTACATAAAGCTATAAGATATGGTGGGTATAACAATGAAACATCTGTTCTGAGGGAATCATTAACTATTCTCCTGAAATATAGAATGCAAACCTTTCAATAATTCATGTGATTATCATTTTTGTAGAATAAAGTTATCTTTCTTCAAGAAAACAACAAAAACAACATTTTTTTACATTAACTTCTTTGAATTGAATTATGATAATTCAAACACCATAGATATTTTGAAATTGATCTCATTAACCTTTGATAATTTGAACACCGGATATTTCAAACGTGAACTCATGACCGGTCCTGTCATTTAATTTTCTATTCATTTCACTCTTGATATTTCATGAAATCACCGTATGATTAGCGCATGTTAAGAAATTGACACAGCAATTGAATTGGGTAACATGATTATTTTGACAAACAAATAATATTAATTGCATTTAATCTTATTAAAAAGTAATCGAAACATATTGATCAAAATATTTAAAGAAAATCAAAAATAATTAAGATTTGAAAACTACAATTGAATGAATTGCACAATTTATGATTGGGTATATAATGAACACCAAAATGATAGTTAATCATGCTAAGTTAATCATAGCCTATCAGCATCAAATGCGGAGACCACAGATTTATGCTCATCTTTGTTAACTGTGTAATTGTTCATATTTATTTAAAACTATATTCATAATAAGCACACATATGTCTTGAACATGCTTAAATATATTTTGAAAATAAAAATATTAAACAACAAATATTTAATTTACAATGTTTTTTTTTATTTTCACTTTCAACATGACACTTTATGTAAACATACCAAGACTACCTGAACATAATAGTATCCTCTTATGTTGTTCAACAGAACTTTAATATTTCGAACTGCCAATAATTCGATATTTTTCCAACAAAAAATCTTTACAGATTATAACTATATTAAATCTAAGCAAATCAATAGTTACCAAGCCAGGGGTAATATACTGTCGTCAGTAGAGCTAAAGTCTGTCACATACTGCACGAGAGGCCGGTATGGGTGATATACCACTAAACAACAATCCTGAAACAAATCATTGAAAATTTGTTTATGTTTTAACCCTTTCCTCCATAGATTAACCTTTATTGCGTGGGGAAGAGTGTTGATCCAGATCAGCCGGCACAACCATGCCATCTGATCAGGATCTGCTCTGTTTGCTTTTTGATTTGTTAGGTTATTTCTGATCGAAATGCTACTGATCTGGATCTACACTGGTCACACATGCGTAAAAATGCGTATCTATGGAGGAAAGGGTTCATACAAATTTGCATCAAAATATAAATCTGATTGCATTTTCATGAAAGTACATTTAACTCATCATCAGAGTATTATCATAAATGAAAAGTATACAATATATTTTCCAATCTGCTTCAGAATGTCAAACTTATTTTTCCATCTTTTCAACGAAAAAGACTAATCAATCAAACATTAACTAAACATGTATGCACAAGACTTTAAATGTAGACAAGGGGTGTAGTAGAAACTGCATTAAAGTCAGATTGTTTGGTTTTTGTTCGTCTTCTATGATACAGTACAAAAAAATTAATTGGGGACTAATAGAGTATGCCATTAAACAAGGAATGTGGAAATAAGTACACAGTATCAACCCACCCACTTTATTATTTGGATAAACTCTTTAGAGGACCTGTAGCCAAATCTGAAAACTTTAATGCAAACTGCCTTTGTAAAGCTATACAAAAAATTCAAAAGGGAGTGGCAAATAGTGACTGCAGTGCATCTATCTGGATAAATGTGCATCTACAACTGACAACTTTTATATATATCTTACGGGGTCAATAGACCATACCATCATTTCAAGCAGATAGAATTCACACTCGAGTACATTGTTGATCCTGTAGGGATACTCCTGTGGATAGGCATGAGAAAACTTGTTCTTTACTGAAATAAACATACACTCAGCATTAATCACAAGTATTTCAACAGCAGTGTAGTTCAATTTTCTAAATTTAACCTTTACTCCAGGGATACTACTTATATCCCACTAGCAAATACTGTATATCCAAATCAGCCTGCTCATTTGTGCAGTCTGAACAGGATCTATACATATGTGCATACTTATCTTGATGGTCTAAAATGGTAATACAAGTGTTAAAAGTCATATCAAGAGAGCACATGCGTAAAAATGCGTATATATGGAGGAAAGGTTTAAACCAGATAGTTAAACACAACACTGATGCCACCAACTCCGCATTTATGACTTACACATGACCTTTACAGAAAGGATCAGTTTCACAAAGGCCTAATATTGTCCTAAATATATTAAATTTGAACATACACAAAAGGCAAAAACAGTGAATGCTGGCCATATTGGTGACAGGTCTAAACAATTTGCACAGTCCAATAGTTGGGGAGCAGCTTTTATTTTTACCAAGCCCCACACTAAATAATTTACATCGAAACTGAAAATCAGTTTCAAGAAACACATCCATCGCAGCAAAGTGCAAGATGACATATATGATTGTCGATTTAATGTAACAACCATTACAGTATCATAAAAGCTTGTTTTCCCTATGCTACGACTCAAATGTTTTATTTCATGTGGCCAAGGTCCAATACAAGCATGGGACAATACGTACCTACAGTCTGACATGTGGTTATCAGTCGGCTGTTTGATATCACACCAAATTCCTGTAAATAAACACAACTTATCATTATTGTAAAAGAATCAAAACATAATATTTCTAATCAAAAGGTTGTTTATAATAATATATGACATAGTTTAGTTGTATTTATGTTGATTGCCAACCAATGTTTTGACTTTTGTCATTCTTTTAGAGTAAATGTGCAATGACATCACTTCATTCATAGTTTTATATTAGTCTGCAGATGAAACTTAAAATCACTAGTTTAGACTAGATATCACCATTCCTTGTTTAAAGATGAGTGACTACCTACTTAAGTGCTTCTGAAAACAAATCAAACCAGATTCCTGCCAAACAAAGTGATCAATCATGGCACTATTTCAAATACACATTTTAAATTCATACCAATCGTAGTGAGGAGAAGTTTATGATGAAAGGATTGTCAACTCAGACCTATGATTTCTAATCCAGTTTGCAAAGCTGTGCTGGTAAAAAGCTAAAATCCCCATCATTCAGCTTTTATCCCTGACTTGCACAAACATACATAGTTTATAAGAAAGATTTTGAGGACCAGATATAGGATGACTTTTTAAACCTGTTAAAGAATGTACTTTTATAAGGAAACAGTATTTATATGTCACTCCCGAATGAATATTTTCGAATGTCTGGGCCTCAAGTTACAGTGAGCAGATATCTGTACTTTCTCATAAAAAATTTCTGCATACTGTTCAGGAAAATAGTGATGACGATTATGCCACATATTTACTACAGGACTGTAGTATTTTCTTCAATGACTGGTCACTAGCCAAAAATCAATTATGTCTGTAAAAGACATTATTAGGTTGAGATTATAATTAACTCTCACCAACTTTTAGACATTAATGATCTGCAATGTGCAATCAGTGACACCACTGATAGCCCTTTCCTCAATATTTTTACGCATGTGCGGCCAGTGTAGATCCAGATCAGCCACTACATCCGTGCTGTCTGATCAGGACCAGCACTGGTCACATTTTGTTCAGAAATAAACCTAAGGAATCAGAAAGCGAAGAGTGCAGATCCTGATCAGACGGCATTGATGTGCTGGCTGATCTGAATTGACACTGTTGGCCCATGCATTAAAGGTGTGTCTATGGAGGACAGGGATAGTGATAAGTACAGCTTCCAGAGAATGCAGCAGGACTTACCTCAACCTTTGATGCCAGAAATATACAGGTAGGTGCCATTAACCACGGGTCTATACATTTCAGTGAATTTCTGAAAACACAAGAGTGATGAGCTTCTTCTATGCCCTATATAAGTTATTATTACAGAAAACAATCCATCTTTTTGTATTTCAACTAGATGGGTGTTCAGTTGAACACTTGTGTCACCCTCTGGTGCTATCGGAATAAAAATGCAAGTACAAAAAGGGGCATAACTCCATCAAATGTGACCTTGACCTTAAGAATATAGTATCGTCACGAGCGTATTGTCATAGGGAATATAATTTGAAAGTTTGATGAAGAAATATTAATAAATGGCAAAGTTATAGCCAAGGTTAAGTTTTCATATAAAGGGGAATAACTCCATCAAGTGTGACCTTGACCTTAAGAATGTGGTATTATCAGGAGCATGTTGTGAAAAGGAATATAATTTGAAAGTTTGATGAAGAAATATTTAGAAATGGCAAAGTTATAGCCAATGTTAAGTTTTCGTAAAAAGGGAAATAACTCCATCAAATATGACCTTGACCTAAAGAATGTGGTATCATCACGAGTGTGTTGTCATAAGCAATATAATTTGAAAGTTTGATGTAAAAATATTAAGAAATGACAAAGTTATAGCCAACGTTAAGTTTTCGTGTGAAAATCCAAGTACAAAAAGGGGCATAACTCCATCAAATGTGATGTTGACCTTGAGAATTTGGCATCATCTCGAGTGTGTTGTCATAAGCAATATAATTTGAAAGTCTGATGAAAAAATATTTAGAAATGACAAAATTATAGCCAACGTTAAGTTTTCGTGTAAAAATCCAAGTACAATTTGAGAATTTGGCATCATCTCGAGTGTGTTGTCATAAGCAATATAATTTGCAAGTTTGATAAAGAAATATTAAGAAATGGCAAAGTTATAGCCAACGTTAAGTTTTCGTGACGGACCGACGGACGGACAAAGCGGTCCTTATGTATCGCCATTTCTTCGAAAGGGCGACACAAAAATAATTGATAAGCATAAAGAAAACTTTCTGAGAACATCTACAATCAATCCTTTCAAACCTCAATGTCTCAGTAACATGTACAGTCGGTTTATTGTTTAAGAAGCTTAACATCATACAAGATGGGTGTTAAATGTAAACAAAGGCCTGTTGCAAACAACAGCATGCTCACCTATTTGAAAAAGTTGAATATAAGAGCTCAAACTAATTAAAGCACAATTTGAGCAAGGACCATTTAGTTAGTGTAATGGTGTTAGCTTCTTGTTTAGAAATAACTTAACAAATCTACAAGTGACTGGTGTATAATTTGATCAGACTGCACAGAATCTTTACAGCGTCTAGTACTTCCTGATCAGATGGCAGAGAATCTAAAAGTGACTTGTGTAGATCCTGATCAGACAGTACAGATGGTTCCACTTAGGATATTCGCCATATGCATGAAATATTTTAAATCACATTAATTACCAAATAATTTACATAATATGGTCAATTTTTTGTTTCAAAAGTCAGATCTTAAGTCCAAAACTAAAGCGGACATGAGCTGCAATCTGTTAGACTAACACACAGTAGCATACTGACAAACTGAATTCTGTAATTTTTCACTGACATGTAACAATCCTAACATGCATACCTGGCATAGAATCGTTTGAAGTAGACAGTTGCCGTGGCTATAACCTGTTGTCTCACTTTCAGCTGTTCTCCCAGAGCCTGTATAACTGTTGATAAAAAAGTATATATATTCCTACTGCTTAATATGTATATTATCCCTTTACTCCATAAATATGTATTTTAACAGTTGTGCAACCAGATCCAGATAGCAGGCACATCTGTGCCATCTGATATGAATCTGCACTGGTCGCAATCCATATGAATCTAAAAGCAAAGTGTAGATTCTAATCAGATGGCAGAGACAGACATGCTGGCTGATCTGGATCTACACTGTTTGCCTGCACTATAAAGGTGTATCTATGTACAGTGGAGCTCCACTATATCGCGATCCGCTATATCGCAAAATCCAATATAATGCGGCATACAAATGCAACAACTACCAAGTTAAATGGTAGTTACAATGTACTCACAGTTTGCAAAGAAGATCATGCACTTTTCATATTCTTCTTCATTCATTATTTTCAGATCTGCCTGTCGCTCCCTCGCCAAGTCCTGTCTGTCTAACAACCACTGCTGACTGAAAATGGTGTAATGACTTTATATTAATCATTTCCTCCATATATATGCCTTTTATCACATGAGCTACCAGTGTCGATCCAGATCAGCCAACACATCCATGCCATCAGATCTGGATCTACACAGATTTTCTCTTGGTCAGAAATAACTAATAAATCTCACCTGTTCCCCAATTTGATATAAGACACATATGTGTAGAATGAAGGACAATGCAAAACACAAAATTACTGTATTGCTTAACAGTTTTGAAACATTTGGGGAAATAAAATAGATCATAGGCTCAAATTGTTTGACATTTATTTTACGTTTCATATCAATCACCGGAGAAATGTTAAAGATATGCATGTAGGCCAACTTAAAAAAACTTATATTGTAGTCTGACTCAGTTAGTTAAAAATGGCATAAATACTTACATTGTTTGGCAGTAAGTAAATAATTGTGGAAGTAAATTGTCTTGATAAAATGTAGGTCATTGAGAGCAACATTTATTTTAAGTTCTGTATCAATAATTTGAGAAATAACAGATTTCATTCCTGTGAACATATTTCATGAGTATGGCATCAGAAAACTGATAAAAGTCAATAATTTCTTGGCCAACAATCAGTGTAAATTAACAGAGGAATGTAGACTGAGTCAACATCATCAGGGAGAAAAACCACATAGTATGAATGTCTACAGTAACTTTGTTGTGTTGTTAGACCAAGTGATCCATAGGCGTAGTCAATGGGGCAGCAGTGGCAGCCCCAATATTTCGACCAGCCGCCGTTATATTTAAGTCTCGTTGCTCAAAAAAATTTGGGTCCCCTCAACTTTTGGTTTGCTGGTGACAGGCATCAATTAGCTGCACAGGACAGGGGATTAACGACTGTAAATGACCGCAGGGTGTTTATTGCACTTTTTGTTATTATGTTTTGATTGCACAAGGACGGTGTCTGTTTTGTTTATTTTATTTATATAATGTCATTTAAAAGGATGATTGATAACATGTTATCTTAAAGAGAGGATCATTAGCGAAGTCGTTAGCGCGTCTGATTTGAGTCCAGGGATCGCTGGTATGATCTCCTGCTACTCCAACTAAAATAACTAATAGTCATTCGGATGGGACTTAAAACGAGGTCCAATGTAGTGACCAGTGCTTTACACCGGGCAAATAAAAGAACCAGGAACGATCCTCTGTATCTTACACTACCCTCCAAAACCTCAAATAACCAACACTAGGAGTGGCTCATATGGGCTTCCGGTAGCAACGATAAATAGATGGAATTACACATAACGTTATCTTTATTGTGCTCATTCTTAACAAGTACTTCATGTATCTTAATATTAATAAATTAATGTATATTATTATAAACAATTTTTCTTAATCCATAATTACATGTGATCAGATATGGACATTCCTCATCAACTCAGGGTCTTTCAATCTAAGACCCTGATCAACCAAATAATGTTGCATTTCTAAAAGCGTGAAACTCTGCGAGCTGTGCTTAAACTTTAAATAACGAACAATCGAAAGATTCTGAAATCAGACACTGACACAGATGACCAGTTTTGATTTTTTATTTGCAGCAAGTCTTGGTCACCTTTTTCTGCACCACAATGACATTATTTGTGTATGTTGGCTACGTTTCACTACAGATCATGTCAGCTATGATCTGTTCATACCATGAAATAATTATCTCGTTATTTATTAATTGAGATTCGAAAAATGCAAGAAAAGTTTATTTTTAATTTGATTGTCATAAGATTGTCGAGTCATATACAAACCAAATAACAATTCATGCACCTCTAGTCTTATTATTTAAACTTTCACTATTTAAATCTTTTTTTAAAAATTCCCCGCCCCAACATCCAAAACTTGCATACGCCTCTGTGATCTACGTTTAATGACTTACTTACATGTATACAACATACAGTGGTGTGGGGCAAGTCTGCGCACCTATCATAAAAGCTTAACTGTGGTGTATAACACATTCAGTAGCTAAAGACAAGTACCTGCCGGAAAGAAACTGTATCCATTCAGGAGTTGGTTAGTTATCATTTATGTGCACTAATTTGCTTATGAGGCTTTAAAATGATGTCATACTTAAGCCACACCCATGTTTACATGATGTCGAAAACGTTGCCCAACTCTGCGCATGCCTATGTTGACTGTCAATTTTCTGTTTATATTAAAAAGTACCGCTCTCTCAAGCTATAAAACTTTTGAAAAGAATATTGAGTGAAAGGTCAAAATAAATAGCAACCATTTATTTGGATCACAACTGTCAAAATTAGGAAGTTTTGGAATGAGGGGGTACTATTAGCAAATTTATTTGATGATTTTGGTACTTTATAATAGCTATTTACTTACAAGACACGTTCTAGCAAGATGTACCTATCAGAATTTTCAAGAATTGTCGTACTTGACTAAAACCACAGTTTGCAGCCATTTCTTTTGACATCGGTGTTTTTGTAAATATATACAAATCAGGTGCGCAGAGTTGGGCAATGCGCAGACTTACCCCACACGACTGTATATTATAAGAATAATGAGGCAATTTATGGAAATGTGTAAAATTAATTAGGAATTTTCATTTATTATGGACTTCATTAAATATAATTATAAACTCAACTTCTCCTGGGAGACAAAGTCGAGATAATACCCGACTTATCCGAAATATTACAAAGTCGAGATAATACCCGACTTATCCGAAATATTTTTTATCCGAAATGATGAATTTCGTTCAGAATATTTTTCAAAAAATTTCTATGAAACTCGGTAAAAATGATATTTTGCTGTCTTTTTCATTCGTTTTAAAAGGTTTGCTTACAAGTGAGAGCTTTGCCAAAAGTTTCCAGCCATCCCTCAAATATTTGCGAAAAAAATGAATAGACACCGGTTGTTATCCGATCGTCCCGGACTAATTTCGTAACTCCGGAAACTTCCGAACTTGTACGGTAATTGTTAAAAAATCACAATATCATTCGGTCTGCTCTCTTTGAGAGAAGGGTATAAGATCCGTGCTATCCGACAATTCTCGAACCTACATGTCTCGTTCACAATTGATTTCAGCCCCTGGGTTGTCGCCCTACTAGTTCTACCGTGATTGTGACACTTTAATCCCCAATACACAGTTGTAAATTTAACAATTCCTAAATTAGAACTTAGGGTTGTTTTGATTGGTGTTCGGTGTTTGAGATTTGTCAAGAAATAAATCAATTTACCAAGTAAAAAAGTGAAATATGCATATCAGGAATAGCCACACTCACAAAACACAGCCTCCCCACGCATCGAAAAAGAAGAGAGGAAAAGAGAGCATGTTTGCTATAAGAATGTAATTAAATTCAAATAAGACTCCACAAACAATTAACAAAAAGAGAACCATTGGAGTCACCGCCTTGGAACGGTTAGTGGCAACACAAATTGCCACTTGAGGGTTTAAACCAGGTTCTATGGTTCACCAACCGCACACTTACCCCCAACAGGTTCCCATATCACAAAACAAGTTGTCTTGGTGAAATAACCCCAACCCACCCTTCAGCTCAACAATGTTGCATGCAAAAGTACACAAACATATAAAACATAACATAAGTAAAGACACCATTGTCATGACTGTGTTTTGCAATGGAGGTTCTACAAACATCTACAAGTATTTGTTGTAAACAGAGTGTTAGATATAATAGACTACCCAGCAAGCACAGGTATATCGGGCCAATATAGGCTTGCTGATATCAGTTTATGTTATTGGTCCGATATATTCCCGATATAAGCATCCAACTGTATAGTTCAATTATATTGTGAAAATATGTTCCGTTCTATATTTTATTGATATTTGCCATATTTTCCGTCAAATTTTAGCGTCAATTTCAAATACTAATTCTCATTATAAAAAGTCAGATCTGTCAATATCGGCCCAATTGCGGTGTAATATACGAACGTACATCCAAAGATCGACAACTATGCGGGGAGGGTGTCAGATACAGAAATGAAGAAGACACGTTGGAAACCGGCAATTTTATGTTCTATATTTATTTTTAAAATTCGATCTGGTAAAAAATTTAATATTGTGAAATTATTCAGACAAAAAATGTTGAACTTTTAATAAGTTTATTCTCTTCATTCACTTCGGGACTAGCTGCGACGTATGCAACACGAAATTTAAAATCTCAATACTTTCAGTGATATACTGGATAATTGCCTGTAAGCTTTGAAATTATACTAAATCATTAATTGTAGTTCCTATTTTCATTCATTTTTCTTTCCGTTTTATTATGTTACTTTTGCAGTAAATGTGCTGGCACATCAGTTTACAATTGTCACAATTTTTCGCGACTTTGTTCTATGCAAAATCAAAATAGGATTAGATAAAATTTATTAAACGATTAAAGATTTTAGATGAGCCAAGTAAAAAGATCACATTTAATCTGATTTTTTTAATCATTGTGTAAATTTATGCAAGAATGACTGTGCAGGGGAAAATGCTCTTTTCTTGATCCGATAATGAAATTTGATGCCAAGCTGATATAGAATTCTGATGATGGGTCGATATAGAAATCTGATGATGGGTGGATATAAAAATCTGATGATGGGTCGATATAAAAATCTGATGACGGGCCAATATAAAAATCTGATGATGGGCCGATGTCGATTTTATCTCGGAACAATATCGGCTTGATGTCGGCAAGTATGTTGGGCCGATATTACATCAACTTTGCAAGGCCGATTGTGGGCCGATATCTATTTCTGATGATGGGCCGATATTGAAGACATTATCGGTCCAATGTTGGCTCGATATATAATGCTTGCAGGGTAGATTCTGAAAGTCCAAAAGGGCTCAAAAATGAGTAGAGGTAGGGCCGACAAGATATACTTTTAATTTTGGTACCAAATTAAAGCCTATTATATGGCCAAACAATCTGGACTGGCCTGCAAAGAAAATTTTATTGCGAATCGTCGGAAAATAAGGGGAGATAACTCATGCCAAATCATACAAAAAAATCAACAAAAAAACCTGATAAACTCAATGATATGATATATAATATACAGACTTTTTTTCTATCTTCATTGAAACTTTGTCAAATAAGTTGCAAGATGCAATTTAAAGTCCAAGGTGAACAACTTATGTATATAATGTGTGAAAAACAAGAGTTATTCCCCTTTATTTTATTGAAAGATAATGTAAATCACGTATGTCCCATTTTCTTTTGGTAGAAAGTGATATTTCTAGTGATTTTTTAACTTAGAGAAAGGACTTATAGCACAAATTCTCTGAAAAAGCTTGTTAAACACCAATAATTATCCAGGTCAGATTATATACATTTAATTTCATTGTTAAGAGCAAGCCATTTATTACAAGCCAGTTCGACAAACAGGACGTATTACAGACTCATCGGTGGCAGGAAACGTCCGCAAAATGTTATTAACTCTCTTATGGCAATAATACTTATTCAAGGTATTCGCCAAACTTGGTTTGAGTGATTACGACACTAATATATTTAATAACCCGTCAGATTACTTCAGTCAGACTGGAGTTATTGCCCTTTAATTACTTATTTTGACCAAATTAGTAATTAAACGGCAATAACTTTATAGTGACTGAAGCAATCTGACGGGTTAACTCCTCCACATTTTAACTCGACAATCTCCAACAAACTTGCTTAGAATGTTTAAGGTAAACATATCCAGTTCAGTAACTTGCAGATAGCTTTGATAGATAGTGTCCTCTAATGGCTGTTTTAACCAAATTAGGACTTCCCAATGCCCCAGTTTGTCAGAATGCTGTGGGCATAATATGTCTGCTAATATCTAAACAAGATATTATAGATTGCAGCAATGGCGTTGGATTCATTGATATTTCATTGCCATTTTTGAAATCAAATAAGCAATGGATGCTTTCTTAATTAAAATGACAATCTTCGTCAAACTTAGTAAGAACATGTATGTACATAATATCTTAGACAAGTTTGATAGCCAGTCAGATTGCTCTTGTCACTCTTGTGTTATGCCCTTCAACTGGAAATATTTAACAAGTTACATCTATACCAAACAATACCTATATTTACTATCACTAAAATTCGCCCGACTGTTTAAGGGGACAATAAGATCTCAGCTATGTATGGTTACAAGCAAGATTACATTAGTCAAGTCACTGAGGAGTTATGGGTCTTTAATTTCCAAAACTTAAACAAATAAACAATTTCTGCTCTCTGTCGGTTTTGTGGCAGTTTGAAATCTTGTTCTTTATTAGTTGTATGAATCATTCTTTTAAATCATTTGTACATGTTGAGTTAAACAATATGTGTGTTAAAACTCATTTATTTTTTCTACATTCTAAGTGCAATCAATGCACACGAAATTAAAAAAATGTAAATCAAAAACAAATACAAGTAAATGAGCAGTGATAATATGACGACATCAAACTAAAATTTTTTTAGTTAACATTTGGTTGAAAGATTATTTTCGAAATTACCTAAATAATATTTTTAAAGTGTTCCATTGACTGCTTCTGCTTTAGAGCTCATTTGAAATAGCACAAGGGAGTCTTTAATACATAATTGTGATGGCTATTGATAAATATGCTTGTGGCTAGTGCTACACTTAAACTATAGTCAGAAATACTCGCACAAGTCCTTGACAAAATGTTCAAGCTTTTGAACGACAGTCTAAGAGTAAGGTCTGGGTCCATCTACGAGTAGTACTTCCAATAAAAAAAGATGGTTCCATTTGGACAGAAGTCTCAAGATTATTACAATAACTGAAAAACAAAAAAAAACCTGCATACCTATGGTTTGTTATGTTTAATTATAACAGCTTCATCTTGATAATTTTGTTTGCTTGAAACAATGAATCCATTTTCATTGGAACTGGTTTTAATAATACTAAGCTTGAAACTGAATGAGGAACCTCATGGAGACTTTGTGTTTCTGTTACCAGTTATTGACTCAACAGTCGCTTTGCTTTAAATATGGCCTTTGTCTTCGTGAAAGGGAAGTATCAGTCCTATAAAAAAAATGCTTAACCCCTTCTAAGCCTGAATAGAAACGTTGAAGTAGCAAGTTGGTTTTAAAACATTCTTTGAAATTGACTGAAAGGCAATCTGAAGCCATTCATGGTAGTACATGCACTCCATTCTTTGGGTAGGAATGCATCTAGAATAGCATAGTAGACCAAACAGAACAGTATTCATAAACCTAACATTGGCCAGGGACCAAGAACCTAGGAACAGCGATATGAAAATAATAGGTGCTATGGTTATACTATCAGCTAGTAGTTGATAACAGTATTTTAAACTTATTCCAGCTCCTGTCAAATTGTTGCAGTCCCTTCTGAATACTAACACTACCCTTGTAATGGAGTGAGGGCCTGGGTCTGAAAGATATTATTCTTTAACAATACAAGTAGCCTTCTAATTGCTATAGTTAACTCCAATAATAGGGTTGAGGATCCTAGTATGGAAAGCATTGTCATCAGAACAAAGGGTTTAGATTCCTTCGTAGAGCTACCTTATTGTAATTCTTGGATCCTGCATCCTTTTTATGCCCCCACTCTGAACGAGGAGGGGCCTTATAGGATGCCCTTGTCCATCCGTCCCTCCGTACTTACGAAACCCGTGTCGCACATAACTCAAAAAGTATGAGAGCCACAATTAACTGGTATGTTGACCATTATGTTTAATTGTGCACCTGGGGTTTTGTTTTGGGCCACGTCTGTTAAGACCAGAGTGATGTTACTTATGCATTTCAATATAATGCATTCAGCAAGTAAGCTTGTTGTATGTAATTCCAAAAGTATGAGAGTCGCAGTCATGAAACTTTACAGGCATGTTGACAATCATGTGTAGTTGTGCCCTGGGGTTTTGTTTTATAAAGGATCATAATGACATTTCGTTTTATTATTTTAATACAAAAGAAACCTAGCAGATATCGCAACTCGAGAATGTACTGTTTCACAATTATTGAATGGTTGATGGAATGACAGCTCTTTTTACGAGACCAACACGTGCAATGGCCAATCATTGATTTTGTGAAAAGGATTAAAACAAACAATGAAAATAAAAAAATGAACGGAAATGGAATCAAGGAAATTCAACAATAGCGATCTCAACTAATAGTGCATAGCAGTCCATTCTGAATAGGTGAGCAAAGGTATGAGAATGCATGCTTGCTGTAGACGATTCTTAAAACGATATAAAAGATATTGCCTCTACCTGGGAGCGAACCTGCACCGTCACGGCGACAGCACCTAGCCCTGCAATTCCGACGACACAACGAATTAAGCTAACCGAGACGGTCGGATAGCCCTGATATACGTAATCATCACTGCACGTCATCGGTAACGGGTTATTTTACTGAAAACAGTACTGACAATATGTATGGAGAGACTTTTTACGGCCGCAACACTGAAGTCGGTTCAAGATATTTAACAAGCCGAAAGCTATAAAAAGGATGTGGATTGAATTAGATTACCGGTAAAATTAACAATTAATTACCTGACGTGTTTGAGTCTTTAATATATGAATAGATAAAGCCATACTATATGGCGTCAGCCAATCGTTCAAGAGACAGAAACAGTACACATCATCCGTATCCCGAATGAGGGATAGTTTAAGTATGCCTATATTCTGGCACCAACATTGATTGACATTCTGTATGGTTTAAAATAAAACAAAGGAAGATCCAAACAAACTTGTGAAACTACTAGTTTACGTTTATCTGTCTATGGACATTGCGCTGTGGGGAATTGGTATACGCAGGATTCAGTGAAACAACACGATTTTGTATTATATTATCAACACGATTTTGTATTATATAATCAAAGCAAGAAAGATTTACACATTTATTATTGAAAAGATACACAAAAGTTTATTACATAGTGAAACGTCTAGGACATTGAGTGCAGTCAGACAAAATTTCTGGATTCCACAAGGAAGAGCAATAATGGAAATGGTATTAAAACGCTGTCAGAATTTCCGGCGGTTAGAAGGTGGAGATTATTAACTTGCACCTATATCGCCTTTGCCGAAAGAGCGTGTTTTAAACAGTATTCCATTCCAAAGTACTGAATTGATTTTTTTGGCCCATTACCAATAAAATAAAATAAACAATACAGACTAAAAATGTCTTGATGTGATTGTTTACAAGTCATATTACAAGGGCAGTTCACCTCGAACTTGATTTGTTGCAATTAGAGGTACATCTAATGAGATAATAAGTGACAATAATGAAGGAATTTGATTGTCAAAGGATGTAAAAAATGAGATATTTTTCAATGTGAAAAGAAACAGTTGCCACCTGGGGTAGTCTTCAGTGTGGTGCTGGTCGCCAAATTGCCACAACTGTCAGATCAGATATGAAGCTGTTTACGGAAAATTTATATACGACGCTATCGTTTATGTATTTCTCAAATCTACCAGTATTCCAACAGTGGCTTTGGGGGATATAAGAATCACCATAAACATAAACTAAACCCAGCTTGCATTCTATATCGGACCACATGGGTCCCATGTGATCACCTACATGAGTCCCATACAAGCTGCCCACACAGGACCCATATGGGGAGTGCAACTGGGTTCCACGCGGGTCCCATATGGGCACCCCATTTACAATTTTTAAACATATTTTTTGCCAAGTAATACACTTCTTCTACTCATATTAAGTATTAAGTATAAGTAAATGTGTTGTTCTAAAGCCCCCCCCCCCCACCCCCGCCAAAAAAATAAATAAATAAATCCCATATGGTCCCATATGCATGGGTCCTACATTGGCAAACCTATATGGCCTTGCCCAAATAACATGCCCATATGGGGCCCATATTGGCATGTTCTCTGAGAAACTGTGCAACTTGTATACTCAAACTACAGCTCGTCTTCATTTAAGAATTAATTAACTTGTTCTGCACGTGTCGTGCTTCAAAAATAACTTTAGTGTCTTAATATTAATTTAACTTCGGTGGATTTTAAATTTCCTTTGTTTATCTATTGTAACTTTGCAAAGCCAGCTGTGTTGCAATCTTCGGTATACATGGTTATTGAAAATACATCCGTGCATAACTTAAAAGATATGATCCTTTCCATACGATGTGTCATTACCTTGTAATGTTTATAAACTTAGTTATATCACCAATGAAAACTGGTGTTTAATGATCTATATGATTACTGTATCGTGCAACTACACTACTCAAAGTTTACCAAGCACCGGGATTATTTTTTCATATCTTTTGCTGTATGCCAGTTACAAGTTTTATTTCTTTGTATTCACTTGATAAGTGATTTAAAATACAATATAGACAAATGTTTTATTAAATTTAATGTGTTTAGGTGGTTTGTTTAGAATTATTTAATGTGTTTAGGTGGTTTGTTTAGAATTATTTAATGTGTTTAGGTGGTTTGTTTAGAATTATTTAATGTGTTTAGGTGGTTTGTTTAGAATTATTTAATGTGTTTAGGTGGTTTGTTTAGAATTATTTAGATCTGAATGGGATGATGTTAAAGATGTCTATGCAGACGGTAGTGACAAAAATCAATGTTTCCATAAAAACAACTATCGACGTTCGCATCCTATAAATGCTGTCTAACATTCGCATCGGCCATTAACGTTTATGTTTTGTTGTTGTTGTTGTTGTTTTTTTCAAGTAAAACTAAAGATTGGATACCCTATTTTTGCAGCGTAATTTAAATCTATGAAAAAAACAGGGACACCTGGATTGCAAGACTGTCATTCAAGGTCATGTGTACACTGGGGACCCTCTCGATACATCACTAGACGATTTTCAATCGGTTGAAGTATATCGACCCTCTCGATACATCACTAGACGATTTTCAATCGATTGAAGTATATCGACCCTCTCGATACACCACTAGACGATTTTCAATCGATTGAAGTATATCGACCCTCTCGATACACCACTAGACGATTTTCAATCGATTGAAGTATATCGACCCTCTCGATACACCACTAGACGATTTTCAATCGATTGAAGTATATCGATCCTCTCGATACACCACTAGACGATTTTCAATCGATTGAAGTATATCGACCCTCTCGATACACCACTAGACGATTTTCAATCGATTGAAGTATATCTACCCCTCGATACATCACTAGACGATTTTCAATGTAAATTTAAAAAATGTTGGTTTCACAATAATGTGTAGTTAATTTGGTGTTAACATAACTTTGTGTAGTATACATGAAACACCTATCAAAAGCGTACGAGTCATTCTGAATTGGTGCAGGCTAAGCAATTGAACATGTAAGTTTTTTATTATTATTTCTGTTTCCTTTTCTACTCTAATCAAAAGATCTACTGCGACAACAATATAATTCTTTGATTTGTGCAGCTGAGATCTGTCATTATACCAAAAAGGTTATTGACGATATTATTCGCATGTATTTTTAAATGCACTTAATCAGATTCTAGTCTTAAGTAATATCTTATGTACAAATAAATAAGATTTTGGAATAAAACCTATCCACCGATGTCTTATATTGTCGATACTTCACAGCGAACTACAGTTATGTGATAGAATTGACGCGATTGAAGTAGGCCCCCTATATCGTACCCAATGACTTTGTAAAATCGATAAAACTAAATGATATTATAACACAAGCTTGTCAAAATTAAATATGCACATTATTGAACGGTGCATTTTTGCTAATAATCATATTCATGATATTTCGCTTGGACAGAAAAAGCAAACCAATGCCAGTTTTCTAGCACATTACTAAAACATGTATTTTGCAAATAATGCCTAGATCTATTACAAAAAAAAAATCAACTCTTACAAATTCAATCAATACTTACGTCTGTATGTAAACTGCTTTCATATAAAAGAAAACTAAAATACTTAAAGTATATCTGGAAAAGGGAAAATCAACATTTTCCACAGAGAAAAACTCTCATTTGTACCATTTGAAAATCTCCGAATGCTCCTAATGTTGGTTTAAGAAGATAAACGGCGTTATCAAATGTTCCGTTACATGAACGCGAAAAAACAGTATCACACCGTTAACACTGCAATCTACCTAGCAGATTACTTTGATTATGGGGTCACTCTGATGTGTAGGTTGACTACTACTACTACTACCTATACAACTACTGTGACACTAGTGTTTATTTACACTAATATCTTAATCAGATACTCATTATAAATCTAAGATTAAAAAAAATAGTTATTCTTTTTAAAGTTTAAAAATTAAATGCCCTTTTCTACCCATACCTATCTTTTCCTTTTTTTCCGGAAAGAAATCATTATATTTTGCAAAGATTTTTCCTGGATTTATGAAACATATTGCATTCACTTTAGTTAAGTATTAAATATAAAATGTTTTTACTTTGGTTAAGTATTAAATATTGAGTTGTTTTGTGATCTATTGGTTCTTGTCTAACTGGGTATTCATACACCTTGCTGTAAATGTTGTTCTAAACTGAAAAGCTCTATGAAATGAAAACAAGCCCGGCGATCTATCGTTTTAATTACATAAATTTATTATAATATTCGTAAATAATCATCAACGCTGAACATTTTATCAAAATACATGATAGGAAGAACAGTTGACGAACTCTATTCATCGCCAATAAATAAACACTGTTAAACAAAATTTAACAGATTAAAACACTAAAATACCATAGCACTGATCTTAATAAAATTCACACATCTGTGTAAAAATATAGTAAAGATAATCCTTAAGGCATTAGAGACAGAATTAGACTGTTGCTTTTTTATACTCTATGAGTTTTGCTAAGGTCATTGAATCTTTTGACAATGCTGTTAGCTTCTTAAGTTTTATATGTTTGTATGCATTTGCATGCAAAATTATGGATTTGATGGGTGGGTTGGAGCAAATTCACCAAGACAACTTATACTTGAACATATGAAAGCCTGTTAGGGCAAGTGTGAGGTCATTGCACCATAGAACCAAAGCGGCTGGTTGTTTTGATTATGATCTTTCCAGGGCGGTAACTGCCTCCAGAATATATGTTTATGTAAAAGATGTTAATAATATTTACCCTGTTTTTTGTAGTTTTTTTTCTTTTTTTTCAGATATACGTTGTAAAACAAGATGCAACAAATTGCATTTAATTTGACAAGAGAAGAACGAAAAGCATATATTTAAGACTTAAAATCCATATCTTTCTTTCGGAAGCGAAGGGAACTTAATACTATGAATACACTAGTGACCGAACTCGCCATTTCTACTTGTCATTTCCTGACAAGCTTCAAAGAAAAGTTTGTAGGATGCCTGGTTGGAGCTGTAGTCATTATCAGTCTACCATATTTACACATAGGTATGTGAATAAGTGAAAAGCTGTGAATTCCATGCATATAGATTTTATATTCTTACTTTATAAATTTATATATTTATAATCATAATGTACACCAATAACAATACAATGCATAACTGTTATACATATACTTGTAAAATCATGCCCTTTGTAAATGATTTTGTGTATAGGTTTTATACAGTAAAGGTAATGTAAACACTCCAAAATATGGTATTTTAGGCTGATCTGAAGACTTCTGGGCACTTCCATATTGGGGTTTTGCATTTTATCAAGTCAAAATAACATATTCTTTTTTCTTCTTGGCTCGTCCACAATAAGCAAACCCCCACGCTCGAAAGCAAACGGGACATGCCATTTTCTTGCATTCGAGGATCGGGACATCCCCTTTTTGGCATTACCTGGATATCTTTACTGAACGGGTTCCTCATAAAAAACCTTCAATAACTTTTTGTTACAAAACTTGCGTTCCTGAAACAAAGTGTCGAGCGTACCTCAGGCATCTGATCGCAGAATGCACAGGTGGACTTTAAATTAAATATAGTATGAAGGCACTTACCTCGCAAAATAAATCCGCTTTCTTAAAAAATTGTCAACTATACCGCCATTTTTATACCAATGCAACATTGTCCTCGCTTAACTATCTTCGGATGCGGTGCCACGTCCTACCCCTGAGTAATATGCACTTCCATTACTGCCCATAAACAGGCTCAATCAAACCCAGCCTGCAATATTTTCATATCTGTCGTGTTCGGTGGCTTTCAAAGTTCCCGTTTTCATATTTATTATATAAAACTTTTTTCAGGCCCCTTTCACAGGGTAACCCCATCTATTTTTTTTCATAGCAAGCACATTCATAAATACAAAGCTAGAGTTCCAAAAACAAACATACAAACAAACAAAAGAACAACAGATAGATGGAAAACAAATATGAATAGAATTACCCTGAAGAAAAGGCCTAAATATACTTATAATTATATAAATTATTATTTGTAACTTAAAATAGATGATTATCAATTTAAAGAATTTTGGGAATCACTTCATAGATTTTGTTACAGTGTATTGTCAAACATTAATTACAAGGTTTCTAACTCTTCCAAAACATTTTATTGTTATTCCGCTTTTCAATCAAGAAGTTATGATACATTAAAGTATTTTAAAATTCTTCACTTGAAGTTTTCTGTTTCATCACTGACTTTTTCGTACTATTCCTGTTTCTACAAAGAGGTTTTGCAGTAATGATATGCTTTTTATCTACAAACTGGATTTACTATTTTAATAAAATAAATTATTTAAGAAAAAAGTATGTTCCAAAAATATTTCAAACGATATGGTATTGATTCAAAAAGTCTAGCGCGCTTTCTCCTCTGACAGCTCTTATTGTTTTTGGTTTTTAACTGTTTTAGTTTCATTTGCTATCCTATACTACAAATTTAAGTAGAAAACATTTTGCTATTTGAATTTAGATTAAAAACATATAATGAGTTTGAATTTATAATAAAGGTGTGTATCATATGAAGATTTGGGTACCGGATAAGCAACCGATTGACAAGGACAACTGTACCTGTTCCTGCTTTGACACCATCTTTAAAGGTTTATCTTTCATTATTTATACCTAATATGCAAATAATAAAGCTTGTCCGAAAACCAAATCGGATTATATCTTGGGTAGATATGGACGAATTGCAGAGACATTAAAAAGAAAAAAAACTTATATTTGATAACTGAATACATCAAGCTTATAACTGAAATATTTCATTCTAAATCTTAAAACTAATAAATTAATTCTTAATGAATATTTTAAACTTATTTTGTTTATTGGTGTAAATATTGAGTTGCGCTCAACCCGGGGCTAGGCGGCGTGGGTAGTAATATGCATTTCCATTACTGTCCATGAACAGGCTCAATCGAACCGAGCCTGCAATATTTTCATATTTCGTGTTCGGTGTCTTTTAAAGTTCCTTTTTTATCGATTTGTATAAATTATTTAAATACTAAGTAGTTAATACGCACTCAACTTGACTAGAAACTAACCATTATGACTTAAAAAACTTCTCATTAGTTTACTACGTTACTTAAGTATCTATCCACTTTATAAAAAGTATATACATGATATAACTAACGATTTCCGTTACAAAATAAACCACTCTCATAACAAATATACAAATATACATGTGTATAAAACTGTATAAGTATATATTTTTTCTCGTTTTCTCTCCCTTACTCTCTCTCTCATCGTTATTTCGTTAACAAATCGGCTAAGTTTTTTCTCTCTCTCTCTCTCTCTCTCTCTCTCTCTCTCGCGCGCGCGCTTTCTCTCTCTCTATCTCGCTCTCTCTCTCTCTCTCTCTCTCATTGTTATTTCCTTAAAAAAATTCGGCAAAGTATTCTTAATTTTTTTACTGGGTAATAGTATAGATTTATAACCCAGTTTTTTAGAAAAAAAAAGCTATTGTACAGGATTTCTGATGTTTGTAAGAATTTTGAACAGTGATAATTAGATCAATATAATTTGGAATAAGTAAATCACAAATGGGAACATTAAAGAAAGATGGTAATTTAAAATGCAGTGTGCAACCTTTTAAAAACGGATGCATTGCCAAAATAACTATTCACGCCAACAAATTCTTTTCATGTACATGTAGTATTTTAACCATAGGCGAAATTTATGTTAATAAATTTGATTTAAACTCTAATTCGAATGTATCTTAATAAATTGTTTGTGTAAATATGTGCTTTTCATGAAAATATTTGGTTAAATGCATCATCATTATATAACAATATGTATAAGTTTAATCGTGAATGTTCATTCATCGTTCCTTTCTATAGGTTTTTTCGGCGTTAGCTGTCTAAGCTCACTTTTGACCTAGTTTTTCGACCAGTGAAATGTTGTAAATAAAACTCGTATTCTCTTATTATGCAGAGGGAAAATGAAATAAACTATTTCGATTGGTAGCTATTTCCACCAGAGAGGCATCTAGCAGGGTGGAGAGGTATCTAGTGGGATTTTTATTATTATGCAGCGGAAAAATCAAATAGATTAATTCGATTGGTTGTTAGTGGGCGTTGTATTGGAGGAAAAACATATTTACGATTTAAGTAACCAGTTATGTCAATATTGATGGCTTAAATACAATATTATATGGAATATTCTTGGGTGTCAGGTAAACACTTGCATACAATACACAGTGTAAAACGAAAGAGAAGTGTAGATATTCCTAGTTCTTACTGGTTCCTTTCTAGTTCCGTTGATAGTGATTGTTAATTTCAAGTACGAAATACAAGTTTATTGTAGTGTAGTGGCTAACACTCTCGCCTCTCAAGCGGAGGCCCCGGGTTCAATACTCAGAACGGACACTTTTTTTAAAGTTAATATACGTAAAAGTTTGTAGATTTCGCTCTTGTAACAGGCTGTTATTATTTATATTTATAACATTTCAAGGACATTTATTCATCTTGAATTCTCACTTTACACGAGGTATTTTATTGAAACTGAATATTTTGCTTCAGTATCTTTAATCTACTTGTTATCACTGTATGAAATTGTTGCAACAGCTTCAACATTTTTTTGAAAGACACTTTCAATAAATTTATGAGTTGTCATGATTCGGTCGCTTAATCTCTAAGTCATACTAAGAAAGCAGGGAGGGTTCGTCGACAGCTATAACAAATAAAATAAAATAACTAAACTGTGTCTGCTTTGCCTCTCTGTATTTCTTTCTTTCTTTCTTATATACATGTATATATAAATCTTTTCCACCAACGCCGTTTATCTTTTTTAAAGATATTTCTTGTTTAATATGTTCCGAAATAGCCATCGATGGTGTTCGGTCGGCAATAGCACCGGTTAGGTCCTGAACTCGAAATACTATTACAAACTATGTACACGTTTGTCTTTCTGTTTATAATACCCGACCTTGCTCTTCCATGTATATTTTGAATATGTTTCAGGGACATATGAGGACCCTGGAAATACGCGTTATAAACATGTCTTCTTCAATTCTACCTGGCAAACGTTTCATATCTGGGTCATCACAGTGATGTTCATGATGCTAGCATCCGAGAGCATCAGGTACCTAATCACACTGGCACGGATAAAGAAAATTAGAACTACGATGTTTGCATTGTACCTAATAAATATGTAAGTGTTTCATTGTATCTGTCCGATAAAATACTTTCTTAACGACACTGACCGGTCGAAGGCGGTAACCCATCGGTTTCTCAATTGTGTTAATTGTTTGTTGTGTCTGTTTTGAAACTGATCATTTTACCTACCATTCTTTCTCTCTATATATATCTCTCTCTTCTTCTTCTTCTTCTTCTTCTTTTTCTTCTTCTTCTTCTTTGTTGTGTGTGAGGCTTCTGAATGTGGCAATTCCTGATATGGATATTTCACGTTTATATATAACATTTTTGCATGACAGAATAAATCCCTTGTTGTATTACTAACCAAATTACTCACTTATTTATCAAAAGAAGTTTTTCGAAGAGTTAGGGAACAAGTTGAAAAGGCGTTATGATGTTGATTATTTGCTTTAAGATTGATGCCAATTGATTGATAAATTTGAAATATTAAGGTCAACCAACTACAATTTTCATCAAAATTAGGAACTGTTAATACATTAAATTAAAGAAAACTTAATGATCACATATTTCCCAATGAAAAAAGTTTAAGAAACTTGACTATTTACGTACTTGAGTGTTTAATGCAGCTATCCTCACTATTACTCCTGGTGGAGTTACTTCAATTACTATAATGACGATTTCTACGACCAGCTCATGCACCAAGTGTGGTTCACTACCACAGAACTCGTCTCGTCTTGTATAGTGCTTAACCTCTGTGATAGACGCAATGACATTGTCTCTTGGAAAGTTCTTGCCATAATCAGTGTGAACGTCATGCACATAGTGGTTGGTGGTATGGACCAGTTTATTTCTAATGTCATCTATGGAGAAGGAACTGGTTTTCGTATTACAAGAGATGTTGGTAAGATATATTTAAATACTAGTATAAATCTTTATAGTTCAATTGGAAGGAATTATGAGAGCAGCAGCTGTAGATTTCTTTTTTCTATTTTCTTCCTTCATTGATGGTAAAATATTTAAATAATCTAAATGTTCCGTCCATGATGGGAAAACAACACTTTTGAGATGATATTTTCGATTTATACCAACTTCTGGAACTTGGTAATAATGACGACGACACGAAAACAACTCTGATATTCTACTGTCAAAAATAATTTTTGAGCAATAGACATTTAGAAACACCATAAATGATGGATCATTAAACTAAATATTGTGACGTTCATGACAAAAAGGCTGAAATAAAAAGTCAACTTATTCTATGCTTTCTTGGAAATGGTTTAAAAGATTAGAACAAAAAAGACAACAATAGAAACAACGTCCTTGAATGAAAAGCAACGGAAAGTGATTTAAATAAAACATTGGCAACTAAAGCCTCAACCGCGCTCTCAGCCGAGGAGATGACAACATAATTTGCAACATAGCGGCAGCCAGAAATGTACAAATTATTAATAATCTTACCCTTACTAAGTTACATTTGCAGCTCTAATATCATACTGTCACTTCTTTTATAACTAAAAAAACAACAACATTTCCCTGACGTCTTGAAAAATAAAAACGAAAGAATAACGTGTGTAACTTGCAAAATTTAAAACATCTAAGATTCAGGTGACTCTATATCAGTCTGGAGTAGCATTTGGACTTAACACAGATACAAGCAAACAAAATAACCATGTCAAATGTGACATAACAATAGATTAAAAATGAACTTTTAAGGCCGTCAAACAAGACCCAAATTAATATTACAGTAGTTCAGGCTCTGTTTGATTTAACCTGTTCATTGGCAGTAATGAATAGGGGCGTACCACTGTCCACGCCTCCTAGCCCCGGGTTGATCACTGTCCACGCCTCCTAGCCCCGGGTTGATCGCAACTCGATATTTGCATAGACAGGCACTTTCAATTTTGATTCATCCGATACATGTTTTCGAGAAAAATCCGTTTCCAAACATAACAAAACCATTTATTTAGCAAGGCAAGAAAGATTGAAATCAATTTTATCACATTTAATGTTGAGAACAAATATTTTACCGGGAAGAGACAATATCTGATTACTTATGAAAACATTTGTGCCAGCAGGTTCTAGTTAAGGATATATAGTGCCAAAATTGCTATCAATGTTTTACGATCTGATGTCACGTGCGATAAATGTGTACTTGTGTGTGTCATGCCTTCAAACAAACAACTGGAAGAACATAACATAGTTAAAATGAAACGAGTTACGGAAAACAAGTAGAACAGTTAACAACAATTTTCAGTCCTGAAAAGAGTTTTGTTTTAAGGGGCAATAATCTTCAACACATTAAACTAAGAACATGAAAGAAAACTGTATCGTACCAGCTCGACGACAACCACAGAGATCTTTGGATAAAAACTGGCATGGTTTGGTCCCATTTTTGTGTTAAGTACAGGTCATATCGATACCTGTTTTTCAGCGGATTAATTAAATCCCTGTTTTGGAGAAACTAAACAGATTTTAAAATCGACAGGAGATCTAAGAATATGAATCCTTCGTATCATACTGCACGCAAACAGAAAGAAAAAAGTAAAAGGTTTATCCTTGGAGTAACTGAACAATACCAAAGGCTATACAGACTGGGATATTGGCAATAATTGCAACTATCCATATAAAAACGGCCCGAAAAGTTTAACAAAAGTATATTTTATAGTAGAACTTAAAAAGGTGAAATATGCATATCAGGAATTGCCACACTCAGAAAAAACAGCCTCCCCACACAGTCAAGAAGAAGAGAGAGGGCGTGAGCATAGTTAATAAAATGACCAATTAAAAAAACATCACAAACAATCAACAGAAATGAGAAAAATACTGTTGTCAATGGATCTATACTAATAAAAATCACACCAAAAAATATTTTCAGGTTTGATGATCCCGGACTGTCTGCATTTGATCATTCCTGCCTGCGAACTCTACAAGTTGGCCAAAAAGAAACAAGTGAAAATCCACAAGATGTTTACCAGACGGGAACTGCTACTTTGCTTTCTTTTTATCTCTTTTGGAACTGTATTGGCAAGAGCTTTGTAGAGTAAGAAAATGGTGCATATACTGTCGTATGTCTACGGAATTCAATATGGAATTCCGTATATGTCTTTATTTTGCGTAGGTTTAACTTGCATATCGTTCTCAAAAAGTGCGAGTTCAAACCCTCAAGGTAGTTTAACCAAGCATCATTTGTCTTGATATTAATATTCAATTTTATTTATTTATTCCCACACGAAAGCCATTTTATCATTCTGGCTTTGAAATTGCTCGAAACAGCATAAGATCGACTTTTCAATTGTAAAAAGGTGAAATATGCATATCAGGAATCGCCACATTCAGAAAAAACAGCCTCCCCACACAGTCAAGAAGAAGAGAGGGGGAGAGAGCATGGTTAATATAATAATCAGTTTCAAAAAAGACACCACTAACAATAAACAAAAATGAGAACCCGAGGGGTTACCGCCTTGGAACGGTCAATGGCAAATCAAATTGCCACTGGGGGTTTAAACCAGGTTCTAGGGTGCACCAACCTCACACTTGCCCCAACAGGTTCTCATATCACAAAACAAGTACAAGTTGTCTTGGTGAAAAGACTCCAACCCACTTATCTGCTTAACAATGTTGCATGCAAAAGCACACAAACATATAAAACATAAGAAGCTAAGAGCATTGCAAAGCCGAAAGGGGTACTCAATGATCTTACTGAGACCAGAGCTCCTGGAGTAAAATCAGCAAGAACACGATGACAGGGATAAAAGAAACAAATCGAGTTTCTAGGTTCTTTTAAGAAAAGATTTCCCCAATAACCTTCATAAACTCTTAAACCCCTGCCACCGTCGTGCAACCAAAGAGGTAAGCATAATGATCAACTGTAGAAGGGTTAATCACCAGGCCTGCAGAGCGCTGTAAAATATCATGTTGGTAACCTTTCTTTTTAAATTTACAGATGGTTTTTACGAATAACCGGGAGAAATTAACACTGCCTTTAATCTTTTTAAGTTTATAAATTAAATCTCCATAAAAAACTGGTTGTGAAATACCTTGTTGCAAAAGTAATTTTAAACTGCATTTGTATTTATGAATTAAATCTGGGTATCGGCGATAAAACTTGCAAAAGGTTTTCCTTAATTTGTGATACCGATAACCTTGTTTTAAGAGTTTTTCTGTAATGCAAAGATTACGTTCATTGAAATCATTAACATTGTTGCAAGCTCTTGAAAAGCGAACAAGCTGTGAGATATAAACCCCATAAGATGTTGCACGGGGAACAACGCCGTCTAAAAACGGAAAATTTACTATATTAAAATTAAAATCATCTCTTTTATCATAAATTTTAGTAGTGACATAACCATTTTCAATGGACAGATTTAGATCGAGAAAGTTTGCTTGCTTTTCTGAAGTGTTCGCTTTGTTAAGTTGTAGTTCTTTGGGATAAATCGTATTAACCAGTAATGGAAAATGGTTATTGTCTATATTTAATAAATCATCAAGGTACCTCGAGGTGTTGTTAAAAGCTGTAATTATATCATCTTGATGTTCAGTAGAAAGAGATAACATAAAGTCTCTTTCATAACAGTATAAAAACAGATCAGCAACAAGGGGTGCACAATAAGTACCCATTGGGATGCCTATTACTTGTTTATAAATAGAGGTACCGAATCTAACATAAATATTATCCAGTAAGAAAGTTAGCGACTCTATAAGATCTTGACAAGTCCATAATGTATAATTATCATAAGAACAAGGATATTAAATTCAAAACACATTTGTTGTTTGCTTGATTTTATGTAAAATTACATATTTCCAAAAAACGGTTACGAGTTTTGTCGCTGTCTTTGCTGATAGTAGTAGTAGTAGTAGTAGTAGTAGTAGTAGTAGTAGTAGTGCTGATAAAGCAGTGTCAATTATAATTTAAAACGTTAAAAAAAATACATAATGCATATCTGAAATTATCACATAGTCTCCTTTGCAGCCCACACAGCCAAAAAGCAGACAAAAAGTAAACACATATTTATAAAGTGATAAGATTTTTAAAAACAAAACTACAAAAGAAACAACGAAAATGAGAACCCGAGAGGTTACCGCCTTGGAGCTGGAGGCCATAAATTCTAAGGTGCATTGATATCACACATACCCCTACAGGTTCTCAAATGAACAAACAGAACAATATACATACAACGAAATAGCCACATCAAGAAAACATATCCTCGTCACACAGACAAAAAGTAGAGAGGAGAAGAGATGATGACCTGATAAAATGATAAAATTTTTAAAAAAAGACACCCCGAACAACTAACGAAATTAAGAACTTGAGGAGTTAACGTCTTGGAACGGGCAGTGGAAAATAATTTGCCACTCCCATGGGGATTGAAATCAGGTTCGATGATGCACAAGTTGCCTTGTTGAAATATCTTAAAGCAACTCATCATCTCTGCCATGTTTCTTGCACATAACATATAAAACGTAAGAAACAAATGACATTATCTATAGAAAAAGGTAGGTAATCTACGGCCTGACTAAGATCAGAACACCCGGAGATGGAAATAAGTACAAAACAAAACTGTTGGTGGTTGAGCAGTACATAAGTTGTATTGACCCTAACCGTAATCCATACCATGCACCACCATGAACACTGATGCCAACCTCACTCATTCTAGTCTGTCTGCAAATTCTAATAACTTCCAGAACATTCATGCATGTAAACAAAGAAGAAAAGATGTTCCCTTAAAAGTCATTAACATAAACTGTCAATCAGTTATTGGTAAGAAATCATCGTTGGAAAGTTTTTGCGAAAATATTGGAGCTCACATCATTATCGGGACGGAATCATGGCTTACAGAAAACCACCAGAGCAGTGAATTTCTCCCTGGTAATTATAATGTTTTTAGACGGGACAGACGTAGAGGGAAGGGAGGAGGTGTCTTCATACTTGTTGACAAGACGCTCCAGTGTATGGATAGTGAAGAAATCAACGAGATGCTGAGGGTGCAAATATATGTTCCCGGCGAAAGCAACCTCTATGTTGGAGCATTCTATCGACCACCAAACATGGACCAACCAGAATATCTCGCTCACCTCGATACTTGCTTATCCAGGATCCCTGATGGGGCCCACATCTGGGTGGGCGGAGACTTTAATCTTGGAGACATTGACTGGGAGAATAACAGTGTTTATCCATCAGCAGCAAAGGGTCCTCTATGCCAACAATTACTTATCATTGCTAACGACAGGTTCATAGAACACAAGTGTGTGATCCAACTCGTATTACAGAACACTCTAGTAACATCCTTGATTTATTCTTTACCAACAACAGTTCGTTAATCAACACAACAGAAGTTATACCTGGAATCTCAGACCATGAAGCTGTTTATATAGAGGCGAGCCTCCGTCCACATAGATCACAGCCACAGAAACGGAAGGTCTTCACGTACCAAAAGGCCAACTACAATGACCTCAGCAAAGGGTTACGTGATCTTTACACAGAAATGACAACGCTCCAAAACGCTTCAACCAACACTCTTTGGTCGTTATTTAAGAATACTCTAATATCTTAAATGAACAAACATATCCCTACAAAAACCATCAAAAAAGATCATAAGAAAAAACCTTGCATAGACAATAGATTGAAACGGACTATGAGAAGAAGATCCAAACTCTACACCAGGATGAAGAAGAATAGAATTAAAGGAATCTGATATAAGTAAATACAAACAGTTTAAATCACAATTCCAAAAATTAGAAAGACTATCCTACCACTCATACGTTAACAACATAATCGAAGTCGAAAACACCAATCAAGATAAACAACAGAAACAGAAAAAATTTTGGAGCTTCATCAAATCACTCAGGAACGACAACTCTGGCATTTCACCACTTAAAGATAAGGGAAGACTCTTCAACACTGCACGTGACAAGGCTAACATTCTAAACAAGCAATACATGTCAGTTTTCAGCCGTGAATCAGACAGTAACATCCCAACACCAGTAGGAACACCTTTCCCTGACATGGACATCATACAGATCAACGAAGAGGGCATCTTGAAGTTGTTACACAACATCAACCCCAGGAAGGCTTCAGGTCCTGACAACATTCGAGCACGTATACTTAAAGACTGTGCAACTGATCTGGTTCCTATCCTCCCTATGATGTTCCAAACCTCCATGAAGGAAGGTAAGGTACCGGACGATTGGACCCATGCCAACGTCACGGCCATCTACAAGAAAGGCTCAAGACAGGACCCCGCAAACTGCCGGCCGGTCTGCAAACTCCTTGAACATGTCATCGTCAGTCAGACCATAAAACATCTGGTAAGACATAATATTCTTCATGACTGCCAACATGGTTTCAGAGCAAGAAGGAGCTGTGAAACTCAACTCCTCACCCTCGTGCATGAAATGGCGAATCACTTGACAAGAGGAACCAGAGATCGTGCTGGATTTCAGCAAGGCCTTTGATCGTGAACCACATCAAAGACTTCTGAAGAAGGCCCACCATTATGGTATCCGCGGCCTGACACTCCAGTGGATCTCCTCATTCCTGAATAGTCGCACCCAGAAGGTGCTCGTCCAGGGTCAGTCATCCGATGAAGCCCCAGTTGTGAGCGGCGTCCCCCAAGGTTCAGTATCGGATACCTGATATTCATAAATGACCTCCCAGAGGGACTACTCTCCAAGACCCGGCTATTCGCAGATGACTGCATCCTATATAGACAGATCAAGTCCATCCATGATCAAAAGCTGCTACAGGAAGACCTGGACTCACTAGCTAGGTGGGAACACGTGTGGGGCATGGACTTCCACCCTCAGAAATGCAGCGTGTTGCGGGTAACCAGGGCGAAATCTCCTCTCCGGACCAACTACATCCTGAAAGGTATAACTCTGGCTGAAGAGCAATCATCAAAATACTTGGGTTTGGACTTACAATCAGACCTTGGATGGAAACAACACATAGACAAAATAACCAAAAAAGCAAACAACATGCTAGGCTTTCTAAAACGTAATTTGAGAAACACAAGCAAGAAAACTAAAACCAACGCCTACATATCTCTTGTTCGATCAAACTAAGAATACTGCTGCACAGTTTGGAACCCCCATTACAAAAACCTTGTATACCAAGTGGAAATGGTACAGCGAAGAGCAGCTCGCTTTACCACAAACAGATACCATTAACACCAGTAGTGTCACAGATATGTTACATGATTTGAATTGGGAATCTCTTGAAGTTCGTCGTCAAAAGCTCCAACTCACTATGCTATACAAGATTGTCAACCATCTCGTAGAGATAGACTCTGGCCCTTACTTAACACCAACTAAAGCCAGACCAATGTCGCCACACAGTACCCGTTTCCTGCCATATTCAACATCTACTGACGTCATGAAGTACAGCTTCTTCCCTTGTTGTATCCCGCTGTGGAACAACCTGCCAGCATCCGTTGCTGAGGCTCATTCTTTGGCATCCTTTAAGAATGAGCTGACAAACCTGACCTTCTAATGGGGACTTTCATGCACAGTTACGAAGTACCATAAAAATGACGGGCTTAAGCTATGCCAGCAGGGTCTCGAACCCGGGCACCGCCATGAAAGCTGGATTGGTCTTGCCTAGATGGTCGAAAAGTAACTGTGCACAACTATCTACTGTTATTTCTTTCTTTGTAACTTATTTGCATTACCACAGTCCGAGTCTTTGTTCTGACTATTCTATTTTTATTTCCCTTTGTCTTTTTCTCTTGCGCACCGTTAAAGAAATGTCAAATTTGTGACAGTTTAACGTACTGATGTAGATGTAGATGTAATCTTAACCATAACCGTAGACTGAAATAGAGATGACATCAAGTGAACCCCTTATTGATTTATTTTTATACTGCTGTGAGAGATACTTCGTTGTATCTGTTTTATCAAAGTATCACAAACTCGGGTTCTTCTTCTTCTTTTTTTATATCTTGACCTCCTTCTAAGGAGAACCGCTGCATACAGCGTAGTTTTTGTTACCATCACCATCATTTTTATATCATTTTACATCCTCGCCATTAGGTTTTTACAACCAACACCACCACCGAGTATTTACGCACGCATCAACACCACCAACCACTGAGTATTTACGCATATATACAATTACATCTGACAGGTGCCAGTGGCGGATCCAGAGGGGGTTCGGACGAACCCCCCTTATTCCCCCATTTTTTGTCCCGGGTAGTTCGAGGTTCGAAGTTTGCGGGAAGGAATCAGCAGGCTGGTTTCCGGAAAGAAATCGACAATCAGTTGATGCTATTTTTTTTCATTTGGCGACAAAATGTGCGGCCTTCGTGTTGGTCAATTGCGTGCTCTCAATTTAAACCTGTGTATTGCCAATAAACACCCTCGCGCCCTTGCGCACTTGCCACCGAATATATATTGCCAATTTGGTTTTAATCAAAACAACTAATTAGAAAATTGTTAATCTATGGAAAACTAAGTATTGCATGTTTCCTGTGTCGCCCAATCTCTCGTCACGGGTATTTGATTAATCACATAGAAAGTGACTTTTTGCAACTTATACCATTCGAAGTTAGAGTCTGTGCTATAAAATGTAGCATTCATTTAGACGCTATATTCGCAATACAAGAAATAAATAAATAAGGTTCAAATAGAAAAAATATCCATGCATTTTACGTTCGACGTTGATTCACCAAAGAGAAGAAAAGTGGTAATGAGCATGAGCACAACACCTGTAAGATTGATTAGAGTAATTTACTGAGATCGAGTAGTTCACAAATATTATATCGGCGCAGATCCGTGTTTTCAAATTATTTCTAACTAAAAAAACGATATTACTTGATTATGAGACTTCTTATACACTTATTCATCATTGTTTGCAGATTTTAAGTTTATGAAAATAAGAAATTTTATTTATTCTGATAAATTCTGACATGACTATTATGGAACAGGAATGTTGAACTAGATTCCTGTATGGAAGCTGAGCGGATTATTCGCCGAGTTTTCTGATACCTAGATAGGAAGATTGTAAATAGAGGCCTATTACCGGTATACGGTTGTTAAGCTCTTTAAAATACATTTAAAACTTAAGTAACCGTCTTATTTCTTTACTTTAATAACAATTTTTAAAGTTCAAAATTAAAAAACATTGAATATCACTGACGTTAAAAGGGTTTATATTTTCGGATAGTAAAAAATTGGATGTTTTTTTCTACATACGCAGCGTTTAGGCTACTGCACTATTACAGTTTAGCTATCATTAAAATTGTTTCTGGACTGTGCACATTAATTAATTGCTTATAAGTTTACAAGGAAAAAGTTAAGATCAATAATGAAAAAGCTGTCCAAAACCTGCAATAAAATACCTCAGAATGCAGGACTTGGCATATAGATTTTCAAAACAAAATTTGGAGGAGCATGCCCCCGGACCCCCTATATAAGTTAGACCTCTTACAAATTCATTTGGGTCTGTTACAGGTTTATTGAGAAACCTGAAAGTGTCCGATGGATTAGCTCAGTTACAAATTTACGTTGTTAAAAAATATGACTCACTGAGTTGAACCCCCCTTGCTGAAATCCTGGATCCGCCCCTGGGTGCAGATACATATTGAGAGACAGAGTTTTTAGATACAGGGAATCCGGGTGTGATACCCTAGCTCTTTCCAAAGAGACCCCCTGGTTCTCTATAGCACCGATACACGCACTGAAATCCTACTTCCTGGGAGTGAGCCAGTACTTAGTTGGGTGGGAAATACTCAGACGTATTTCAGAAATTTCCAGTGCCGCGTTCGGGTTTCGAACTCACGACCTCCGAATTGGTATCCAGCGCGTTACCACTGGACCACCCGTCCACCCACCCGTTCTCGTTTTCCTTATTTGTTTGTGGTGGCTATTTACAATTTTTAAACTCGTGCACTCTTTTGCTCCATGCTTTCTTGCTATGCGGGGAGACTGTGTCTTATGGATGTTGCAATTCCTCATATCCGGGTCTAGCTTTTCGAAAAGTTTAATTTGTGTCATTCACTAAGTCCGGGAAATTCCGTCGATACGGAAGGTTCGGTCAGCAAGACGGTTACATGATAAAAATATCTTCGTTTCAATTGTCCTATGTAAAGGTAAATACAGTATTCAGGTATACAGGTACAATGTGAATGAGTAACGCATGCCATTGTGCGAGCACAGTTTTGGTTCATTTAAGCTGACAATGTAAAGATTTTCATCGAATTTTGCTTAACAGAAGTATATGTCTTCAAGAACACTTCTTTCCCTTATGATCTTGATCTACCACTTGATCTTCAGTACTAGTCCAAATACTTTAGACTTCATGCTTGCCATTTTATATTTTGCCGTTTACTATCAAGCTGACATAACAAGAAAATGAAAAAAAAAGATAAATAAGTTATGTCAGGTCTTATTTATAGGACTACTTCAGTACCAGCAAACATAAAATGGTGTGGAACCAGTGTTTCTGTATACAATAGCTGACACTTGTTCACATTATAATTTCTGGTTCTGATTTTGCATAAACATTCTCACATCTTTGGAGAATTGTCAGATTGGCTCTGCCCCTGAATTCATTCCACAAGTGATGCTGTATATACAAGATACAAGAAACTTTATTTAAAGTTGGTTTGATATACAAATAATAAGAAACATTAGCTTGGAAGCTATTATCCGACTAAAACAAAGTAACACTAACTATCAACGATAATAGCTGGAAAGGAAGGACAGCATTATTAAACTTACAGTAAAAAGTGACTGCTCAGTAATCTAAACTGTAGCATATCAATGATAAACTCATTATATTACGAGTAGTAAGCGATGAATAAGAGCAACATTAGGGATAAGACAAATAAGACAAATAATTTACTAAAAAATCATTTAAAAGTAAAAGGTTGTGGTAATGGCATTTAAAACAAACATAATAAATGGCTGGCACTAAGTACTTATGCCAGTTTGTAATATACATCTTTCCATTTTTTATCAGTCTTATGTACTAAGACATTGTTATACATGTCAATATATACTGTGTGCTGAAGAACACAAACTGTGCGCTTTTCAAGAGTTTCTTTGTTACTTTATTCTAGTGAGAAAGTTGATTAGCCTGTGAATGGTGGCTTATGCTTACATCATCAGTGAGCCAAGTGCTTGCTTTTGTTATTATAAAACTGAAATCATGATAAGACCCTTTAACCATGCTTTTGTTTTCTTTTTCAGTCATAAACAGATGTGAAAAAGATCATCATAAAATGATACTTTCAATCAATTGCATTTAAAGTGCAAGTTGATTGGCTTTAAATAGAACATACACAGACAGATCTTCGAGATGTATAACACATTGAACCCAAATCCTTCCATAGGAAGTGACATGGTACAGGATTATATGAACAGACAGTTGACCAAACTGACCATTTCCAGCTCTCACTCTGTCTCGAACTACAAAGACAAGTTTATAGCATTCCTGGTTGGAGCTCTCACCATTATAAGCCTGCCCTATTTACACATAGGTAAATCATATGAAGTGTTTAACCATTTACTTCATATATATGTGCCTTTTATCCTATGTGTGACCAGTGTAGATCCAGATCAGTCGGAACATCTGTGCCATCTGATCAGGGTCTTTACTGGTCTTTTTTAGATCCATGGGGTTATTTTCTGACTAGATGCCAACAGTGCAGATCCTGATCAGATGGCACTAAAATGGCAAACCTTAGTTTTATGATCTTGGGCCATGATAGGATCAGTGGTGGCTGTTGCTGCAGTCCACAAAAGTTTTCTGCTTTCTTACTTCTGAATTTTTTTCCAGCCTTCACAATATCTTGAATAAGTTAGACAATCAATCAGATGTATACAGTTGCTCAAAAGTTGTTGTCCTTTGATGGTTAATGTTTGACCAGAATAACATCTCTGGTCTACCTTTAACTTGGAAAGATTGCATTCAGTCCATTCTGAACTTGGTCATACTATGTATGTGCATAATATATCACTCATCTAAGTTTAATAACCAGTCATATCTCCCCACTTGCTCTGGAGGTATGACTCTTTAATTACAATATCAGATTTTCTATGTCCGCTTTCTCACTTTCTTTAATCTTCATCAAACTAGGTTAGAATGTTTATGAGCAAATTATCTGCACGAGGTCAATAAATACCCTGACAGATGGTTTCAGAGAGTTATGGGTTAAAGGTCAGTTTGTTTAAGTAGGTCATTGACATTGTTCTTGAATTGAAAAATCTGTTTAAGTTCACCTAAAATCTTTTTTATTGTAGTTCATTAACTTAAAGGCGCACGAATAAAACAATAAATCTTTTTACAAATTATTACGTTTTAGGTGTATACCATTTGATGATTTGGGTACCGAATAAGCCAAGAATTGCCAAGAACAACTGCACCTGCACCTGTTTTGACACAGTCTTTAGAGGTATAAATTTCTTACACTGTTTGAACTAATCTTTAGCATATTCTGCCAACAGAAAATTGGCCTAACAACACTTAATAATTAATTTTTAACCAGATATGTGAAAATACCTCTAGCAGAAGTATATTGCTGATTTCATTTGAACCCTTTCCTTCATAGAGACACCTTTATTGCGTGGTTGAACAGATTAGATCCAGATCAGTCTGCACGGATGCTTTTTGTTTGTAAGTTTATTTCTGACCAAAATGCGATCAGTGGAGATCCTGATCAGATGGCACGGATGTGCTGGCTGATCTGGATCTACACTGGTCGCACATGCGTAAAAGTGTGTATATATGGAGGAAAGGGTTAAGACCTTTAGTTAGCACTGAAATAGGAAGTCAAAATATTTGAACTAGAAATCATTGCAAAACACAATAAATTGTATTTGTTTTTAACATTTTAACAAATTTTAAATGTAGACAAACCTATTTAAATTCACTACTCCTTACCTTAGTGTAAAAATGGTTTAACTTCTTATTTCAATGGTAATTATACAGTTAAATTAACATTCTACTCCATTTTCCCTGTTCCCTTTGTATTGTTTATGGCCATATCTTGGCCAACTACATAACCATAATGGTTCAGTTACTGGAGTTATGGCCCTTTTATTTTCTGGTATTTGTCCTTGTTTTCAGTCTAAACTAAGCTTGGTCTAAATGTTGATAAGCTTAATACATGTACCCTTGCTTAAATGAATACACAACAGACTACCCATTTAGTTGCTTTATACCATTAGCATTTTCCATTTTCTATTTGCAAATGCTAAATACATTCTTTATTAGACTTGAATGAAAAAAATGGGCAAGTTTAGACCTTTACTTCATATATATACACCCTTTTATCACATGTGTAGATCCTGATCAGCTGGAATGTCTGTGCCATCTGATCAGAATCTGCACTATTCGCTTTTTGGACAGAAATAACCTAATAAATAAAAAACAAACAGTGCAGATCCTGATCAGACAACACAACACTGTTCACCCATGGATAACAGTCATCTTGAATGAAGTAAAGAGTTAATAACTTAATAACTAGCCAGATATCTCCAGTCTTTCTAGAAGCCACCCAATTAGCAATGTCTGCTCTCAGGCTCTCTTACACAGGTATTTTCATATCAACACTTCCTTTTCTTCAATGTTTGAAATCTGTTTCAGGGGCATATGAGAACCCCGGGACGACAAGATATAAACATGTCTACTTTAATTCTACCTGGCAGACATTCCGAATCTGGCTCATCACAGTGATATTTATATTGCTAGCATACGAAAGCATAAAGTACCTGATTGCACTTGCACGAAAAAAGAATATTAGAAATACAATGTTTGCACTGTACTTAATTAACATGTAAGTATTCTGTTGATGCATTTGTTCTATCCAATTAAAGATTATTTTGCATCCCCACTTTCTTTTAAGTTTTGTTCTGACCAATTTGAGATTATCTTATAAGCACACATTTTTTCAAGTATGAAGTCAATCTTTTGATTTATCAATGATTAAATGCACATAATAAGCCATTCTATAATGAAATGGGATATGGTGTGTAAAAAAATATTTGTAAGGAGTAATTAGCCTGTCAGATATTTAGAGTGAAGTCAGTGCCTTTATTTATTGTTTATTAATCTGCACAACAACTAAATTAACAAAAGAAAGGTAACAAAAGTGTAGACCCTGATTAACAGCCAGGATATGTGGTGTTACTGGTGAATGGTGCAAGCATTTTTAAAGACACATAGAAAGAGGACTATTTTATCCAAGCAATTGTTTATCTGCAGCTATCCTCACTATTATTCGTGGTGGAGTTACTTCAGCTACTACAACGAAGATTTCTACCGCTACTTCAAACATCACATGTGGTTCACCGTCACAGAGCTAATCACCTCGTGTATCGTGCTCAACCTGTGTGATAAACGTAATGAGACTATCCCTTGGAAAGTTCTTGCCATAATTAGTGTGAATGTCATGCACATATTGGTTGGTGGTATGGACCAGTTTATTGCTGATGTCATCTATGGACAAGGGGCTTCTTTCCACAAAGCAAGAAATATTGGTAAGATATTAACATGTAACACAGTATTTAACCCTTTATTTCATTGTCACTGCATATGACTTTCATTCTATGGGCGAACACTGTTTACATCTAGATCGGACTGTACATCTTTGTAGTCTGATCAGGATATTAACCATTTGCTTTTAAATTGGTTAGACGATTTCTGCCATAAGTTAACAGTGTAGAGCCAGATCAGACTGCACATATGCAGATCTAGATCTGCACTTATGGTCTACATGGCAAAAGCCATATCCAAATGGGTTAAGTGAAGAAGCAGTAACTGTTGTTGAACTCTGTCTATACTAGCTGAATGTAAAAATACTTCGTTTTTTTTTCGTTCCTGAAAAGGGGAAAGTTTTTTACAAAATGCCCTTTAATGAATAGTTGGAAATTCAATGGTAAACATATTTGAAATTACAAATGTAAAACTTTTTTTAAATAAACCTAGGCTTAAAAACCTATAGATTTTCTCATTCATGTGTTTTATTGTTGACAAGACTACTTTAATAATTATATGTCACATCAGTAACAACTATTTTCAGGTTTAATGATCCCGGACTGTCTGCATGTCATCATTCCTGCCAGGGAACTCTACAAACTTGCCAAAAAGAAACAGCTGAAAATTTACCAGATGTGTGTCAGGGAGGAACTCATACTGTGCTTTCTTTTTATCTCCTTCGGTACTGTTCTGGGAAGAGTATTATAGAGGATAAAACTAGAGCCCCAAGATCATAAAACTGAGATTGGAGACAGTCTCAAATCTCAAGCATCTGATTGAGTGAAATGGCGACCAGTTGCCATTTCAGCCAATCAGATGCTTGAGATTTGAGACTGGTCTTCTGATTTGGTTTTATGAGAAATGAGAACGACATTTGTTAATTTTGAGATGACTTTCGACTGACCTAGGGTGATAATGGTCAAATGAATGAGGGGCAGGGGTCAAGATCATAAACCTGAGAACGGACACCAGTCTTAAATCTCAACATCTGGTTGGATGCTTGATCTGACTTGTCTCCATTTTAATCATCCAGATGCTAAACATTTGATACTGGTCTCCAGTCTCAGGTTTATTATGTTGAGCCCATGTATGACTGGTCTAACAATACTGGACTGAAAACTGCATACCATTTACCAGTGCAAATGCAGAATCATAGTAAATATCTGCAATATTTGCTTTCCTGAGCAGTCCAGTCACAGCTAAATGTTGTTGGTGTCCATGGTGACAGATGTCTGTCAGCAGGTCCGATCAGAGTTGTTGAAACGAGAAATATTTAGAACCTGACGGAGGAAGGTTTCGAAGAGATTTGAAATGATAAACCAGAATGTACGTTAATGGTGTGAATGTAACTTAAAAATTTTGCTACTGACAAAGTGAATTAGAACAGAACTGCATCAAATCAACAATACCTGACGTGGCTTAATTCATTAAATGTATAGCAAAAACAAATCATTTTGGAAAAACAAGAAAGAACTTGAGCCAGTCCTTCACGTAACAAAATGGAAACTATTTGTGTATGAAAATGTTGTTAATAGGTTAATCATCTATTAGAACAACCAGTCCTTCGTACACAATCTGTTATGGGCTGTTACTTTCTGATCCTCTAAGGTTGATCATTCTACCATAATATGATGAACCTCATTTTTAGAATCTCTGCTTAACAAGATTAACATTTTCCTTCTGGCTGTAAAATTTCTAGTTTACTTTTGTAAATGTCTAAACTTGTAGAAAGTAGCATACTCACATTTGTGAATATACATTACGTTGTCACACACCTGGCTTTTCATTGCCCTTTTTACTAACCCCTTATTCAATGGGATTATAATCCCTTCATTCCACTGCTAATGTTGCATACTCTACCAGAATGGATCCAGATCAGCCTGCACATCAATGCTGATGCTGTCTGATCAGGATCTAGACTGTTACATGTAGCTCTTAGATTCATTTTTTTAACAAGATGCAAATAACATCAATCAAGATTAGACTGCACAGATGTGCAGGCTGATCTGTATCTAGGCTGGGACCCGTGTGATTAACCCTTTCCTGGATATATACGCATTTTTACGCGTGTGCGACCAGGTAGATCCAGATCAGCCGGCACATCCATGCCGTCTGATCAGGATCTGCACTGGTCGCATTCTGATCAGGAATAACCTAATGAATAAAAAAGCAAACAGTTTAGATCCTGATCAGACGGCACGGATGTGCCGGCTGATCTGGATCTAAACTGTTCGCCCTAGCAATAAAGGTGTGACTGTACAGGAAAGGGTTAAAGGCCTTTATAAAATCACATCTTAATGCTATTCAGGAGGGTGAACCCCTCCACCAACATTCAGGGTGGTTCTCAAAATTAGGTGGAAAGATTATATTTGCAGAAAAATATTTCTTTAAAACAACTATCAATATTGATGTACAACAAAAGTTAACCTGTAAAATTTTATACATTTGGCAAACTTTTAATCTGCAACCTTGGAGATCGAACACTGACATCATACATCACACCTCATATCAACTCAGAACTGCACTTTTTTGGGGGAATTTCAAGATAAATGTCCTCCATGTTTGTTAAAGTATGACAAAATTATGTACAAAGTTATTGATAAGAAAAAGGTTGTATGTTGAGGGAATCTAGATGGTGCTGTATAGCTATGAATTATATTTATAATGAAAATCTAAATATATGAAATATGCTATTGGTCAAATTTTATGTTGATCATACGGTTCTGTATAGAAATGCATACAAGTTCTGTCATAAGTGGTCTTGTATGTTTTTGTGTATACATATTTTTGTATTTTTAATATTTTATTGTTTCATACTTTATTACTTTTAATATTTATTTGTTAAGACATTCCAAGGAAGTTCAGATGATTATTAAATGAAATATGGTCTAATTTGTCTATAATAAAATTCAATTACAAGTACATACCTGGAGTTTGACTTTTGTATATTGTATTTGATTCCAAACAAAAATGCTTGATTAAAGATGTGGCTGCTGATTGATGGCTCTCACCCTGTTTTTTTTCTGGTTTTGTCTGTGCAACCACAACACAGTTGAATATCCAACAGCAAAAAAGGTTGTTTTCATTTCACAGTTCTACAGGTCAAATATCGATACACTTGCTTTCAACAATGTATTGCAGTCAGACAAATATTTAGTAACAGTTACTTCCCCTTAGTTAAACTTGCTGCTGCCACCGACTGCATGTACTGACGTAATTTCACAGATTGACATTAAATGTCCGAAGGTATAATTTCTTGTGACACACCCCCAAATAATAGACTGTGATCAATTTTAAATGGAATCTCGGCTTGACCTCCATTAGTGTAAACCTGGTTATCACTCTGCTGTGGATATACTATACATGTATAATGAATGCCCCTTGTTTTTATGGTTTGAAAGTTAAAATTTGAATCATTAAACATGGGCTCCATCAATCTTCTAGGAAATAAACAACAGTATACATGGTAGCCAGCAAAATATTTTTAATAATTATTTATATGTAATCAACAACACACTGTTAATTAATTGTAATATTTTTCACATTTTTTTTTAACCCAGAGGGGATATCTGTCAGATTCTTTGCTGATGTCTTTAAGGATCAAATGCTAACATTTCAAATCATGGGTAAATGTAAAACATCTATTATTTATATTTCAGAAGTTCACAGTTAACCCTTGCCTCCATATATACGCTTTTATGGATGAATGATGTAAATCCTGATCAGATGGCAAGGATGTGCCGAATGATTTAATGTTCACTTTTATATTCATAACGTTATTTCTGACTAAGATGCGACCAGTGCAGATCCAGTTCAGATGGCATGGATGTACCGTTTCATTTGGATCTACACAGGTTGCACACACATAATAATTCATAATATTTATGTAATAAAGGTGCGTGTTTTAACTTAAAATTTAACCAAAATTCACCCGTCCAACATTCTGAAACCTGTTTGCTTCTTAGTCAGAAATAACAGTGAAGATCCTGATCAGACTGTATTTATGTGCAGATTGATCTGGATTAACACTGGTTGCACATGATATATAAGCTATATCTATAGAATTAAGGGTTAATAATTAACACAGGGCATAAAATACAACATACCAGTTCATTAACTAAACTCTATAAAATATCTTAAAAAATTTGTAAACTTGTCAATAACAAAAAAAAACGGGGAATAAAGCAATACTGAAAACAACTAGAATGTGTCCTCGGACACTGATGCCCCCATTGCTGCAAGAAAATTTGTAATAACAAAGGGCCATAACTCTGGTAAAAATGGTTGCATGAAACAATACTTTCTTTAAGATCATCTACACATCCTGCTTGATCTTCTGTGCAAGATTGAAAGAAATCCACCTAATAGTTTAGGAGGAGTTTATGCCACAAGATTTGGGGACGTACGGAGGGACGCCCATTCCCACAGATGGACATCTGTTGGGTATTTCTTTTGGATGTACGGACGGACAAGTGGAACTCTAAATGCCTCCCACTTGGTGGGGGCATAAAAATCAATGTAACAATCTCATTAACACAGCACAATATGATCATATTTGAAAACCTAAAACTACTTATTTAAGTATATTATGCTTAGTTTTTGCAGTATAATGCCAAGAACGATAAATTCACTCATACTGGTGATAAAGGGTATGAGATTGGTTTCAGTATAAAGGAACAATCATGAACCAACTCTACAATTGATTTCAAAATCTGTGTTCTACAATTTCAAGTGATAGGCTTATCAGGCTGAATGTCTGGTCTTGAACAGTGTGTCTTTTTCATCTGCTAACACTGAATGTCCGATGCTTAAAACAATGGTAAATCTAATTTACCAGACAAACATGATTTCTAACATACTTTTAATATATACAACAAAATGTCTTCCTCGTAAAACTTATTAAAAGGTTCTGTAACTTTGTATCAGAAGACAGAAACCCCTAGAAGGTGGTAAAAACTCTTATTTTTTACCAACAAATGGTGGGAGGCAAGACGGGGAAATAAATTCACATGCAATTCATTTCTCTGGCTAATCCCTAAATTCGGGCATATATCAATGGCAAATTAAGCAAGGAAATTTCTTTGCATTATAAAAAAAGAATGTCAAACAAAAAACATAACTTCTTTAACCCTTTCCTCCATATATACGCCTTTTTACGCATGTGCGACCAGTGTAGATCCAGATCAGCCGGCACATCAGTGCCGTCTGATCAGGATCTGTACTGATTGCATTTTGGTCAGAAATAACTTAACAAGTCAAAAAGCTAACAGTTTAGATCCTGATCAGACAGCATGCATTTTCCTGCTGATCTGGATATAAACTGTTCGCCCATAAAATAAAGGTGTATCTATGGAGGAAAGGGTTAATCAATGCAATAACTCTGGCTCTTTTCAAACAAAAGAAGATAGAAATTAGTACTGGTCATAAATACCCATAATGGGCCAAAAGCCCAAAACTGATCCGGATAAACAAAGAATGAGCAAATAATTGATCACAACATGTAAGAATTCAATGCTCCACAACTTTACAAAACAAATAAAAAATAATTCAAAATATAATATCTGGTATTTTGAAGAACTTTTAAACTGCACCAAAAGGATGCTACAATGGTTTATTAAAAAAAACTTTCATAATACTATACACAATGAAACAAAAAAACAGTCACAACATCTCATAAATGAAGGTAGTTAGGAAACTGTCAGTTATCAAAAGTATAAAGGTAAATAATAACAAGTGTAATGATAATTAAATGTATAGAACACCAGTTTTATGTCTTGGCATGAGGCTTGTTAACCCTTCACTCCACAGATTCACCTTTATTGCATGGGCAAATAGTGCAGATCCAGATCAGCTAGAATATCCATGCTGTCTGATCAGGATCTACACTGTTTGCTTCAAGGTCAGAAATATCTGAATGACTTTAAAAGCAAACTGTGCAGATCCTGATCAGATGGCACTGGATCTACACTGTTTGTCCACACAATAAAGGTTTGTCAATGAAGTTAAGATTTACGAGTTTAGCAGCGTCGTGTCCTAAATGGAATTTTAATTATTTTTGGTTGTTGTCAGCAGTGGTAACCATATTGTGTCACAAAATCATCCACAAATGGCTCATCAGTAATTTAAAGCTGACAGTCTATGTTTTTTGTTTAGACATGTTTTCCCATGTTTAATAAAATATTGGAGAATGGAGACAGACAAATGGACAGTTGGAATTTTGAACCAGTCATCATTAAACTTTTCTAAGTGAGTTTGTGTGCATGTGTGCATGTATTCATATATAACAATATTTTGATGTCCACCAGCATATACATTATTCATTTTATTATGACACACAAGATTTTAGGACATGGATTTCACAAACAGAGCAAAGGAGATTTTAAATTATCACAATGCACACATAATCTTATCACATGATGCAATAATCTTACAGTAACACTACAACTATTTTGATTACGTCAATTTTAACTCTTTACTCCATATATACGCATTTTAACTCATTTGCAATCAGTGTAGATCCAGATAAGCAGGCACATCCATGCCATCTGATAAGGATCTGCCCTGTTTGCTTATTGGTCAAAAATAACCAAATAAATCACAAGGCGAACAGTGCAGATCAGATATCACAGAAGCCATGAAAGTATAATTATATATGGAAGAAAGGGTTAACACAACTATAACCAATGTCAACCTGAATCAATTTGCAACACAAAAGACAACATATCATGACCTCTAACCTATGTATGTCACTGTTAAACCTCTGCCAAGTACTTCTCATATTCTCCTGCCTATATCTGTCACTTTAACTTCACTAGAGAGTAAACCCTTACTCCATTGATATGGCTTTTACATGAGGGCAAACACTTTAGATCAAGATCAGCCGGCATATCCATTCCATCTAATCAGGATCTTAACTGTTTGCTATTGTTATCCAGACCAAAAGACAAAGATTGTTGATCCATATCTTATTGCTTAAATGAGCCAACTGATCTGGATCTTAACAGCTAAAAACGTATACATTTTAAATATTGCCAATGCTCATGTTTTCTTTAAAAATTTTAAGCAAAAATGGTCTTTAACCTTTTACTCTATACAGACACCTTTTGCCGCATAGGTAAATAGTGTAGATCCAATTCAGTCAGCACACCAATCCCCCTGATCTAGATCTAATCTGATTAATTCTTGGTCAGAAACAACCTAATCAAAGGCAAACATTCCAGATTCTGATTAAAAGGCAGGAATGTGCCTGCTGATCTGAAACTACACTGTAGGCCATAGATAACAGCCATATTCTATGGAATAAAGGACGCTGCCTTCTTGTTTGTTGATCTGGGGTAATACCTTTTACATCATTGCTGTTTCACATCCAACTGTGATTGCTTCTGCTCCTACAGCATTAATTAATTGTAATATACAATGATTTTGATTTCAGCTGCTTCCATTTATCAAAAATGTGAAATTGCAAAATGTAAAAAATAAAACTGGCACTTAGCATTCCTTTGTATTCCCTAATGTAAGACGCCCATTTTCATTAGTTTTTTTTAACAAAACTGTGCTAATTTTACTTTCAAATTTATTTTTTGATAGCAACTATTAATTTTTGTTCCCAAGTTCAAAATATTTTACTAAATCATTTCACTCAAAGTCCAAAACACTGTTATTCCCACTCTGATTAAGCACAGTATCAACCTGATCAACTATCACAAAACAGTGTACAGTAAAACCTCTCATTAAGACCAACTCGAAATTGAGACCACCCCAGCATTAAGACCATTATTTCAGTGTCCCTTTTAACAAATTTGACACTGAAAAGACCTCCACATAAATAAGACCACTTTTGCCCAGTCCCAAAGGTGGTCTAAAAAGCATGGATTTGCAGTAACATAACAACTTCTTTAAATAAAAATATCTGACTAATTATCTGACTAATTTTCTTTGGAAACACAAGAACAACTCTCCACTTCATTGCTAGGCTTCCAGTCCCTTACATAAGTCCAGCATCTGTGGCTATTGCATAGAATGCTTATGATGTAACTTGAATTAATGTCTGGAGAGTCGAATTATAGCACTCTTCCTTCACTGCCAGCCTTCCCGTCCATTAATGATTAAACGAGTCCAGCATCTCTGGCCATGGCATAGAATGCTGATGATGTATCTTGAAGTAACATCTGGGGAGAGTCAAATTCTAGCACTCTTCCTTCACTGAGCACCAGAATCCTGCAATCCATGTATGTTACAAGTATTTCATAGAAGTTACCATAGATATAACAGTAATAAAAGCTTGTCTTTTTTTGGAATTATATACATGTACAGCTACATCTGAAACAAATCCATATGTTGCTGAATATGAACTCTACTCCATATATACACAGTCCAAAGTGAAAAGTGTAGATCAAAATCAGCTTGCATATTTGTGCTGTTTTATTATATCAAAACTGGTTGCATCTTAGTAAGAAATCGTCTGATGAAAAATCAGTGTAGATACTGATTAGATGGCACATGTGTTCGTCCATGCAATATAGGTATATATATGGATATAAGGACTAAAAAATGATACATACATCCACAATACCATGAAGACATTAATATTTTGGGAGTTTGAATTTTGGGGGGGGGGGGGGGGTTCTGGGCACTTCCATCCATAAATTTAAAAACACCATCAAATAAAAAGCTGTGCTTAAATGTTTGTTTTTTTTAAAGAAAAAATGAGAACAACAAATTTCAAATCACAGAAAAAGGATGTTTGATTAAACATCCCCTTCTACATATCAACCAGAACGTGATATATGGACAAACCTGTCATAGTCCATCACAGTGTTGAGTCTGTGAGCTATGGTAAGTACGGTACATTCCTTGAACTCCGTGCTGATGGTGTTCTGTATCAAGGCGTCAGTCTCCAGGTCGACAGCTGCCGTGGCCTCATCCAGCACAAGGATCTTACTCTTCCGCAGTAAACTCCTCGCTAAACACATTAGCTGCCGCTGACCAACACTATAAAACAATAATCAAGTTTTGGAATCTCGCATGTTTGATCAGTACAGTTTCTCTAGTTTGTCAAGCAATAATGAAATGAAGCTAATCTTAGTACAATATATCACATGCTTTGACATCATCTGACTAACCAAGCTATAAACAAAACAAAAAAATAGAAGGAAAAATAAATAATCATGCACAACAGTGTCCACTTGATCAGATTTTCCCCCATCAAACCTCATATAGTAATACATAAAATATATAATATATTCTATACAAATACTTACAAAAACTGTCAGAGATTGATAACATCAAATCTGCCATGCCAACTCGGTATTTATATTAAATTTACAACTTAGTTATTGTTGTTTTTTTTTAAAATAAGGTTTAAGCTCAAGCTCTCAATATCAACTTGTGTAAAACATCTACTGCTTCTTAGCTTTGAAACAACCAATATAAATGACGTATTGTAGTACCTGAGGTTCTGTCCACCTTCTCCAACCTCATATTCTAGTTTGGTAGGTAATCCATCTACATAGGATTTTAGATGTGCATGTTCCAGGGCAGTCCAAAGTGCCGAGTCAGTGTGAGTGTGCAGCGGATCTAAGTTCATGCGCAGACTTCCAGAGAACAAAACTGGTTCCTGTAAAAGTAAGCAGTCATATGTTTAATAGTGTTGAACATACCAGCTTTTGAACAGTTACTCATCTGGCTTCTCATGCCTAATCCCCCGCATGCCACTCACCATCAACAAAGTTACCTATTTCTTAAACAATATATATTACAACAACAGATTGACAGAGCTTCAACAAAGATGTCAGATAAGATCTGACAAGTTGTCTGTGACCTGGAATGTACAAAGATGACCAAGTAAACATGATCACAACTGCTTTATTGAACATAATCCAGTACATTTACAGTACATTCTTGCCATGCTGAATGTCACATTTGTTGATAATTCTATTCCAACACCCAACATTTTTTTTTACTAGATTGCTGACTCTCAGTCATGTTAACCCTTTACCCCACCATATATTTATGCATTTCATTGCATCTGCAGACAGTGAAGATCCAATTCCAGTGAGCACATTCACACCATCTGATCAGGATCTGCACTGTTTGATATTTGGTTAGAAATAATAAATAAAAAAGTCCTGATCAGACAGCCTGGATGTGCCAGCTGATCTGGATCTACACTGTTTACCCATGCCATAAAGGTGTATATATAAAGTTAAGTATTAAAAAATAAAAAACCACAAAGTGGCACAAGAACTTAAAGACTGACTAACCTGAGGTAGAATAGTAAGTCTGGATCTCAGATCAAACAATCCAAGCCGGCTAATGTCTTCACCATCAACCAATATTTGACCAGCAGCCGGCTCTATCAGCCGAAACAATGACAAGGTAAGAGAAGATTTACCTGCCCCTGTACGACCCACTATACCAACCTAGTTGTAGAAACATTTGGATTGATAATATTATACACTAACCCTTTTACTTCACATATATGCATTTTATCACATGTGTAAGAAGTTTAGATCAAGATCAGCCCATCTGTGCTGTCTGATCAGGATCTGATCAGGATCTGCACTGTTCGCTTTCTGGTCAGAAATAACCCAACAATTCAAGAAGTGAACAGTGCAAGTCCAGATCAGATGGCATAGATGTGCTGGCTGATCTGGATCAAAACTGTTCACACAGGAAAGTGTTAAATCCCTTCTTTTATTATTGTGTTCAGTACATCTCCAGGATTTTGAAATTGTGCTATAATACCATTAGTAACATAATTTTTTAAAGCAAGATTAGAGGTTTATTGTAGTTTTATGCACAATTCATCCATGTAAGCTCAGGTTAGGACATCCTGGACACATTGTTTATTCTAGATGAGAGTACATGGTCAAATGTTTACTACAGTACAGCTAGATGCTATAGTAACAGAAAATACAAAAAGTGGATTGATGTTTTTACCTTTTCACCAGGATTGATTGTGACATTTACATCTGTCAGGACTAGACTAAGGCCTGGTCTGTAACGTGTGGAATATGACTGTAGTTGTACAGCACCCTGATCAGGCCACGATTCCTTTATAGGATGACTAGTATGTAAAGCTGCCTGTCAAGAAATGGAAAAACAAATTGCTAACATCAACAATGAACTACCTCTAGCTTTAGGAGGTGATTTTTAGTAAAGCTGTTTAAAAACTGAAAGGAAACATTTAATACCACTCATGACTGAATATCTTTATGTATAATTTTTTTTTATACAAGTATCTTTTACATGTGAGAGGTCTGGATAGAGAGAGCTCTGAGGCTCTGTCTGGTTACTGCCAAGAACACAGTTCCCCCAAGGACTTGCATTTCCCTGCATAGAAAAGAGTCCCTCAAGGTCCAGAATTTCCCTGCACTGAGCACATTTCACCAAGACCCAGATTTTCCTTGCCTAGAAAACAGACCCTCAAGAGCCGGCATTGCCCTGCCCAGAAAACAGTCACCCAAGGACCAGATTTTTCACTGCCCTTAAAACAGTTCCCAGAGGACCAGAATTTCCCTTCCCAGAAAACTGTTTCCCCCAAGGACCATAATTTGCCCAACAAAGAATTTGTGTCTGATTTGTGACTTATTTTCCAAACTCATTTTGATATAGTAGAGGTAATTTACTTTGAAAAAGTTCAAGTATGTCATAAAGTAGACTTGACAGTTTGAACATATCACTGTAGATGACAAGCCAACAGCAGGGTGTAAGATTACTTTTCCAGCACCCTTAAAAAAACTTAGAATATTAAGCTGGTATGGCAGAAGAAATGATTTGTGGATAAAAACATTATTGCTTGCAGATATACTTTAAATACATGTAGTCAGTATTCTGCCCACTGCAACACTGGGGAGAACTGGGCGTGTATGGTGAAATACCGAGCTGTTATGCTAGGAAAGTCTTTCGTGGATAAATGTTTTGCTTGAAGATATAACAATGAATATTAAGTCTGTATTCTACTGCAACACTGTGTAGGAACGGAGTGTATGATAGAGTAATTTTACCTCTGGAGTGTTAGCTGTATATTGGCCAACTCTTTCCACACTGACTATGTTGGTCTCAAACTCACTAACCATTCTCACCAACCAGTTCAGGTTTTCTGTGATCTGAAATAGTAGTCTTCCGGTGATGACAGGATGTAGAATTATTCACAGAAGACTGGAATATCTCACAATAAACAGATTTATGCATGCTGCTTTTTCTTATCATTCACAGGTTGGTGTATTATGGCATATAAAATTATATGGGTAGGATAAAGCCTTATAGCAAACATATCCTAAGTAGGGAAAACTTGCTATCCATTTAACCCTTTCCTCCATATATACGCATTTTTACATATGTGCGACCAGTGTATATCCAGATTGCACTGGTCGCAATTTGGCCAGTAATAACCTTACAAATCAAAAAGGGAACAGTTTAGATCCTGATCAGACGGCACGGTGCCTCGGTGTAGTCTGACCTGGATCTATACTGTTCACTTTTTAATCTACTGGTAATGAAACAAAAAAGGCAAACAGTCTAGATTCTGTCATTGGTGTGCAGAAAGATCTAGATCTCCTCTGGCCTAACTTAGATCTACACTGGTCCTACTTGGGATATAAGCCATATCCATGGAGAAAAGGGTTAACCTGCACATCCTATCAACATAAACATAGTCTAATGTTTACAAAGATTGGATGGTATTTTTGTTTAAATCATTATAAGAAAACAAACCAGTGTTAGTGGTCCATTCCACTTTAAAGTTTCATAAAAAATTTAGATCATGCCAACTGAAAAAACTTTTCACAATTTCTGGGGTAAGTGGTCTGACCTGCCTGGTTACTGAACTTAGCTCAGACACTATCTGACTACAGCTCAATTCCCCAAAACATCAGTATATAAAAAGACAACTTGCAATTCTTCTATGTCTAACCTCATGAAATATGAGCAAGAAAATTGAACAGCTGCATATAACAGATGTAAAATTTAGGAGAAATATAAAACAAATTGAATAAATGTCTTTGAAGAAAAAAATTTCTATCATTCTAAATGAAAATCTTAAAAAATCATAAATATTTGGACATCAGTTTATCTCTTGACATAAAATACAACTGAGAAAGACTGACCTGTAAGGCATAGGAGATGGACAGTCCCACTAGAGAACCATTGATCTTCTGTCGCTCTACCACAGAAAACACTGACGCCATCAATACAATAAATCCCCCAATCATCTCCAGCCGGAAACCTAACCACCTGAAATATGTAGGAGACAGTAAAAATTTATCTCCGAACAGAAACCTACAACCTGCATTCGACAAAGCATTATTTAAAATGGTTTTAACAAGTGAATACAGACAATGATGCAACATTTTTATAGCATTTTTAGGAATTTATAAATATTAAATAATAACTATCAGCAAAGAAATGCAAGCATGACAGAACTATAACTATACCTATTGACTGCATTGTTGGCAAATGCATACTCCTGATTGAAGTCCACTCTCTGCTCTGACTCCTTAATGAAGCGCTCCTGTACCTGGAACGCTCTGATCACGCTGGCACCATTCAAACTCTCACTGAAGTTATTGTAAATAGGAGACCGGGTCTTAGATTCTAACCTCTTCAACTGTCGAGATGTAGGAATGTAAAATCTCTACAAAATGAAAAGCACATCATCAGACCCACTATTTCCTATCAATATAGCAGCATTTGTAATACATGTACTTTGCATACATTGTAACTGAACCATTACCAGTTTTGAGGTATAGTAAAGCCTTTAGCCTTTTAAATACTCCATAAATACACATTTAAACACGTGTGAGACCAGTGTAGATCCTGATCAGCTGGCACAGCAAGTCTTATCAGGATCTGCACTGTTCCATTTTTGGTCAGATATAACCTAAGAAATCAAAAATGAAACAGTGCAGATCCTGATCAGATGGCTTGGATGTGCCACCTGATCTGGATCTATGCTATATACCCATGCCATTATAGGTGTATACATGTATATGATATGGAGGAAAGGATTAAAGTTAAACTTTTAATGTCAAAGTAGATGTCATACTTTTTCCAGCGGTCCGATAACTGCGGAATGAAGTGATTACAATGGCATTGAGATCCAGACTATGTTATTTTCCGATGAATGTGTAAAGGTGAGAGACCTTTTTATCAAGCAAGTTTAACAGTACTGATCACAGGATCACAAAACAGAACTCAACATTACAATTAAGCTATTACCACTGGATTAATTTTATGTCATTATAGATACTAACCTGAAGCAGGACATAGAAAACAGAAACAGGTATGAAGACCACGAGGAAGATAGGTGTACTGTAAGCTATCACAATCAGTACACTCAGCACGAGGAAACCGCTGTATAACACTTCCAAGAACACATGAGGCAGTTCACTGTCTATGGCCTCTACATCCTGAGAGAACCGGTTTACTATTCTACCAACCGGTGTTGTGTCAAAGAACCACATGGGTGCTCGCAGCACGCTGAAAAGCATGTTATTGTGAAGGAGTTTGGCAGCGGCAACTGACCTGTAGGCTTGAACCATGGCGTAACCGATCACAAATATACCTACAATACAGGTATAACAGACTCCACTAATGCAAAGAAATAATGCAATTTAAATCCAAAATCCAACTATTAATTTGCCGCAACCCAATATGTTTTTAAATTTTCTTTTCTAAACTGATAGATACTGAACCAGAAACTTACATGATAAACATATCGGTGATCAAATTCATCCAGATGCATTCACTTGCACCATTAACACAGTAGGAGTTTCCTATTCTATTTTGTAAAGTATTATTTTGGCTCATGTTACAAAGAATGTTTTCTCTTCCCAAACAAATCATCTTTTTGTAAAGTTAGATTATAGGGGACCTCATGTCTTCACAAATTGTAGTGTAAACACAAATTGTAGTGTAAACAATCAAGAATTTGTGAACAATTCTTCCTTTCCTTCTTGAAACGTGTACCACTGTTTCATTTTAATATCTCATATATAACAACAATGATAATGCCTGTTTGTTTTTATAGATCACTAATAAAAACAGAGGTTGGAAAAAATGAATTGTGCCAAAGAAACAGGGAGAATATGTGAGAACAGTTTCCTTCAAAAGCATTCAACCCAAAACAAGGAAACTGTCAGGGGCATTGGGATAGGGCTGCGGATCGTCAAGCTAGTGGCAATCCAATCTGAACCATGATTCAGGACTAACGATTCACAGTTTGAGTTATGAATCAATTTTAAAATAATTAAAGAGCATTGCAATAAACAGAACTATACTGTTAAGAAATTAAGGCACAATTGTAATATTTATCAAAACAGCAGTGCACATGACGAATTGCAACACACTTTATACTGGTTTTATATGACAAATAAGGATCGCTGCCCTGATGCTTTTTCATATTATTGGAAAAATTTGTTTTGTCACCTGTATATTACTATTACTAGTACTATTTGAAATGTAATTTTAATTCGGTAACACAAACATTTATACCTTGGGATGTTATATGATAATCTCCTATCTTAACTGTATGGTCTAGGGCACAACTTGATTAATAAACTGTTGCTATGGTGGCTGACATACCTTGTGCTATACCAAATGTGCCATAGATACCAAGGTAGAAGTCGTTCTTGTGTCGTCTTTCTGAACTATTAGCTGGCCACAAAGTTAGATTCTGAAAATATTAACAACTGCCAGCAAGTGGTCTTCTACTTCAATTAACCCTTTGCTCCATACAGACGCCTTTTATCGCAGGTGCAACCAGTGTAGATCCAAATCAGCCAGCACTTTCGTGCTGTCTGATCAGAATCTAAACTGTTGCTCCTTGCTCAGAAATAATAAGGGAACAGTGCGGATCATGATAAGACTAATTAAGACGGCACAGATGTGCTGGCTTAACTGGATCAACACTGTTTGCCATGGGATAACAGCCTTATCCCATGAAGTAACAGTTTGAAAACAAATTGTATGTATTACTAATAAAATCTAAACACAAAGAACTGCAAATTACAACAGAGCAAATATTGAAGAAAAGCAGTTCGATAATAAAAAGCACGAAGCAGGGTTGCACTACTTGTACTTGTAACTACTTGACTACCAAGTTTTATGTACTCAGCAGGACTTGGTACTTGTCTTCTATTAAATAATTACATGTAGTCAGTACTTATGAGTACTAAATGAGTACTTTTACACTTGAAGGGAATATATGTTCAGCATTTCGCTTGGGATCAAACTTCACCTTTCTGAAAATGTGCAAAATATGCAAGAACTAATCATTTGCTGATAAATTAGGAACTCCCAAACTTACCTGGAGGTTCAGGTCAGCTGTCCAGTGGGTAAGCCACACACTGGAGCCAATGTTGAAAACCTGGTACAAGCCATACAGTACAACGATGGCCAGGGAAGACTTGAGTCCCACAGCTCTAACATACATCATAAAGACAGACAGACTCACCTGAAACACAAATACTCTTTAAATAAATCCAACCATCTACAGCTTCAACCATTTCATAAATTGGGGCACAACTACGGGAAAGGTGACCTCGATAAAATATTTTGACATTTTAGTTGTCTTTGCAAGAACTTATGATTATCTATTATTTTATCACAACTAAATTAGTTATTTAAATAAACAGAAAAAGGATGTTTGCACATCAATAAACAATGTGCATGATTTCTTTTGCATAAATAAATAGTTGAAATTTACTGCAAACAAGTGATATCCAGACTGGAATGTTAAAAGTCCAGATATTAGAAGCTGATTCCAGCTGAAATTTCGTGGATTCTCTATATTCACTGCTAAACATGTTACAAAATTATTTCTTGAGATTCAATTGATAATTTATAATATATAAACTTAACATTTTTGAATTCCTGAACTGTTATAATTGCTTTCCTTTTAGTCTAGAACATTAAAACATAAAGGGGGATTCATTTTACTTTGTATCTGTGAAATTTCCAGTTTCAAGGATAGATTTCCAGTTTTTTCATGATGAAATTCATGTCTTTCTTCGAATCATGTGTATAAATAAAATGCAGGATGAAAAACAAGTTCATTCCATTTGTGTTGCTTCTTGGCCAGCAATAACTTAATGAAAAAAGTTTTAAAAGCAAACAGTGTAGACCCTGATCAGAAGGGCAGAATTTAACTTTCAGAAATGTCTTATTTTCAGCTATGACAATATCGACACCAGCAAATAATCACGATAAATCTTGCATGTTACTGATCTGTTTATTTCAACCAAGTTCAACACCTACATTTCCGACTTCTAGTTCCTCTTCTTCAATAAGTTTAGCTTTCCCTGTTACCGCACTGTCCTTGTCCGATATCACAGATACTTGCTTCTTGGCGGATTTCTTGTCCTCTCTAACATTAATATCAGACTCTGACTCTTTATGAGACCTTGACCTAAAAATAATTTCAGGATTACTGGTAACTCCACATATGATCTTTATTAGAGCAAGAAAGCACTTACAAAATTGACCTTTAATTCCAGTAAAAACAGATGAACTTAATAACCAATATAAAAATTTTAGAAGGTCAAATGTGTTTTGAAAATTGAAATGTTGCAAATTATATATTTTTCAAGCAAATTTTCAACCTCCAAAATTTGTCTGAAATGTCAAAATGTAGATTTTTGGTGTATTTTCTTCAGTTTAAGCAATATCAAAGGCACATTTAGCAACTGGGCAGTGACTGTTATAAAAGTTTTTAATGTCTTAACTATTTAATATCTAATGTATAACCAGTTATGCTTTCAAATCCATTGAAATTTGAGATATGCAACAAAATTATATCTTTTAGGCCTTCATGATCCTTTTGTTGTTATGATGTGTTGTTATTTTATGTACAATAGGCAAACAAGAGTGTAATTCTGCCTAAAGATGAAATTAAGTTATTATATACTTATTGTAAATTTCTTCTGACAGTGTACCTTTTAAGGATCTTGATTTCAGCTGGGTCTTGTTCACTCTCACTCTGTATGGACACTAGACGGTGTAAAATCACCTCCTTCATCTCTTGTACTGTAAACAATCATATTTAGTCCTTTAACACTTTCCTCTATATATAAACCGTTATGCCATGGCTTAACAGGTCAGATCCAGATCAGCTGGCACATCTGTGCCATCAATCAGGATCAACCTTGTTCTCTTTTTGATGTTTTTAATACATTATTTCTGACCAAAAAGCGAAAAGTGCAGATCCTGATGTGCCAGCTGATCTGGATCTAAACTGTTCTCACATTCAATAAAGTGCATATATATATCGAGTACAGGGTTAAAATGCACAAAACAGTCTTATCTCAGGTTTTGTGTTATGACTGTGAACACCCTGTAAATGTGGACATGTCCAAATTTACTAAGATAGCCAGGAATCTATTTATCTTAACCTACACTCAGTCTGATATGTTACCTTCACCTTCAAGCATTTAACCTGCATTTACATAATGATATATTATAACCTTGACCTAACATGAGTAACCTTGACCTTTCCACCTTCTCCTTTCTCCTCTGACTCCTTAAAGTAGTCTGATATGTAACTTTCACCTATTGATTCAGGCATTTAACATACGGACATATTACCTTGACCTTAAAAAAACTCAAGTAACCTTGACCTTCTCACCTTCTTCATCTTCCTCTGATTCCTCTGAGTCTTCATGCTCCGTTAGGTATGTACGCAAGAACTTGGCAAATGCCCCATTATGACCCAGCAGTTCCTCGTAGGTGCCCACTTCAGATATGGCACCGTTGCAAACAACAAATATCGTGTCAACATGAGGTAACCAATGGATACCATGAGTAACTAGCACTCGTGTCTGAAATGACAATACATAAATACTTAAGTAAGAGGGTGGAGGCTCGGTTTTATTTAACTTTGCAAGATCGTCTTATGTGTAAAGATAGGTAAGTCATTGATGGCGGAAAAATATCATTAAACAGTGTAAACATTTTTTTGAATTCCTACAGCCATAGTCTATACTGTTTGATTTAGAAAATTACACTTTATGTTCTTAGCTGGAAGATTTAATAGTAACAAACTAGATGGGTCTTCAGCCAAACATATGTGTAACCCTCAGGTAATCTACTAGAATAAAATGCTGATAATTTGAAGCTGGAGAAAAACAAAGAAATAGTAAAGTTTATTAAACAATATTACGTTTTAATGACCAATTATAAAAGGAGGCATAACTCAAATGTGACCTTGACAAACAGATTTAGGCTTCATCGCAAACCTGTTGCCATAAGCAATATAATTCAAAGGTTTATTTAATAAATTATAAGAAATAGTGAAGTTATAGCAATCAACAATAAGTTTCCATGCTGACTGGCAGTAGAACAAACTGACAAAGCAATCCCTCAGTATCATCTTTTTTTTGAAAGGGTGACACAATAATTAAAAAAAACCTGTAAATACTTAAAAGTTATACTTCACTCAAAATAATAGTTTTTAAAGATATGAGTTTACTTTCTAGTTTACAAAATTTAACATCACATCAAATGTGAAACAATTCAGTACCTTCAGTTTAAGAAGTCCTTCACTGCTGATGACATTGTCAAAGATATGTCTGCCAACATGCGAGTCGACAGCACTGAGAGGGTCGTCCAGCAAGTAAATGTCACTGTCAAAGTACACGGCTCTAGCCAAACTCACCCTCTGCTTCTGACCACCACTCAAGTTAATACCCTTGAAAACATGACAAAACTTTTATCACCTGTATTCTAAGAACTTAAGATTCCTTGTTTGCCAATTTGTTAACTATCAATTGGTATGCAAGACAAAGTATTATGATTAGCCTGATTTAGATCATATGATGAAAAATTATGCTACCTTAACACACAATTCAAACACTTATTTAATAATAGCCAGTCGCACTTAAAACAAGTAATTAGGATCCTAACAATAATGTTTAAGCAACAATCCTAAAATACTTTCAGTCACTTTGAAACTAGTCAAGAACCTTGGAGCATTGCCAACTTTAGAAAACAATTCCCTTTTTGTCACAGCTATGTCCCCAGATGGTAAACCCTTGAGAGAATTATCTTATTATTATAACAAACCTTCATTAGGCATTCAGATGATAAAACTGTAGCATGCACTTTTTTAAACCTCCTTTCTTCTCTTTTATTTACATCAAATACCTACATCTATCAAAGGAAAATTCTCCCTATTTTTTGTATTGGTTTACTATAACATCTGGTTGTCGGTAAAAAACAACAATAGCAACATACATGATCATGTGTTGTTTGGATGTCAGTACAAAACAACAACAGCAGCAATAATATATAAGCATGTGTTGTACCTTCTCTCCAATCTCTGTCATATCTCCAGCTGGTAGAATGTCAAGGTCACTCTGCAGGGCGCAGGCGTCTATGATCTTCTGGTATCTCTTCTTGTCCTCTGGCTGACCAAACAGGATGTTGTTCTTCACTGATGCATTCTGGATCCACGCTTGCTGAGAAACATACGCGGTTCTGCCCTATTCAAATACACAAGAATATGAGTGAAATGTCAGGGTTGTAAGCAGGATTTGTAAAAAGTGATTATATTATGCAAATTTAGTTAAGGAAGCATTAAAAACAGCACAGCACAATAGCCATCTGTCTTCCCACTAAACCAAAGGAAAACAAATAATAATTCAAGAAGAAAGTACTATTGGGAGTAAAGTGAGTACAACTCCATCCATTGCACCCGCCTTGCTTAAAGATCCAGGACAAATATGCCAAAGAGTTGTGTTGGGAACAAGCCCAAATAATCAGTTTTTTCTTGTTTTCTTCTAATTGTGACTTCAATCAAGACATATATTAATCCATACTAGAATACAAGACTGTAAATATTTATTTATGAATCATAAGTCATTTCTGGAAAAAAACCTATGCTCCTAGTTAAAATTTTATTAAACACCAATATGAAGATAGATACTACTAAAGGAATAAGACAGTTACATCTTAACCTTAAAAACAGAAGATATTTTACAAATAAACCTTGTAAATTGTTTTAGATCATCATACTGTGACATATTTTTTAAAGATTCTTTAAGAATATGATTAATTGGCACCTACACTACTGGAGCTTTTATAAAGTACCTAACTTTCAAAGTTGTCTATATTGCTTGTGAATCACAAGTTTATTTGTCTTAAATTGAATAATCAAAAAGTTATAACCTAATACGACAAACATGGAATATAGAATAAGATGAAAAATATACAAGAAGGAGAGTTGCCATGTATATCTTTTAGAAAATGTTTAAGGTGTACAAAATATATGAAACAAGAAGCTGTGTTCGGAAAACACATATGCCCCCGGTAGCGAAGTTTGTAACGATACAAATTTTAAATGATAGCACAGTGTTAAAACTGCAACTAAAATGACAAGTTAGTTCTAAATAATGAAAATAACCGTCTGGTGCCAGAACCTGTACATGAAAAGAATTTATCATAACAAGAGCCAGTCAGAAACACATTTAAAACTGGGCTTCATTTAAACTGGGGAGTGATTCACGAGTTTATGACACCCAACACACACACATGAACAAAAGTTTCTTAATCCAAGTTAGGAAATCAATAAATTACAGTTACTTTATTATTGTAGTTTTTTTTAGAGGGTTTACACAACCCAGTCCATACACCCCTGATCCCACACCCATCAACCCACTATCCCTGCCCACCTATAGTGATGTGGTGGGGTGTGGTGTAGTATAGTAAGGTATGGTATGCTGGTTGTTGTCGGTGGTGGTGTGGGTGTTGTTGCTGTTGTTGGTATTGTTGTTGGTGTTGGTAATGTTGGTGTTGTTGGTGGTGTTGCTGTTGTTGTTGGTCTAGTTGTCAGTGTTGTTGTTGGTGTTGTCAGTTGTTGGTGTTGTTGATGCTATTGTTGTTGGTTGTTGGTGATGCTATTGTTGTTGGTGGTGGTGTTGTTGTTGGTGCTGTTGTTGACGGTGTTGTTGGTGCTGTTGTTGACGGAGTTGTTGGTGGTGTTGTTGACGGTGTTATTGGTGGTGTTGTTGACGGTATTATTGTTGGTGGTGAGGTGGGGTGGTGGTGTGGTGTGAGATGGGGTGGTGTGGTGGGGGTGGTGGGGGGTGGTGGTGGTGTGGGGGTGGTGGTGGTGTGGTGGTGGTGTGTGGTGTGGTTTGGTTTGGTTTGGTATGGAGTGGTGTGGTGTGGTGTGGAGTGGAGTGGAGTGGTGTGGTGTGGTGTGGTGTGGTGTGGTGTGGTGTGGTGTGGTGTGGTGTGGTGTGGTGTGGTATGGTATGGTATGGTATGGTATGGTATGGTATGGTATGGTATGGTATGGTATGGTATGGTATGGTATGGTATGGTATGGTATGGTATGGTATGGTATGGTATGGTATGGTATGGTATGGTATGGTATGGTATGGTATGGTATGGTATGGATATAGTATAGTATAGTATAGTACATGTATAGTAACCACTCAACACTTTCACCAAAGTATGTTAAGTACATCTGTTTTAAACCTTTTCTATAGCATTACCTTAGAAAAAGACTAACATTGAAACTTTAACCAAAATTTCTAAGTCTTAATTCTAATTTCTAAGCGAAAAAAGGGCAAAAATCAAATAAAACAAGTTAACCATTTATATCCTAGTATAAAATGGGGAGATAATCCCAGAAAAAAGGTAGCCAGACTTACGTAACTTGTAAGGATCATCATCTGTGCACTGTTAAGTATGTATGTAAACTTTAATGCCAGATCTCTTTGTGGATATTGCGAAATATCCAACATGCCGAAATAAGTTAACCATTTTCTAAGTACAAAAAGGGGAGATAACACCAGAAATAAGGTACCCAGAGTTATGTAACTTGTCAGTGTCATGACCTGTGAACTGTTAAGTAAGTGTGTAAACTTTCATGCCAATGCTCTTTGTAGAAATTCAGAAATATCCAACTTGCCGAAAAATGTTAACCATTTATCTCTAAGTACAAATTGGGGAGAAAACCCCGAATTAAGATAGCCAGAGTTATGTAACTTGTTAAGAGTCATACCCTGTGCACTGTATATTAAGTTTGTAAACTTTCATGCTAATGATCTTTGTAGAAATGGAAAAATATCCAACTTGCCGAAACAGGTTAACCATTTTTCTAAGTACAAAAAGGGGAGATAACACCAGAAATAAGGTACCCAGAGTTATGTAACTTGTCAGGGTCATGACCTGTGAACTGTTAAGTAAGTGTGTAAACTTTCATGCCAATGCTCTTTGTAGAAATTGAGAAATATCCAACTTGCCGAAAAATGTTAACCGGATGGACGGACGGACGTACGGACGGACGGACGGACGGACGGACAGACGGACGGACGGTTCAATCACTAGATGCCGGGGGCATAAAAAAGAGAAAGAGACAAACTTCATTGCCAACAGAAAGCAGCAAGAAACACTATAAGAAAAGATCATAAACTGCCACATGTACTTACATCGACATTGACTTTTCCTGTCAGCTTCTCCATTTCGCCCAGGATGGCAGATATAAGTGAGGATTTTCCAGCCCCTACTGACCCCACAACAGCTACCAGGCTGCCTTTGGGAATCTTCATATTTATGCTGAAAATGAACATTCATTTGAAATATTAATCTACAATCCAAACTCATTTTATTAAAGATGCTCAAGACAGGACTTCAAATATCGATGTAACTTTTTGCTGTTCTTATGAAATCAAAGCTGTCTAGAATACATGTACTAGCTTAAATAATAAACATTATAAGAATGCATATTTCTGACTCTTATTTGGCAGTAACTAAAAATGTTGATGCCATATATTTCAAACTAAAATATCATATTGTATCACATACATGTAACTTGTGGTGTGGAAGTGTATATATTTGTTAATTATATAACTATATATTGTAGCTGAATCACTATTCACCTGCATTTTAAAATATCAGAACAAAGAAACAGTTATAAACACATTTTCTTTCCAAATTATGGAATAGAGTAGAGACCAGTACCAAAATGTATAAAGGCTAATTATAATTTCAAGAAATCAGATGCTTTGTATTCCAGACAGATCTCCACTCTCATTTACATGATTTTGGACCACTGAGGCTATCAAACCACAGTAACGGACAATCGGCCATTAATCACAAGGGATATAGTTCTTTCCAAGACAATGTGAACTTAATGAAGTTCTGGCTCAGTTTCACTAAAGCCTGTTGAACAAATGAATACTGTACAGCACTTAATTTTGGCAGTGTCAAATTTTGGCGTATTTTGAAGTGTTTATAATTGGCGGGGTCATATATTGGCGCAAACAAACCAGACCGTCATAATAAAACCTTACGGAAAAATTGCAGGTTTAAAATTGGCGTTAACACAGATTGTTAAAATAAAACATTTACATTCAATATTCAACACCACATTATTATAATACCAGTGTGAAAATATTATCACAGCTTCCTAACAATTGATTGCTTTTTTATTTTAGACATATTCTAATTATATTATTTTTGCATCAAACTGAGAAGACTGCGACATAATATGTGCTAGTGTATCATAGTTGTCTACCTTCCAGATATTAAAATGGGGGTGTTTTTAATTGACGGTGATTTTTATTGGCGGTGTTTTATATTGGCGCAACTGACCCTGACCGCCAATTTAGCCAAAATTAAACCCCGCCAATATAAGTACTTATACAGTATTTGAAAAGTAATACTTTTTCAAACAAGGTCCAAGCTTGGAATTCCAAGAAAATGTTCCTTCTTCAACTGATATGGCACTATCTGTAAGAAAAGAAAATCTCACTTATACCCGAGCTATCTCAATGAAATAAAATTTTGTATTATAATTATAATGTCCTTAATCCTCAAGGAATATGAAGTTTTTTTTCATGTTTCCCCAAACTGTGAATGTAATAAGTCAGTTATTTACCTAAACCTAATCTTTAATTTAAAAGTGAAGACTGACATAACTCAAGTTGTTGTTGCAACAAACCAAACCAAATACATTAGAGACATATATTCGAAATCAAAGAGTAAACATTCATCTATACAACCTCTGAAACTAAGAAATTTAAAATAATTTATTTTCATGGATAGTTACAACCAGGTATTTAGTTGTCTATACATCAGGATAGTAGTTTATGGGTTTTGAAGAGGAAGAAAAAATAGATCAATATTTCTCTAAAACCAAACATTTATAACTTTTCCCATGATATGCCCAATAATTTTAATAGTAAGTTCCAGGGATCAGCTTAGGTTGTCAGAACAGAGAATTTTTACTGTTTTGAGGGTGAAGAAACACTGATATTAATTCCTTTAAGAAATATATTGCATGGCCCTTTCCCTTGGCTCAGTACAACAAGAAGTTGAGTATTGGGGAATTGCTTTCTCAAGTCTACCACCCAGTCATTCCCTAGAGTGGACAGTAACTAACCTGAAGGAAAATGTGACACACTGGATACATCCAAATCCTCATGGTTGAGGAACTTTCCCAATCTTCTCACAGAAACAAATGCTTTCACAAACTCCATGATCACAATCGGTGCAATGTTGAGGGCAAATCGTAGAATAGCAAACAATGTCATAGCAACAAATGCCACCCGGGCATCAAATCTGTGTTCTTCTGTCGTGTAAATATACGTTGCAAATGTGGCCAAACCAACCTGTTTTATCAAGAAAATAAGTAATAATTATCATACTATTATTCCTTTACTCAATATATATGTGTTTTATCGCATGTGCGACCAGTGCAGATCTAGGGTCTGATCAGGATCTAGCATCTGATCAGGATCTGCACTGTTCACCCTTGGGTCAGAAATAACCTAATCCATCAAAAGCCAATAGTGCAGATCCTGATCAGATGGAACCAGTTATGAAAAACAATTTGAAATATTTGTGAATGAAAAAAGATCGCTTTAATATCTTCAGAAATGATCTCTATTCGCTTCTAAATGTACTGAAATACTGTAATATAAAGATATTTATATAAGAAGTTGTTACCTTTTTACTCATTTTTGTACTATTCATGTACATTCAATACCACCATTTTTCATGAATGTTCAAATAAAAGTTGTAGGTTAAAATAACCCACTAACAATTGAGACCAGTCTAAATACTCTAGGTTATGATCAGTCAGTTTTAAAACTTGCTTCATGTTCAACCAGTGAAATGCTGGTTACCAAACAGTTTTCGTTCTTATGAGAAGAATCCTACCGTGAATGGAGCAACAGTCCATGAGAAGACAGACAGACAGTAGAGGACCTCTCCCTTCAGCAGGAACACCAGTTCTTGCTTCCTCACCTCTCCCACTTTGTCTCCAAATGCCATCTCCCAGGCATACAGCTTCAATATCTGACAAAATAACTTTACAATAGTAGTGCAGGTAAGACAATTTCTGCATATGACTGAGTGATTCAAGTACAAGTGTTCTTTATGCTTTTTATCACATGGGCAACTGTGCCAGATTTTGATCTTTCACATCTTTGTCAGGAAAAAAAAAACGAACAAAACTAAAAGCGAACAGTGTAAATCCTGATCAGATGGTATGAAAGTTGACCTGGATCTAACTGTTTCCCCTTGTCAAATAGGCCATATCTATGGAGAAAAGGGTTAAAGACAAGTGTAGACAAATAGCAACACAATGTCTATCTATCTATCTATTTATCTGCCATTAATATCAAACCCCGGATGGGGACCTAGACATTCCAGCTATTTTCTGGTGGAGGAAGACCCCAGATGCCCCTCCGGTATGGTTTCAGGCATGGGCGGGAACCTGGGTAGAACCACCGACCTTCCGTAAGCTAGCTGGACAGCTTCCTCACATGAAAGATTTCGACTCCGGGAGGACTCAAACCCACAGCGGTGAGGGGCGTGGGTTTGTCAACCGATGACCTTAACCACTCAGCCACAAGTACATATATAAGTTGAAATATAAACTGATGTATTGGAAGAGGTTGCACAAAATGTGTCAGCTTCCTACACCAACTCTGTGTGCTGGGTGTGTAAAATTTAGCATCACAGAGCATGCAATTTAAAGATATTCATAGAACTGCAGCTGAAATAACATACATAACACATAAATCATGTTGAACAATAAATATATTTTTACCTTTATTCCGTTTAGTATTTCTGTCATTAGTTTAATTCGTTCATCTTTTTTCTCCATGACTTTAGTTTCATAATTCTGTATTTTCTTTAGCATGACTGCATTCAAAGGTATCATCAATACCATCACACCGACACCCGCCAACATTGCGTATCCCACAGTGTAGTACAGGAACACTGTGGAAGCCACAATCTGGAGCGGACTGGACCAGAGGGCCCAGAAGTAGGTGGCTAGGTCACGTAGATGTTCAGCATCAACTGACATCAAGTTCACAATCTCTCCGACTGTTGATTCTGTTCTAGCTTGATTATTCATTCTAAGGGACTGAAAATATACAAAGATCCTAAGCTGATAACCCTGTACCCCATAATACCCATTATATCGCATGCACCAAAAGTGTAGATCCAGATCAGCTGGCATATTCCGTTCGCTTTTTGGTCAGAAATAACCTACTGTAGTATCATTTAATTTCGCGGGGACTAAATTTTGGGCATATGTCACAATTGGCATTTTCACGCGGACAAAAATTCGCGCAATTGTATTGTTACTATGGGATATTATATTAAATCGTTAATTTTTGCTAGGGTTTGATTTTGCACACATTCCCTAGCACGAAATATAAACCAATGTGAAATAAAATGATATCACAGTCATTAATCATACACCGAACAGTGCAGATCCTGATCAGATCGCACGGATTTTTGCAATTTTATGAAATGTAAACTTTTGAAAATCTGATATTCTCAATTGTTCAATATGTTGTTTGGGTCAAGGTCCCAGTTTGGAGTGTTCCTGACAATTAAAACAAACATGTCGTGTTTGGCCCTGAGATGCTCTAGGTTTTGACAATATAATAGCTCCACTTAGGCTTAATGCAACCTTGACATTTCTGGTAGGGTAAAGGTCATTGTTTGCCAAACTTGGACTTATCAATGTTTAACATTAACTACAATACCCTTTGGTTGTTCGTGTATTTATCAAACACTGTATGGTATTACTGAGTGTAGTAATCAGCTAAAACCTTTTTGAAAACAGCGGAGATGAGAGCAGCTCTAATCCTAATTCCTAATGTCATAGACTGGTGCAGTAAAGCATGCCATGTGAAGGACTGTACACATATTACAGCCACAAATGCTGCACTGTTCAAATAGCCCTTCCAGGACGGCTTACTCGGGTCTTCAGCAAATCCTATCAATGACCTGAAATTGTAAATTCAAACAAGCTTTACAGTAAATTTACCATATTAATATCTTATTATTGCATGATGTTAATTCAAATTTGTGAACTACAGAATGTCAAAAATACCACTATCATAATGAAGACTCTGACGTTTAAACTTTTCCTCCATAGATAGGACTTTTATCACATGCTCGAACAGCACAGATCCAGATCTGGCTGCTCATTCATTTGGTTATTTCTGACCAAGAATTTGTATTTTTTATTTAGAATGTTAAAAATGGAACAAAGGGGTAGATCAAAGAAGGTTCCAGTTTCCTAAACAATTTAAAATGTATTTAATCCTTCTTTATTCCAATGTTATGACAGTCTTGCATGAAATCTTTGTAATACCTTTAATAGTTTTAGATCAATATTATGCAGCTCCTTTTCACAGAAATATCAAAAAGGAAGGGAAAACAGAAACTTGAAACTTACTGTAGGAGAAAAGGATTAATAAAGGTAAGAATGTCGTATATTAGCTTCCATACATGGCTCACTAGAAAGTCCCAACCAAATGTCTTCATCAACACCACCCACAATGATATTCTATTTTTATCTTTCTTGGAAGTGTCATGTGACATATCATGTGACTTGTTTGACTGTGCTCCTAACAATGGTGATGACTCTGATAGTTCACAGACTTCTTCATGGGCCCTGTCATCTATGGGCACTTCAGTTCTTAATCTTCTTTTACTGAAAAGAAATTGGTGATAAATCTGATAATGGAAACTTGAAAATACCCTACGCTTGCATTGACAAAATGCAAGTAAAAATCTACATGACATGTTAGAATTTCCTAGGTATCCGATGACAAACATATAGACTAGTACTAGTGCTGAAGGTTATAAAACTGAGATTGGAAACCAGTCTCAAATCTTAAGCATCTGATTAGCTGAAATGGTGAACAGTCGCCAATTAAGCCAATCAGATGCTTAAGATTTGAGACTGGTTTCCATTCTTAGTTTTATAACCTTCAGACTATGTGTCTGACACAGATGGGAACAGTATCACTCAAGATCATAAAATTAAGATTGGTGTCGAGAATCCGATGGGACATGGGCTGAAGGATATAAAACTGAGTTTGGAAACCAGTCTCAAATCTCAAGCATCTGATTGGCTGAAGTGGCGACTGGTCGCCATTTCAGCCAATCAGATGCTTGAGATTTGAGACTGGTTTCCATGCTCAGTTTTATAATCTTGGGCAATGGTGTGATGTTGCCTGGTGTCTTAATTTTTTATGTATTTATAGTGCAGATTAATGCATGTACGTAATCTATCTTCTGTTGTTGTTTATGTTAGCTGGATTATAGGTACGGAACCTGACACAAAGCTTAGAGTGTTCCGTTCTTTGATCAGTTAACAAGCCAATCCCACACATTCTTGGTGCCATGACCAGAAGACATGTCTCAAATCTCAAGCATCTGATTGGCTGAAATGGAGACTTGTTTCTGTTCTATGATCTTTCCCCCAGCTTTTTTTTTCAGAATATTGTGTGAACTATTTCACTTATATAGGGAATTGTGTTTCATTCAGATTTCAAACCTTTTAAAGAATGGTTGCAATATGTGAAGTTTATAACCAATAGTTTAAGAAATAAGACAGTTCTTGTTATATTAATACAATTTATCCAGGATCAGCTAAAGCTGTAAGAACAGGGAAAAGTTTTTCCAATGGTAGGTAGACGTTTTTTGAAAGTTTTCAGCTTTCTTTAAGAGTGCCAAAATGCCACAAAATACACCTATTTGAGAAATTGCCATTTTTGTATCAATAAAGGGCAATAACTCTGAAGTTGCTGAAGCAATTTTGCTGGTTATCGAACTTGGCCGAGAAATTATGCCCATAAAGTTTTTCCCTAAGTTTCATTATCGGTCAAAAACTGTTTTAGTTATAGAGCATAGAACATTGGTGTGGATGCTGGCTGGATGCCTGCCCACACTCCCACCCGCCAGCCATGGATGTTCCCATAATACGACCTGTCTTTGACAGGCATATAAAAATCAGTAGAAATGGGTTTGTAAAACAATTTTTCCCAAGTCTCCAAGCCATTTCCTGTTTATACCTTGCAAGAATCCTATTCATTTTGTCTTCCTGGTATGCCCAATGTCTTTCAAACTTGCTTGTTACAGTCAGAGACTGGTCTTGTGCCTTCAGGGAGAACATGTCTTCCTCTGTCAGAGGTTTTCTATAACCAGCAACCACCAGCCTGACAAAAAACAACAACAACAATGTAGCATGCTGTATGCAACATTAATATTATTCCTCAAAACTTACCTTATCATTTTCAATATGAGAACCCATTAACCCTTTTCTCCAAAAATACACCTTTAATGTGTGGGTATACAGTGTAGATTCAGATCAGGGCCCAAGATCACAAAACTAAATGTCAGTCGCCATTTCAGCCAATCAGATCCTTGAGATTTGAGACTGATCTCAAAACTTAGTTTATGATCTTGGGCTCTGATGGCATGAATGAGCTGGATGATCTGGATCTACACTGGTCTCACATGTCTGAAAATGTGTATATACAGAGTAAAGGGTTAACCAATCTGCCACTGACCTATCAAATGATATTGAGAATACAGCAAAGAACTGATGTATCTACCCCTTTTATATACCTGGTAGATCAGTTTTGCACAGCACTTTAAAAAAAGATGTCTATTCTTATAGTATTTCAAATAATTTGACATTTAAAATTATAGTGCCTCCAGCTGGGAGCGAACCCGCACCGTCACGGCTACAGCGTATAGCCCTGCAATTCCTGCTACGCAACCGATTGAGCTAACCGGGACAACCCCAAAAAGGTTGATCGGATAGCCCTGATATACTTAACAATCACTGCATGACATCGGTAACAGGTTATTTTACTGATAATTAATCTGTTCCAACTTCACATTCAACCTGACTGTCAAACACCATCTGATCTGAATTCATAATAACTTTGGAATCAATCTTTAGTTAAAAAGTTAAATATTCATAAATCTAAAAACAAATTGTAACTATAGATGAACAATTATTCATAGAAATAATTAATACAAGTCTTTCATTATCTCTTTCAGTCATCAAAAACCCAAATGGTGAATCAGCTCTTCATATCAACTTGAGACATTAGAGACAATTGTTGCTAATCTCTTCCAGTTTACATGAAACATTTGTCAATATGTTTGAGGAACTGATGGTAACATTCCAGTTAAATGTCAGAACCGAGCTGAACATTCACTGTTAACTGTCAGAACTGAGATGAACATTCCAGTTAACTGTCAGAACCGAGCTGAACATTCCAGTTAACTGTCAGAACCGAGCTGAACATTCCAGTTAACTGTCAGAACCGAGCTGAACATTCCGGTTAACTGTCAGAACTGAGCTGAACATTCCAGTTAACTGTCAGAACCGAGCTGAACATTCCACTTAACTGTCAGAACTGAGCTGAACATTCCAGTTAACTGTCAGAACCAAGCTGAACATTCCAGTTAACTGTCAGAACCGAGCTGAACATTCCAGTTATCTGTCAGAACTAACATTAACATTCCAGTTAACTGTCAGAACCGAGCTGAACATTCCAGTTAACTGTCAGAACTGAGATTAACATTCCGGTTAACTGTCAGAACCGAGCTGAACATTCCAGTTAACTGTCAGAACCGAGCTGAACATTCCAGTTTACTGTCAGAACCAAGCTGAACATTCCAGTTAACTGTCAGAACTGAGATGAACATTCCAGTTAACTGTCAGAACTGAGATGAACATTCCAGTTAACTGTCAGAACTGAGCTGAACATTCCAGTTAACTGACAGAACCGAGCTGACCATTCCTGTTAACTGTCAGAACTGAGATGAACATTCCAGTTAACTGTCAGAACTGAGATGAACATTCCAGTTAACTGTCAGAACCAACCTAAACATTCCAGTTAACTGTCAGAACCAACCTAAACATTCCAGTTAACTGTCAGAACCGAGCTGAACATTCTGGTTAACTTCCAGAACCGAGCTGAACAAATTTTGATTTACTGACACAATATACAAAATAAAAACATATTTTAAAACTCCATACAATTATATACATACTTCTGTATCCACTGGAAAGTCATTCTAGAAAAGAATGAAGCTCTTGTCTCAGGGCTTGGTTGCTGAAACAGATATTTCCTTATTTTTAAATTTGTCTATTCATGAAAAAGTTACAGTCACAAAACAAATGTCCTTTAAAGCAGCATGGCATAGTGATCAAACAACAAGTGGGACCTTGACCTAAGAGGTAGGGACAAGAGTAATGCACACAATATGCCATCTTGATATCTTGATCACAATTTCATCCATATTTCTGTATCATGAAGCCTTAATATGAAAGGTTGTTTAGATACCAATAATTCATATGATGCATTTTATGAATCATTGTAAAGAATCCTGGTTATTTTTTTTATTTACTCAGAGCTCCAGATGAAGTTTTAATGCAAAGGCTATTGTACCTCATGGTGTTTAAATGTAAAGTGCATTTTACCAAAGTGACAGGGTCCAGAGATAACTTACAACTGTTCAGGTGTTCATTAAGATAACTGTTCAGAACATGTCATTACAACTCCAGAGTTTGACAGTTTGCTAAGGCTAACTTTTGGTTAGTATGAAGATGATAAATGAGGATTTACACTTTTTAAAAAGAAAGGGTACCAAATATAAAATTCAACAGGTATTTGTTTGCCAAAAGTCAACTTTAAATTTTAAGCAAATACCCCACCCCCTCCTATCTGGACTCTGTTACTGTAATGTTTCCATAACAGAATTCTTAAACTATAACCAGTACATTCAGCTCTCACATTTCACCAATTTTTTAAATAAGTTTACTGCAGAAACAAGATTACTAGCAGCTTCAATTATGCATTCTGGCATATCTGTATATAGTTAGAACTGTGCACTGACCTTGCCATCAGGAGCAGGAAGAGTTTCTGCCAGACAACTGATCACAAGCTGGCTAATGCTGAACAAGTAGTACATGTTGAAAAGGACAAAGTCCAATGGTACATCTCTATAACCCTGTAATATACATATTCATTTCTTTCCATTATTAGCCCTTTACTCCATAGATACACATTTATTGCATGGGCAAACAGTGTAGATCAAGATCAGCCGGCACATCCGTGCCATCTGATCAGGATCTGCACTGTTGGTTTTTTAATTTATTAGGCTATTTCTGACCAAAAAGCAACCAGTGCAGATCTTGATCAGACAGATGATCTAGATATACACTAGTCTCACATGTGACAAAATGTGTATATGGGCAGGAATAAAGGGTTAAGTCTTTCCACTTCAGTCCTTGTACAGAGCTTTTATCCTCTCATGTGACATTCTTAAAGTGTAAATATTTCATAGCCTATGATTATCAGTAATAATAATGCAGCATTTATATCTGAGCCATGTCATGAAAAAAAATATGTGAAATTGATATTGAGGTCATTGCATGATTATTATAATGTAATTAGTTGGCACTCAATGCATTTATTCATAAAATTATAAAATGTCTTAACCCTTTTCTCCATATAGTCACATTTTTACACAGGTGCGACCAGTGTAGATCCAGATCAGCCGGCACATTCGTGCTGATAATGATCTGCACTGATCGCATTTTGGTGAGAAATAAACTAACTAATCAAAAAGTGAACAGTTTAGATCCTGATCCAATGGCACAGATGTGCAGGCTGCTCTGGATCTAAACTGTTCGCCCATGCAATAAAGATAATTATATCTATAGAGAAAAGGGATAATATGTTCAAGTAAGAACATCACCTAAATAAAGTTTCTGAGCAAATGAGAAGAAATTGTCAGATTTTTTGTTTAAAAATAGTAACTACAAATATCTTTAATATCATTGAAGAAAAATTTTGCCATTTGATAAAATGTCATATGATCATTTAAAGTTACCTAAAAGCCATAAATGAGTCAGACTTGTAATCAAGTATATTTTATATGATGGTTAAATGTTTTTGATGTTTAAATGTATCTTTAATCAAACAGCTTTGGATGGAATTAAAGGGATTGAATGCATGTTTTTTGGAGTATATGCAACTGTAAATTTGGCCAAAATCCCATTAAATTTGAAATAATTTCTTTAAACTGAGTTTACATATTACTAAATTCCAAAGGAACATGAAATTATATTCTTCAATACACAAAACTGCCTTGAGTGGGCAAAATATAACCCTTTACTCCATATATATACGCCTTTTGGGTGAACAGTGTAGATCCAGATCAGCCAGAACATCAATGCTGTAGGATCAAGGTTTACACTGATGTGCCAGCTGATCTGGATCTACAGTTTGCCGATGGATAACAGTCATATCTCATGGAGTAAATAGATAACCAAGTCTTCAATCAACTGTGAGAGAAAACTTTCAACATCTTTCAATCAAAACTACAACAGTGCGTTTGGATATTCATATCCATGCCCCAGGTTTATAAAACTGAGAACTAAAACCAGTCTCACATCCCAGCAATCAAGGTCCAAGATCAGAAAACTAGGTTTGGGGACCAGTCTCAAATCTCAAGCATCTGATTATATTGGTTGATAAAAAGCCAGAAAATTACCATAAAAAATGATTTAAAAAAACTTATAAGCTATTGAATAAATGCTCAAAAACATAAACATGCCTACCTTTTCTATGATTTTGCGGTAAAAAGGAATGATGTAGGTGATATTTGCCAGCACCCAGTAAATAAAAAGCACTCCAGATGTGATGAAACCCTTCCTTCTCTCTATCTCAATGTAACATAAAACCAACACCTGAAATGAGATCAACAGGCAATGTCAACCAACAGTCTGAGTTATAAAATGGATGGATGTGAAACCCTGAAAGTCAAATACCCTGAAATCTTTGTCATCAATACAGACTTACAAATTATTCAATGGAAAAATTCTTAGTACAATAGCTGTCAATAAAATTCAGACTCTCAAGGATTTATCCTAGCATATTTAATCAAAGTAACATGCTGTAAAGTATTTCACAGAATCAAACAATTTTACTTTATTCTTAACTTTATTTATAAGCGAAATCTGAAAAATTATTCTGTTATAAAAATGCATAAAAACTCACAATAGTGGAAGCTTCTATACAAGGACCGATGAAATATGCTTGAAAATACGTCTCCCCCTTCCTGTTGAGCTCTGATGATCCATATGTCATCTCTATTATGATAATGATCAGCTGTAGCACAGCTAAGCACTGAAATATCAAAGCAAGCACTGACAAACCTGTCTTCAAAAGCCACTAACGTGAGGTTAGGAAAGTAGCTGCTTATCCATGACTGCTTACACTTCATAACTGCTTACACTGCATGACTGCTAACACAAAAAGACTGCTTACATCACATGACTGCTTAAACTTCATGACTGCTTATACTGTATGACTGCCTACACTACATGACTGCTTACACCACATGACTGCTTATACTTTATTACACTACATGACTGATTACACTACATGGCTGCTTGCATGTATGACTGCTTACACAACATGACAGTTTACACTACATGACTGCTTACATTGAACAATGCTTACACTGCATGACTGCTAACACAGCATGAATGCATACAGTCCATGACTGCTTACACTGTATGAGTGCTTACTCTAAATGACTGCTTACACTGCACACACTTCATGACTGCTTACAGAGCTTGACTACTTGCACTACATGACTGCTTACATTGCACAATGCTTACACTGCATGACTGTCTACACTGCAAGACTGTTTACACTGCATGACTGCTTACACTTCATGACTGCTTACAGTGTGTGACTGCCTACACTGCATGACTGCTTGCACTGCATGACTGCTTACAGTGTGTGACTGTCTACACTGCATGACTGCTTACACTGCATGACTGCTTACACTGCATGACTGCTTACAGTTTTTGACTGCCTACACTGCATGACTGCTTACACTGCATGACTGCTTAGAGTGTGTGACTGCCTACACTGCATGACTGCTTACACTGCATGACTGCTTACACTGCATGACTGCTTACACTGCATGACTGCTTACAGTGTGTGACTGTCTACACTGCAAAACTGCTTACATTGCATGACCGCTTACAGTGTGTGACTGCCTACACTGTATGACTGCTTACACTGCATGACTGCTTACACTGCATGACTGCTTACACTGCATGACTGCTTGCACTGCATGACTGCTTACACAGCATGACTGCTTACACTACATGACTGCATACAATGCAGGACTGCTTACATTGCAGGACTGCTTACATTGCATGACTGTTTATATATGCTGCATATAACTTATGGTGGCCTAAAACAGTATGAGTCAATAGCTCACTAGATAAAATGGACATAATTATCGAAACTGACCAATTGCAACTTCATCTTCCAGCCTATGCTCTGCCTCACTAATATATTTTGCCCAGAACATTGTCAGATTCCTCCTTCTTCTGTCCATACAGCACCCATACATGAATATACCCATCTGTATATGAGCTTTATTGATTCATTTTCCAGATTTCATAAATTATCTTTACTGAATTATGTTTAACCAACTTTTCTGAGAATGAATGATTTTATAAAATACAACTGTACCAACCAAATAATATACATGTACTCTTACATTAAGTATCTAAATATGAATGTAAATTCTTTAAAATTAAACAGACAAAATCATAGTTGAATAATTTTTTGCTGCCATATGTGACTGTAAAAATTGGCCTACCAATTTGGCAAGGTTTTTCCATGAGGCTGGTAAGCTGTTTGATTTTTGCATCAGTAAGTACGGCAAGTAAATTGGCATAGTCAACCATAACCAGCCACTTGGAATCCATATTATCACAGAGTTCTGGAAACACTCTGTAAAGCCAGGGTAGGTGCGATTATCCCCCCAGGTCAAATCTGAGTCCTGAAATAACGACAAGTAGTGCACAATAAGCAAAACTGCAATCTGTATGTTTATTGTCAGTGTTTGTACTTAAAATTATCACAGTGACTGTTACTCACGAAAGAATCAAGAATGTGCAATGTTGGGCCTCCATTTATATAGCCTAAATAACTTGACTGCAGGCACAGACCCATTTCACTTACTGAATTTTTATTGATGTCTTTCCTTTAAGGGCGACCATTGCATAATATATTAAAACCCTTCTTTCACACACTTAGTTTGGTTAGTGCCCAAAGGTGTTCTAATTGGTCCAAATGAACTAGATAGTTCAAAGTGTATCACTTGCATAAACTTTGGTTCAATTCACACCCATCCCTAGAACCCAAGTGTGATCCTGATGCTGCAAGTCCCTTACAAGCTGATCCATTATAACGTTATCTGATTGTTTTATTAATGGTTGTATAATTCAATACAAGTTTTATTTTCAGTAGGTATACAGTCAAAACAGTAGCTTATTTTGTTATTACAATTTACACCAGTCAGTCATCAATATTGGCTGTATCTCAAGGTGTCATTTGACAATATCTTGATTTCATGCACAAACAATGCCAAGTTATTATCCTATTATATTGATATTTACCCAAAATGGTTTTCCACCACAAAATTTTTCCATTCTGTTTATGAATGAAATTTGTTTTTCTTGTGTATTTATTCAGGACATTCTGTTGCACCACAGTTGTGACATTACTTTAGACCAATCCCTCATGTACTTTACGGAAATCTTCGGCTATATCCGGTAATTTCCGGCATGTTATTTACCTTACCGACAAATTATGACAGATCGAAAGAAAATCAACCCGTCTGAAGAACCTCCTAAAGAGTCTGATCGGCAATTTCTTGGTAAATGCAAAGATTATTTTCTCATCAAATTGATATGTTCTGACTTTTGATATTATTGATTATTATGGAATATTTCGTCTTGTGTCATTATATTTCGCGATAACAAAAATAATAAAACTTTGCAACCTGCACGACTTGCGACAATCTTATGACTCGGTCTCCAGAACTGGGTACAATCACATGTGCTTTGGAGAGAGACCCAATTGAGCCATTTCATTTTCCCACCATATTGGGAATAATTATGACCAAATAAAATTAGATCAAGTAAAGTCGGTGAACATAACATTATAACATAAGCTCTAAAGAGCTTTTAAAACCTTTAATTTTAAAGTATTTTATTTATTAGAGTAACAGTCCTGGATATCTAGCCAAGAGCCGTTTACTGGCCTGGTAATCGAAATGTTTAAGGATAATCCAAATAATTATTTTTGAATAATTTCTTGGTCTGAAACCACAGGTGCTTGGAAGACGGACCCCGTTTTCTCCAAAATGTGTATAAACTGGCACCCCCCCCCAAAAAAAAGGGTCTACATAGGGTCTACACTACATAAACTCATCTTTTTTGGTTTTTTTTGATAGATTTTGATTGTTATCAGTCTATCCACATCGAATTTACTATCAAATACCAAGTTCTCTAAAAATTCGTGTCCCGACTGTATAGGCTTATACAGTTGGGACACTTCTCTGAAATTTCGTGTCCCGACTGTATAAGCCTAAACAGTCGGGACACGAATTTTCAGAGAACTTGGTATTTGATACTAAATTTGGTGTGGATAGACTGATAATGATCCCAATCTATCAAAACAAAACAAAAAAGATGAGTTTATGTAGTGTAGACCCTCATTTTTTTTTAAGCAGGGGGGGGGAGGGGGGATAGTGTAGACCCTCATTTTTTTAAGCGGGGGGGCTGGGGCGGGGGCCGCCAGTTTATACATATTTTGGAGAAAACAGGGTCCGTCTTCCTAGCACCTGTGTCTGAAACATACAAATAGAAATATGTTTGTTTAACCCTTTGCTCCATATTCTGGGAAATTCCTTTTAAAACCCCCTCCCCTAATAAAAACCCCCATGTGAATTTTGAGGACAAAACACAGTTAATCCATATTTCTTATCCAATATCTTTTATAATCTAAAATATGAATTAAAAAAAGTAATATAAATAATACGTTTCCCCCTTTCAGAAAATTTAACGCCCCCGGGGCATTTAAAAGGATTTTTACAATATAACGGTATGCATTTATTGTATATGTGAATAGTGTAGATCTAGATCAGCTGGCACATCTATACCATCTGATCAGGATTTACACTGTTCACTTTTTGACAGAAATGACTTTTAGAATGAATCAGAAAGCAAAAAGTGTAGATCCTTATAAGATGGCATAGACTAACACTGTTTGCACATGCTACAAAACATGTATATATGAAGTAAAGGGTTAAAGGTTGACCATGATGTTCTTTAAGAGTTCTTGAATGTAAGGAAAATGTAAAGTCATTATGTTTTTATTTCAGAGAGAACAAATGTTGGTACGTTGATGAGAGATGCCCTGGGCAAGATCATCGCTAACCGACCAGAAGACCCCATGGCTTTCCTGGCTGACTAGTGAGTAAAACTGCAATTAGGAAACTGCATGAAAAATGTTCTTCTACATGTGACAGAAATTACCAACTTTAAGTTTATTTGTTTATGATATTCCATATATTGCTGATATTTTTGCCGTGATATATTGACACCGAAATCTGAAAAAAAAATCATAAGATCATTATTTTGGCAGCCAGGTACATGTGAACTTTGATAGAAATTAAAATCCTGGCCATTACACAGTTTCAGTCTGTTAAGTTATAAATATTCACATTTTCCCAAGTAGCTAAATTATAAATAATAAGGTATCTTAATAAACATGATAATAAACATGATAACAGTGTTTGAACTACCGGTATTTCAGTTTTAATTCGATAGAGGACAGTAGCAGCCTGGTACAGAGGGCAGATCAGATCCTGAAGATGACCCACTACAGCAGGCCTCTGTTTGAATCCAATGTTAGAGCAGCTTATGATGTACTTTCCAGTCACAAAGGTACAGAATTACTCTGTAATGTCATTGTCACACATAACCTGCGACCCTTTCATAACATCTGAAGTCAACTAAAATTTGCAGAGATAACAACAACCTCCTGCAACCAAAACTCTTTTATGAAAAATTAGCTGGCAAGGGGTTAGAACTGTCTTACAACCAATGGACAAGCAATCAGCAATTAGTTAATGTCCACTAGGAGCCAGTTAGCAGCTTTTCTATGACAATTGAAGACTTGTTGGCAACTGATTGCTGATGATCAAATGATGGCCATTTTGTTCATGTTTCTTGTGAACTGGCTTTGATGAAGCTCTTTGATGATACAGATCAGCCCCATCTGGTTGTGACATGGGGTTTACACTATTAAATTTCTAACTGTTGAGTTGGAAAATGCATTTGAATTAGAATCCGGTGGCTTGTTTGCTATTTCAGGTAGCAAGGGTTGTTCAGAAATTGGTCTCTTCTCTCTCCTCTTTTTCTCTTGAAATCTGAGTGTCTGTGTACATTGAATGTTGTGTCATCTGAGGGTGTAGTATGGCCATCAAATTGTGAGCAAAATGTCAGCGGTCGATCTATGACAATCACCAACTGGTCAGCAATCAGTTGTCAACCAAAATATTGTCACTAATTGCTAACAAACAGTCTGCAGTCATTTTGAAACTGATTTCCAACCAACTAAAGGCAAATAGAAAACCATTTCAAGCTCATATTGGTCATCTTGAGGTTTTGATTTAACATCAACAACCTGATTTACTCACCAACTACTGTGGTATCATTATATTTTGCGGTGGTTTCATTTTCGTGTATTTTGCGCTAGGGTAACTGCACAAAATCAAACCCTAGCGAAACCAAACCATTGAATATCAAGCCTTATTAAAATAATATAATTTCGCAAAATTAAGCCCTTGCGAAAATGTCACTTATGTCATTTGCACGAAATTTGATCCCCACGAAATTAAATGATACAACAGTAGTCACCTATTAATGACAACCTGTAAACAAACCCCTCAACATTTTGATGACCCCTAGAAACCAAGGGTCATCATAAGTGTGAGTTGGAGACAGTGTGACTAGGGTGAGGGTATAGAATATTTAATTAGAAAGAAGTGTGTTTGATAAAACAAGTTGCCAGAAACAGAAAAGAGAAAACTGACAAAGGGAATTGAAATCAATCTATTTCTTTACCTTACCTTTAATTAGTTATTGATAATAATAAATTAACCCTTTACTCCATATACACTGTATACGGATGTTATTTTATTACACCTCACGTGATTAGTTTACTATATAGCGTAATGTGACGTCACAGGGAGATAATCGCTACTGTCACATATGCGACAGCATCATGTCTCCCTCGCGTGGATCTAAAAATAAATATCTTGGAAATCCGACTACAAATTAACTTCTACGCATGCATAATTGGCCAAGGGAGATAAACGCATTTTGATCATTATTTGTAGCCGCTTATTGAGCATTATTGATTTTGGACTTCCGGCGCTTGATTTTGTCCCCAAACGATATTTTGTCATAGTCAAGATCTCTAAAAAAACAAATGTTCGGTGTAATAAAATAAATATCACATCCCATTGGGGGAAACAATACGAAATGTTAACCCTTGAGAAGGTAATGTCAACCTCGGCTAACGCCTCGGTTGACATTACTTCTCTCGGGTTAACATTTCGTAATGTTTCCCCCAATGGGATGTGATATTTATATAGTGTGTGCAACCAGTGTAGATCCAGATCATCCAGCACGATAACATTCCAGATCTTCTATTTGATCTGGATCTACACAGGTCACATCATGGAAAGAAAAACCTAATGAATCTAAAATCGAACAGCTAGTATAGAATATGATTTGATGACACAGATATGCCAGCTAATCTGAACTTACACTGTTTCCCTTTGAAAAACAGCCATATCCCATGCTGTTCTCCCATGGGATAACAGTAATATCCCATGCTGTTCTCCCATGGGATAACAGTAATATCCCATGCTGTTCTCCCATGGGATAACAGTAATATCCCATGTGGTTCTCCCATGGGATAACAGTAATATTCCATGCTGTTCTCCCATGGGATAACAGTAATATCCCATGCTGTAAAGGGTAATATTATTGATACTTAGTAAAATGAGAGTCTGTATGTAACTTGCTGGGAATCAGTAAGTAGGGGAACCAACAAGCTATAAGTTATAATAATTAAAAATCTCATAATTTCAGTTGCAAAGAGGGTTTATGGAGTGAATGGAGTTATCTATACAGAACTTCTTGTAGTCTTGTGCAGGTAAATACATTGTTCTTTTTATACCTCTGATCCCAGTGGGTCATGTTGATAAATATGGTTGCCTTATCTCAAAATCTGTTTCCAGAGCATATGTTTAGCAACCTCTAAATTTAATTTAAAAAAACAACAACACATAAGTGGTCACCTCAATAAATTGAAAAATTTCTTTTCCAGAACAAAACTTTGGCAACCCCTCCAAGAATTATAGCCATTCTTTAAATAATAGTTGCCTAAATGTGACGTCGTAATAATAATGCTAATTTTGCAAGAAGTTTCTAAACCCATCCCCCAACCTCCATCACATAAACAAGAATAACCTCGGAATAAAATTGGAAAAGTAATCAGAGACAACCTTTCTTGATGTTGAGCATTGCAATAAAAAAATAAATGTGCATAATCCTGAATAGCTACATTTAGAAAACACAGTAAGTAAACAGGAAAAGAGAGCTTGTGTTTATAATATGATCAATCTGACACAGACACCACAGACAAATAACGAAACTAAAGAGGTCAGTGACACAGCATTATGCCACTGTAAGCTTTAAACCATATTTAAGGATGCACCAAACTCACACTTAAGTCAGGCTCGCCTAAAATAAAATTTATTTTAAATCATATAGCATCTTAAATCAGCTACCACAATAAGGCTTTCCGCTAGAAAAATCAACAAAGTGAAATAACTTGAGTTCCTATATTTGATGTTCTTATATTAATCTGCACTTAGTCTAGTTACCTGTGAGATATAAGCTGTATCCTATGAGTTAATATACAGGAGCAATCTGTTCTTAGAGTTGTGTAACTTACAAATTCTACCATGTGATTATAGGAACTTGCCAGAAGCAGTGACAAACAAATTGTTACAGAAGATAGAATGTGCCTCTCATGAAGCAGTACATTATGATGTCTTCAAATCTGGTGTCTTTGCATGCTGTGTTCTACAAGGTATGCTTATCCCTTCACTCTATAAATGGCTTTTTAATGTTTGTACGACCAGTGTAGGTCCGGATCAGCTGGCACATTAGTGCTGTTTGATCAGGATCTGCGCTGTTTGCCTTTTGGTCAAAAATGCCCTATCAGTCAAAAAGCGAACAATGCAGATCCTAATTAGATGGCACAAATTATGTATGGATCTAATCAGACAGTTACACATACAGTTACAGTAGATGTCATTTAACCTGAACTGGTCATTTGATATGTGCTGAATGTCAAAAATTGATTATTATTAACTGATTGTTTAGATCACAGGATTAATTATTTGTAACTGGTGTGGAAAAAGCTGCAAAGACCTTCTTCCATACCAGGTCAGTTTTTTCCATGTTTTTAGCGGTGCTGGAAATAATAATGTAACACCCAATTGTAAGACGAGTCACGTGCTGTGTTTAGGCAATTATGAATGAGAAATAAATTTCTGAGCTACTATAAAAAGTGAATTTGGAAGTAAAAACTAAATAAAATGGAAAAAGGAAATATGGTATACAAGACTATAGTCTGTCACACTTATCATCTGAAATGGCCAGATTTTGGGCAGCTGTTTTGCCTTGTTTACCACCCAAAAACAGATATCTTGGGATAAATTGTTCTGTCTGAACTTCACAAATATGGAAAGTACATATAATCTAAATACCTTGAAATTAGCACAGTTTTGAATGTTTGTTGCCCTTTTTAGCTCGACTATTCGAAGAATATGTCGAGCTATTGTACTCACTTGGGCGTCGGCGTCGCCGTCGGCGTCCCGCTTTGGTTAAAGTTTACGTGCAACCTACCTATATCTTAAAAACTACTATAGCTACAGCTTTTAAACTTGGCACACTTGTTCGTCATCATGTCCCGAGTGTGTATGCCAAGAACCATAACTCTAACTTTCATTTTGATCAAATTATGGCCCTTTTTTGACTTAGAATTTCAGGTTAAAGTTTGCGTGCAAGCTACTGTACAAACTCATAACTTCAATACTACTTATACTACAGCTTTAAAACTTGGCACACTTGTTCATCATCATGTCCCGAGTGTGTATACCAAGAACCATAACTCTGACTTTCATTTTGTTCAAATTATGGCCCTTTTTCGGCTTAGAATTTCAGGTTAAAGTTTGCGTGCAAGCTACTATACAAACTAATAACTTCAATACTACTTATACTACAGCTTTGAAACTTTCAACACTTGTTCATCATCATATCCCAAGTATGTATGCCAAGAACCATAACTCTAACTCTCATTTTTATCAAATTATGCCCCTTTTTCGACTTAGAATTTCAGGTTAAAGTTTGCGTGCAAGCTACTGTACAAATCCATAACTTCCATACTACTTATACTACAGCTTTGAAACTTTCAACACTTGTTCATCATCATATTTCAAGTTTGTATGCCAAGGACCATAACTCTAACTTCCATTTTGTTCAAATTATGGCCCTTTTTCGACTTAGAATTTCAGGTTAAAGTTTGCGTGCAAGCTAGTTACTTTCATACTTCTTGTACTATAGCTTTGAAACTTAAGACACTTGTTTACCATCATGACCCTGACTATTTATACCAAGAACCATAACTCTTTCTTTCATTTTTAATCAAATTATGGCCCTTTTTCAATTTAGAATTTCAGGTTAAAGTTTGCGTGCAAGCTAGTTACTTTCATACTTCTTGTACTATAGCTTTGAGACTTAAGACACTTGTTTACCATCATGACCCTGACTATGTTTGCCAAGAACCATAACTCTTTCTTTCATTTTTAATCAAATTACGGCCCTTTTTTGACTTAGAATTTCAGGTTAAAGATTGCATGCAAGCTAGTTTCTTTCATACTTCTTGTACTATAGCTTTGAAACTTATTCACCATCATGACCCTGACTATGTATGCCAAGAACCATAACTCTTTGATTTTTTTCAAATAACTGCCCTTTTTAGACTTAAAAATTAAGGTTTAAAACTTTGTATACCTTTATTTTATCTTACATCATGTTTATTTTCAAAGGCCCATAACTCATCCTTGCTTTTTTTTATATTTGATTTTTGCCCCTTTTCACTTGAAATTAGAATTAAGACTTGTAAATAATTGTTAAAGTTTCAATGTTAGTGTTTTTCATATGTACAGCTATATAAAAGGTTTAAAACAGATGTCCTTAACATACTTTGGTTGAAAGTGTTGAGTAATTGTGGGGTGGGTGGGTGCATAGACTACACTACACTACACTACACTACACTACACTACACTACACTACACTACACTACACTACACTACACTACACTACACTACACCACACCACACCACACCACACCACACCACACCACACCACACCATACCATACCATACCATACCACTGTACTGTACCCCCACCACCCACCACCACCTCCACATACCACCACCACCAACAACTACAACAACACAAACACAAACCACAACACCACCACCAACAACAACAACAACACCAACAACAACACCACCACCACCAACAACACCACCACCACTAACAACAGCAATACCACCACCAACAACAACACCATCACCACCACCAACAACACCACCACCACCAACAACACCACCACCATTAACAACACCTCCACCACCAACAACAACTACAGCACCACCATTAACAACACCAACACCAACACCACCACCACCAACAACACCAACACCACCACCAACAACAACACCAACAACAATATCAATACCACCACCAACAACAACACCAACACAAACAACAACACCACCACCAACAACAACAACAACAACACCACTAACAACAACAACACCATCACCACCACCAACAACACCACCACCAACAACACCACCAACAACAACACCACCTCCAACAACACCACCACCAATAACACCAACACCACCACCACCAACATCAACAACACCACCAACAACAACACCAACACAAACAACTACACCACCACCACCAACAACAACACCACCAACAACAACACCATCAACAACAACACCACCACCAACACCACCACCAACAACACCAACACCACCAACAACAACACCACCACCACCAACAACACCACTACCAACAACAACAACACCACCAACACCACCACCAACAACAACATCAACACCACCAACACTAGCACCAACAACAACACCACCACCACCAGCAACACCAACACCACCACCAACAACAACACCAACAACATCAACACCACCACCAACAACAACATCAACACCACCACCAACAGCAACAACAACCAACACCACCACCACCACCACCAGCAACATCACTACCACCACCACCAACAACAACACCAACAATGCCAACACCAACAACACCACCACCAACAACAACACCAACAACAGCAACAACACCACCACCAACAACAACAACACCACCACCAACAACAGCAACCAGCATACCATACTGTACTTCACCATGCCACACAACTATAGGTGGGCAAAGATAGTGGGTTGATGGGTGTGGGATCAGGGGTTTATGGGCTGGGTTGTGTAAACCCTAAAAAAAATCTACAAGAATAAATTAAGTGTTATTTATTGATTTATGGATTAAGAAACTTTTGTTCAGGTGTGTTTGTTGGGGGTGTCATAAACTCCTGAATCACTCCCCAGTTTAAATGAAGCCCAGTTACAATGTGCTTAATAATTCTGACTTTTCGAATAGTCGAGCGTGCAGTTGTTTCCGACTGGCTCTTGTTAATTCAAGGAACCGATACAAGAGATAAAGAACCTCGCTTTAACTCTTTACTCCATATATATAAGCCTTTTAACAGGTGTGTGACCATTGTTGATGTGACAGCTGATCTGATCAGCACTGTTTGCCCATGCTATCAAGGCGTAAATACAGAGGAAAGGGTAAAGCTGTACTGCTGTAAATGATTGTTTTCAGATTACGTGAAGCTTGCAGAGCAGCTATTTCAGTCTTTAGACATGCAGAAAACGGGGAAAGCTAACAAGTCCTTGTGTGATGTTGTAGTAGAACAGTTAAATACAGCACTCGGCAGTACAAGAACAGACGCAAGACGAATACTGGAGAGCGGATATAACCTGGGTGTGGATGGCTTATACCTAGCTCTTGAAAGGGTAAACAAATTAAATAGTTACTACATAACAAAGACTGGAGTTACATTATTTGATATTTGAAATAAATCCTTGTAATGGGAACAAAAGTCTCGGAGGGATACATGTACAGACAAACGAACAGTCAAGTCAATATTTCTTTCTGAAACACTCACATTATTTATAACAGCTGAGTTGTAATGATGCAAAATCTGTATGTCAAGGTAACATTTGACAGAGTTACGTCCCTTTATACTTACATATTATTCTGACAAAACTACCTGATGGTGACTCTAACTGAACACCCATGTAGTTAACATTATCATTTCTGTTAGTACTTGTAAAAGGCATAGAGTTCACATCAAAGAGCATTTTTGTACACTCACAGTTTACCATTATTATATTGAGCAGGCTTTATCGAGAAGTCAGAGGAATGCTGCCCTACAAACCTGCGACCAGTTTATTATTGAAATCTGTGATGCTTTTCTATGCAAAGTAAGTCAGAGACTCACTTCGTTCTCTAATAGTCAATTGTTATACCCTTTACTCATAAATCCACTTTTGTTACATGGACAAACAGTGTAGATTCAGACCAGCTGGTACGGATGTGTTGGATGATCTGGATCTACACTACACTAGTCAAAAGTTCTAAGTGCACACTTGATAATTGTTGATTTTTCCAATTATTTGATTTGATCTTTCAAAATAGTGTAAACTAAAATGAAGAAGAATCAATATTCTATTAAAGCACACCAAAAAATTTAAGTCTGCTTAACCAGATTTAAAAATAATAACTTTTTAGCTAACTTGTACTCAGAAAGCAATTCTCAAGTTAAATATCATTGCATCGGCTATCATTAGTGATCGTTTTCTCGTCTCTTTAAATTTAAATTTCATGCAAACTTAAAGGAAATACTATAGTTTGCCATTCCATTGCAATGAAATAGCTTCCTATAGCTTTGTAATGGTCTGCTTGGCACGATGAGCCAACGCACTCTTCTCTATTTTATCCATAACGGTTTTACAGGATTTCAAGGAGAAAATTCCATTTTTTTTCACAATGTTTTGTGCCAAAAGTTTTTGGATTGTTTAGCAGTTTGGGATGATGCAATTCTCTATGATAGATGTGTAACAGCCTTTCCAAACAAAAAAATGTATTCATTTCGATAAAATTGACCATATTTTGGACACGCTTTTTGACCGAATAAATGTCATTTTCGAATAATTCGATTCTAAAGTTTATTGAATTTCTATAAATTTAATTTTTAAATTTTTATTTATTGGACACTTATCCAACAAATGTTACACTAATATTTTTGAGTTTACGTTGTTTTACGTAAATATTTAATGACGTAATTGAGTAACGTCAGCGATCAACGGAAGCAACGTAATCAATCTAGAAAATAACATCTTTTGATTTTCTTTTTAAATTAATAAAATATGCAAAAATAAGGTATTTCTTTTGCATTTACGAAAACCGTAAAGATTTTTTACAACAAATTTTGAAGTTGTGCCAGTGAAAAGAATTTTGACGGCAATGTCGTTGTCTGCTAACGTTAACCATTCCATGGATACAATTTGTTGGTGTGTTTTTCGTGTTTGTCTGGAGTCGGTGAACATGTGAAAAACAAAAAAGATTGTAAAAAAAAAATTTTGATTGCCGCACGGGGATAACGCATAAATAGCATATGCCGATGTGGATGACGTAATACGTAAAATATATGCACGGTTTTCAAAAAAAAATATTATTGTTTTGTCATAAATAACATAATGTCAAACTTTCATTCAATAAGAATAAGTTTAGTTTGAAATATTCAAAATTGAAAAGTGTGCACTTAGAACTTTTGACCAGTGTAGTTGCACATAAAAATGTGTATATGGAATAAAGGGTTTATTATTATAGAGTGTTTATGAATCTTTCTCTGTATCATTTTTGGCTTTTAATATTATTATTTTTAATACATTTGTAATATTCATTCACTGTCAAAACAGAAATGTTCGTAATGCCTACATTGTTGCCATAATGCCTCTTATTTAATTCAAACTTTTCTCAATAACTTGAAATAAGTGAAATGCCTAACCTTTAACATCACAGAGATGATCCTCATTGCACACTAATTCAACAAATACATGTCCCATGATAAGGGTATTTTTTAGCTCAACTATTCGAAGAATAGGGGAGCTATCCTACTCGCCCCGGTGTCGGCGTCGGCATTCCCATTGGCGTCCGTAAAACAAATGCGTTAAACAAAAAATGCACTTTGGTCCATAACTTGAAAACTACTTATGATATCAACTTGAAACTTGGAATAAATATTCACCATTAAATTCTACATCATTACCAACAACACCCATAACTCTGCTACAAATATTTTTCAAGTTATGCCCCTTTTTTACTTAAATTTTGCGTTAAGCAAAATATGCACTTTGGTCCATAACTTATAAACTACTTGAGATATCAACTTGAAACTTGGAATATGTATTCACCATCAAATTCTACATCATTACCAACAAGACCCATAACTCTGCTGTCAATATATTTCAAGTTATGCCCCTTTTTCTTATATTTTGTGTTGAGCAAAATATGCATTTTGCCCATAACTTTGATACTACTTGAGATATTGCCTTGAAACTTGAAATATATTTTCACCATCAAAATCTACATCATTACCAACAAGACCCATAACCCTGCTTCCAATATTTTTCAAATTATGCCCCTTTTTCACTTACATTTTGTGTTAAGCAAAATATACACTTGGGCCTTAACTTCGTTATGAATGGAGGGATTTCAAAATAACTTGGCACAAATGTTCACCATGACAAGGCGGTGTGTTGCGTACAATACCCATGCCTGTAGGTCCAAGGTCAAGGTCACTGTTACTAAAAATAGAATTTTCTTGTCCAGACTGTAGCTTTGTTATGAATGGAGGTATTTCAAAATAACTTTACACAAATGTTCACTATGACAAGGCAGTGTGTCTGCACAATTCCCAACCCTGAAGGTCAAAGGTCAAGGTCACTGTTACTAAAGATAGAATTTTCTTGTCCGGGCTATAACTTCATTATAAATGGAGGAATTTCAAAATAACTTGACACAAATGTTCACCATGACAGGGTGGTGTATTGCGTACCATGCCCATGCCTGTAGGTCAAGGTCACTGTTACTACAAATACAATTCTCTTGTCAGGGCTGTAACTTCATTAGGAATAGAGTGATTTCAAAATAACTTGACACATATGTTCATCATGACAAGGTGGTGTGTCCCTTACCATCCCCATGCTGTAGGTCCAATGTCAAGGTCACTGTTTCTAAAATAGAATTTTCTTGTCATGGTTGTAATTACGTTAGGAATAGAATAATTTCAAAATAACTTGGCAGAAATGTTCACCATTAAAAGGTGGTGAGTCATGTACCATGTCCATGCCTGTAGGTCCAAGGTCAAGGTCACTGTTACTAACAATAGAATTTTCTTGTCCGGGCTATAACTTTCTTTTGAATGGAGGGTTTTCAAAATAACTTGGCACAAATGTTCACCATGACAAGGTGGTGTGTTGGGTATATTACCCATGCCTGTAATTCCAAGGTCAAGGTCACAGTTACTTAAACTTGAATTGACTTGTTCGAGCTATAACTTCTTTATGAATGAAGGGATTTCAAAACAAGTTTTCTAACAAATTCAGAAATATTTCATAGTTATTCCCCTATTCAGTTTTATAGTTATGGTACATTAAGGAATTATTTCTGTTATTTGAAATGAATTTCTCCCTTACCATTCACTTGTTAATATTTTTCCTGATTGAACATGAATGTATGGCCATAGTTGTTATTGTTTTAATCTTTAAATTGCATTTGTTTGAAATGATTCGAATAGTCGAGCATGCTGTCTCCTCTGACAGCTCTTGTATTTCATAGTACTGTTCTGTGGGTTACATATTGATACAATTTTACTTCAAAACTACTGAAGTGCCTTACTTCAACCTTCCCATAAATAATTCTCATCACTTACTGCTTCAATACATACCTGTCTTGTTTATATCTTTGTTTATTCCACAGTTATTGCCCTTTGACACACAATTAATTTCTAAAATTTCTCAATAATTTTAAAACAAATTGAGTGACTGACTTAAAATTTAAAACTTCTGAACCTCCTCTCTAACATTGATTAACATAATTTATTATGTTGCATAAACTCATTTATGCCCATGTCATACTGATGAAAATCAAAGATTTTTAATTTGCTGTAAAACTATTTGAGTGACATCAACTTCCCACAAAAATCCTCATCACATCAAGTTTTAACTTATTTAAACCTGATCTTTTAGTTTTGCTGTTACTCCCTGTTGATATGTACAATTTAAACGTTTTCAACAACTTGAACAATATTTAAATATCTCACTTCAAACTTCACAACAACAATTCTGGTATCCTATTAGGCTATTACATCAACATATTCTGTTCCATAACTCCAACCTTTTAATTTTGCAATAAGCCTCTTTCTTACTTTTAGATTCAAACATTTCTCAGTAACATTAAAATTACTACAGTGACTGTCCAGGAAAATAACACAAATTATTTAAAAAACATATGATCACCGTAATTCAGGTACTGTTTTATTTCAAAGTTATGTCCCTTCAATACTTATTCTAACATGATCTTCATCACTTAATCAACAATGCGAGAAAGTCGTGTATTGTTTGTGTTCATATACTCAAGTTTCCGTGGCGATGGTTTCCACCGATAATCTATGAGACATATCGCCTTCAATAAAAAATAACGAAATATTGTTTATCGGCAGCTGGTCTTAACAAAAGGCATCTTTGTAGCAAAAATGTAATGTATAACACGTTGTGATGTTTTTGTCAAATCAGATGTGTACACTGACTCTAGAATGATTTGCATAAATGTTCTGTATAGAAAGAATATTTTAGTACTAATACTAAAGTGAACCAATCATAAGGATTGACATGGAACCATTTGTATTTAGAAACATATAATTAGACATGAATATGAAGAAGTTGATTCTGGTCAGGACATGAAGAGATATTCAAGGGTATAGTTAGCTGTTTTTGAAATGTACACACAATTTGGGGCTCAAAGGGACACATGCCTTTAGTGGAGATTTAGCAGAGCAAATGCCAGCTGAAATTTTAAATGTTTTCACACAGAAATGATTTGTTAAGCAAAATTTATTATTTATATCTTGGCTGACCCCCATTACCCCTCAGTTTTTATTGCATTATATTTCATAATACTTATAATTATTTTGTTGTGCATAATGGGAGCTACACCACCAATTCTAGATTTCAGTTTGCTCGCACCTAGAAAATATTGTTAGATACAAAATGTTTTTTTGAAAGTTTAGAGGGTGAGTGACAATTTACATTCATAGACATATCATGCCAGATACATTTTCTATGCTTGTGTGATTTCAGGTGAAGAAGTTCAGTTGACACAATACTGAGACAACATAGTTACTGTTTGGATAGATGAATGTTGCTGACTTCAGTCAAAGTTCTTCATAGACAGTCTAGTTTGAAGACTGCAGCAAGTTCCACTACTGTACATGCAATGTACAGTGTTAGGCACCATTCAACTTTAATTCTAACTCAACTGCCAGGATTCTGTATAGGCAATGCATTGAAATGACAGTGATAAAATTCATGATATAATTTTTGATGTCGTAAACTGCTTGAAGAACATACAAATTGAAGGAGTTTCGTTATTTTCAAAGCTCTATAAAGCATATTCATATTCAAATTGAAATAATATATAACCACCTGTGATATATCACAGAATTTATCACAGGACACTGTGAGGGCACATAGGATGATATATTATACATGAGGCTATGATATATTTCACATGAGGCTATGCCCCTGATGTTATATCCTTGCATATCTGACTGCCCCATGATAAATCCTGTGATAAATCACTGATGGTTATTTGTCATTTCATAAGCTTACCAGGCAGGTCTGAAGCAAACTTGAGAAATGATTGGTGAAACAGTGATATATTCTTGTTGAACTATATCACTTTTAATACCAAGTTACTGGTGTAGCTTTTTACAAATATAGAATTTCTCTTGGAAAATTTACTAGACGTGCAAAATTGTATCATCATGTCGATTTAGTTATGGGGTTGATACAAATATGGATAATAAATTAAATAATATTGATTTAACAAAATTATACGAAAACTTGAATTTTCGGAGTGATATCAGTGTCAGCAAATATTTCAGTAAAACATAATAGCATGTAAATTAATGTCAAAATGGCTTGGAAAACAAATTTTATTGTTCTTCTTAACCTTTTTTAACATTGAACTTTGGTTATTTTGGTTATCCTGTCTTATCAAACTCATGCAATTTTTCAGGCGTATGCCTGAAATTCAGGTTTTTTGTGTCTGAAAATGGTTGATTTTCTTTATTTTCCCTTTATTAATTGACAGATTTTCAGGTTTTACAGAATTTCTTACTTGCACCTTTGTTAAATTAAGTTGAGTTATTTGCTAAAAACTTTAAACATACTGAGTAGCCTGAAAATAATCAGTGGTGGAGATATAATTATGAAGTTGATTTCAGGATAACAAAAGCTCTTGACTATACAATGGAGTGATTATTGCAGTGCTGTGATACTTTTATATTTTTATTGTTATCAGTTATTGAAAATAATAGAATTCAACCTTGGCTGATAGAAAGAGGAGTGTTTTGTGATATTTCTTTGTGAAATATTCTCAACAAAAAAGAAACTGGATACTTTGTTACTTTGAATGACTATTAGATACATTTACAAAACAATATTGTTGCAAACCCCCATAACAATAACAGCTTAAACACTCGTTTCTTGCATCAGAAATATCAAAATGCACAGTTTAGTTTAATCTAATTCAATCTTCATTTCCAATAACAATTCACATGTATACAGTATGTTATGAAGGTGAACATAATAATCAAAGCAAACTCATGATCCAACAGAAATGTGCTGTTAGTGTCCTGTTTCTTTCTTTTGCTGAGCATAGTAAATGCATGTAGAGCTGAAAGAAGCAGAGAGAGAACAACACAATTTTAATGCAATGTTCACTGAAGAATGTTTCTGAATATTATGCCTTAAGCTCCTGTGGAATTATTTTGAAGATAGAATTAAATCAAAGTTTATGAAATGTTGTTTCTTACATTATTATGTTGCATAACCCAGAATTACAATTTTAGAACAAGTAAAGAATTATTTGTACTTAGGCTTTTGTTGTCAAGCTTTCAGCTGCCACTGGGTTGACTCACAACAGGGTTGTCTCCCATGTCTGTTGGCTATATGCTATGAAAACAATTATGTGACTTAATTAATATTCATGTGACACTAATTTTCTTCAATGGGCAGCTCAGTCCACAAAATTCAAACCATAACATAATATATCATTTCTCATAAACATAAATATAAATATGAAAGTAAAATGTAAAGGGTATTCAGAAATGAAAACCACGAAATAACACTAAATGTAGCCTTTATTACACCTGTGTTATGTAACCATGGCCAGTAAAGCTTGGCTACGAAAGTGCATATATTTACAGTAACTGTTTTCTGATCCTGTGCAAACATTGCCTATATATGGTCTTATTTGTACAGTGGTTTAATCCCCATTCCCAAAAAATATTTTCTCTATGTCACACCTTCTACTGTTGTTTTCTGATCCCACGGAAACGTTGCCTGAATGTCACACACTTTTGCTGTATACGCCTTTCCAATAAACAGTTTCGCAGTCCTGTACGAGTTACTTCCCGCGACCGAAAATCAATCCAAAACGAGGCTCTGCAGGATAGCTGAACGATCGGGCTAATGGCTAAAGCACATAATAGCTAACCTTATCCGCTATATTGCAGGTCTGCGTTCGTCGCCGGCGGTGAAAACAAAAGTTGCTGGTCTGTTATTCTAGCCAGACCTTTTATGTTTACTATTTGTTAGATATTTAGATTTTTAATGATATAAGAACATGTACCATTCTTGTTGATAGTAGGCAGTATGAAACGCAATTTGAACAAACATAAGCATTAATTTTACCAATTATGTACAACAATTTCTTCTTTATATCTTTTATATATTTTAATATATTTTACTGGTGTAAATGTTGCAAATTGCTAAGGCTAGTAATGCGCTATTATCCGGAAATCGTGATATGTCAACATCTGGTTACATGATTTGTAGACAAAAAAATTTGAAAAAATACAATCTGAATTTGTTGATACTTACACATTTGAACAATAGAATTGTCCTAAAAAATTAAGGCGTTTATGGTCAACGTGTAAATAATTTGAATATTTAAAATGTTACGTATACTTCACAACCAAATATGATTGATTCTGTCTTGAAATAAAACAGGATCGGTAATCTAGTTGTTTGTTGTAGAAGTATCATTCGTAGAATAAAATCCAAGGATTTAGATGCCGGCTTCCAAAAAGATGAGAATATTTATATCACAATATGGTTGCATATCCAATTTAGATTTCTTAGGTTTGACAGATTGTAATTTTGGCATAAAAGCCCAAACTCTTAATTAAACATTTATAACATGTTTTGACAAGATTTGTTTCTTATTGACGGCTTTTGTTTCTATACGTGTCAAAATGTTGATTAAGAATCCATTTAAGTGCTAAATCAAATATCTTTGCTGGCACATCCAGTAGTTAAAGGACTCCGAAATACTTAAGAATTGGGAGGTGTACATACCTTGCAAATAGAAATTACACGATCTCTATTGGTCAATGATATCTGCCCCTTTAAGTAATTGACAGGTGACCCCGGGTGCGAGACAGTTTGACATGTTTATGGCATGCCGCATTCAAAATCAATCGCCGCCGACATAATCACAACATGATGTCAGTAGTTGAATAGACACGCTAATCCGGAAACGAGACTCAATTAAGCCGTGAAGAGAACACTGCGACTGTCTGTTAGTTCAAGTCGTTTAGTGTCTAATGCGAGGAATAATGAATTGACACTTTTAGTCAGAAACCTGATTGTTTTATAAATTATTTTCAAATATATCATGACGCTGATGTATTATTACTAATTCAAAGAGAAAATATATTTTTCAAAAAAGAATTTTATGATAAAAAAGAAAGTTGTAGGTACATATTCCCTATTATGTTATTACAGCCAGCAATCATTTATCCTGTAAAGCAGTCACGTGACTGGACAGGGGAGGTAACCAAATAAATTCATCGAATTATTGGAAAGGCGTATATACACATATAGTGCTTCCTTTGTCAGCTTAAGAGTGGCATTACCTGTTTGTAGAACTAACCACAATGGAAGCTGACCATTGTAATTTGAAAGGACTATATATGATGGTCAGAGAACAGTGGACTTTCTTTACATAGAGGTGTGCATTTATTGCCAAAAAAAATCAGCATGTTCTCTGTGTTTAAGTAATTAGTTTCAAAAACCCCATGAAGGTGTGCATTTATTGCCAAAGAAAATCAGCATGTTCTCTGTGTTTAAGTAATTAGTTTCAAAAACCCCATGAAGGTGTGCATTTATTTGCAAAGAAAATCAGCATGTTCTCTGTGTTTAAGTAATTAGTTTCAAAAACCCCATGAAGGTGTGCATTTATTTGCAAAGAAAATCAGCATGTTCTCTGTGTTTAAGTAATTAGTTTCAAAAACCCCATGAAGGTGTGCATTTATTGCCAAAGAAAATCAGCATGTTCTCTGTGTTTAAGTAATTAGTTTCAAAAACCCCATGAAGGTGTGCATTTATTTGCAAAGAAAATCAGCATGTTCTTTGTGTTTAAGTAATTAGTTCCAAAACCCCATTAAGGTGTGCATTTATTTGCAAAGAAAATCAGCATGTTTTCTGTGTTAAGTAATTAGTTTCCAAAATACCCTTTAGACAATTGCAATATATTGATCCAATATAAGAGGGATTACGGTCAATCAAAACGAACACATCTATACACATAAACCCTCTTGTCAATATTTTCCATGAAACAGTTTTTAATAATTGCCTTTGAGAAGGTGAAGAATTATGATGAGGAAGTAGTAATTACATACATTTACATCTTTTCATCATTGCTTTGCCATACTGTATGCACTTGCGGAGAGGTTTTATTGCTTTATCAGGAATGCCAATTTGTGTCATTTAAACTAATTTTGCTGTCAATGACAGCCAGGGTCATGTTTTATAAATATTATAAATAAGTTAAAAAGTCTGTTGTGCAGTGTATTCTTTGCCTGTTTATTGAATCATCCACCGTACACATAATTAAATGTTTGGGTACCTTATCATTTAGTCGTAATCAATTAATAATGCAGCATAAAAGGTTTTATTATATAAATGGCATCGCTTAAGAAACGCTAGGTACTCCTTTTCATTATTTAATTTATAATGAATGTCGTCCCAATAAAACCAAAATTAGCTTGATTTATACGCAGATTATCCTTCAAATAACGATCATTTATCTTTTACTATAGCTTGAACAAGTTGAATCAAGCCTTAAGTTCACACAATGTAAGATCTAAACTGCTCCGGTATGAAACATTTATCAGCTATTATATCCAAACTAGGGTCGTTTTTAAATCCATTTTACAATAAAGCTCCTTTACAATATCGATATGTGACAAGTTGGAGTTTATCGAAGATTGAATTTTGCAGTCACGGAATTAGTATGTTTTAAGCAAATAGGAAATAATACATTATATACGGTGTATTAGCTTAGTAATAAAATTGCTAGTTTATGCAAACAAGTGTGCTGAATGGAAACATTATTTTTAATTTTTAAATATCTTGCATTTGAATTGTAATTTTTTGAAATGTGTAAACAATACTGAAATTTTGCGCGAGGAAACCTGAAGGAATTCTTAATGTGTCGGGAACAACCGAATTAACGGGTGAACGTTCCATAACCGAAGTAAGCTTTGATATTCTTTTTTTGTTTCGACGTTTGTATATCCGGAACTAGCACGAGTTCTGTACTATCAGCACCAAGGATGTTGGGCTACCGAAGTAGGCTGTGACGAACCAGTAGCAATTACAGTATGCGTAGTGGAAGAACGGTGTAACCTGCTCTGGGATAACAACACTGCTTACCAGTCCCAAAAACACTTGTTTAAAGAGTGATCTATCACTGGGAATCTAAAAAAGTCGATATCCGACCCAGCCATGAGGAATACTGCTAGTAGGCAAAACTCACAACACCTAGTCAGCGCCGGGATGCTCTAGTCGCAACACAATGTCAGTTGTTGTACGTTGCTTATTCTTTGTATGAAACCATTGCCTGACTTGGCTTGTCAGCGGTTCTATTCGACTTTGATTTGAAATTTCCAAACAGCCTCATCAAACCTTATAAATTTAGCTAAGGGTCATTTTTCCTTAAAATAGGGTTATTTTGGCTATTAAATGGAAGAATATCCCCTTAAAATATCAAAATGACCTTTGACATTCAGCAGCAGCCCTGCTTATACTTCACTTACTCTTAGATATTAGGTTTTAAATATTAGAATCACCGTCACATGGCTCTTAAATCACACCTCGGAACCAAAGTTGTTCTACAGTTTTTCGAGAGCTTGTTATTATTATCATGATCGCGAATTGCTCAGTGAAGTATTTGTTGACAGAAACGTACAAGTAGCTTAAATAGCGCTCATAAATATTGACACTCAGATGTGAACACCTGAAGATTTCAATATAATAGTATGAAAACGTTGTATTATGACGCACGTGCAGATCTTAAATCAATCTGAAACGGTGAGAGACACTTAACTGCATTAATTTCGCGGCAATAATTTCGATACGGAAGGTTTAAACTAGACTGTGGCACAAATCAAGCGGCTTGGTCGTCCGAACGATTTATTCGTCATTGTTTAGAAGTTGAATGTTCAGGTCCGAATCAAAGTAAAATGCTGTTGGGCAATATGCCGAATTAAAATAATAAGTGTTCTTCAACAGTAAGGGAATCTAACGTATGGAGAAGTGAAAGCGAACAGGTTTTATCTGGTTCTTTGTTTAATATCACTGAGAAACTTTTCCTGTCACCCTTAGTACTTAGCTTCTGTACATTCTTTGCTGCCAACATATAGTATACCTTTTAACGCCACATTCCATTACTAGCATGGTTATTCAACATTGATAAATCAATTCTATGTTGGCAATTTCTGTGAAAATCGTATTATTCAAACAACGTGTGAGAGGATTCCGCTTATCAAGAGCGTTACATGCATACAAACAGAGGATTGTGGTTTGCGCAGCAGTTTTTATGAGCTATACATTTTAACTTCTGCTGACGACGCGGTATATTCAAATCTATGCAGAAAATCAGTTTTAGCCCTCTTGTAATAGGTGGTTTGACTAGAACGACTTTTCTAATAGCCCAACAAACAAATCAAATGTCTGCTCATAGAAAATATTCACAGCTAATGTTTCTAGGCAGATGGCCAGTATATGTTTCAATTATTCTGGGGATGACCATAAAATCACCATCGTAACTTCAATTTCATCAAAATTTCCCTTTACTAAAAGTTGCTACCTATTATGATCCTTTTCAGTACCGATGTTGTTTTTTGTGATCGTATTCTAGTCCATGTCTAGCATGTTCTATCGTATTTTCACCAACTATTTGTCTACATTAATCCCATTTTTCGAGAAAGTTAACCTGTTTACATAGCCGCTTATCAATAAAGACCCGATTTGGATGTTCACGTTTTTAAAAAGACAACCTTTCGTGATCCTGTCAATAAAGACAACATTTTGGATGTTCCCATTGATGATCCTGTCATCAGAGACCATTTTGGGTATTTCCATTGGTGATTTAGCCATAAGTTTACGTGAGATTCGTATAAAGCAAACTACACTGGCTCTGCCAGGAGATGTTAAATCGTTGTATTTGTTTTGCCCCATTTAGAGTACAATGACAATTTCAAGTGATCAATAGGTTGCAATAGTATTTATTGAACTAAACTTGGTGATTATTCGAATCCACTTAAATATAATCCACATATGGCAAGTTTGAAGTCAAATATATCGGTTAGCTTTTTTATTAGAGCAAGTGTAGTCTTATTCCTGATGATGTTTCGCTTCAATATCCTTTCAAAGGTGATTTAGTTACGTAAATATAATCTGCTAATCCCTCTTAGAAGAAATAGATCCTTGCAGAAATTACGCTCGAGAGGTGAGCTTGACCAGTGGACACTGGGGTAAGAGGTCAGCTTGACCAGTGGACACTAGGGTAAGAGGTTAGCTTGACAAGTGAATACTAGGATCCACAGCGGTTACTGGTCTACAGCAAATCCAAGTTCATTTCTTTATCAAGTTCATGTTGGATTATTTCAATGTCTCAGATGTGGTTAACATTAACTGCACTACTGTGTAATGCCTGTAAATGACCTAACAGCAGCGAAATCGGTCGAAATTTAGGAAAAATCAGTATTTGTAGTGAATTTTACTACGTTAGTAATGCTATTGCAATGTAAGATTTATATGTATTCATTCGTACATTGAGTATGTAAGAGTATTATATCGCGGTTACTTTGTTTTAAGGCCTTCTACTGTTTAAGTGATAAATAAATTCTGATTTTTGAACGCACTTAATATTTCCATCCAGACACGTTACTAGGCACCTTTAAAATGGCACTTGTGTATGTTTTCTGATACGACTCATCAATACCATAAATACGGCTGGAACAGCGGTACTAGATTTCGAAACACGAAAGCTGTTGACACTATTTTTTTCTTTATATCTTAAAAAAGTCATGACAAGAGGATTCGACTTTGCTTGCCAAATGAAAACTTTATGGAGAACTTCCCATTTTGTACATGCAGAGGATTAATTATGTATAGGCATTTAAATTGGCCCGAATGTTCTGTATGTACAAGTAACGCAGCAATGTTCAGAGACGCTCTTAACATTGCTCGGTTCGGTTTTTTTCTACACATCAAGGACATTTTAGAAGTATTTGAACAGCTTAACGATATCCCAATTTATTGTTGCGCTATAAATATTTTTAAAAAATAGGAAGGTGCACTAAACGTTAACCATTAGCTTGACAACATATTGTATTTGCGAAAAAGCATGTTGTAGAATGTCTTGTTCGATAGTTTTACTCTATTTACACAGACAGACATGAACTTGTTGATTAGTGTAAGATATCTAAGATATTAGATTCATTCAATGATAAGACATATTTTCAACATTCGGATCTGTCTCGTTGTCTGTAAACTTTACTGGCATTAAATAACATAATACAGCAAATTAAAAGCCACAAAGTAATTAAATATAATAACGACATGAAAAAGTAGACATGATGAAGTGTCATTTGATTTCGATCAAAATCAATTCCATTTTAAGACGATACGATCATTTCTTACGACACTAGCTTCGTCGTTATCGCGTTTATTCGATCTCTTTTTGATATGTTGATCTTCAACTTACCGCGGATTTAGCATTGCTAAATTGCTTACACTTCGGATTCAGTCAAATATTGGGAATATATTGGGGCCTATGTACATGCAGTAGTACAGAAGCTTTGAATCTCATTTAAAATCTATTCGTGACACAGTCTTTAAAAACTGTGGTCTAGATGATATTTTTGGTATAGAAACTAAGCATAGGTAGCCTTATTAGAATTGCTTCGCTAGGCGCGGTCGGCATACGGGTTTGCTCCCAAATATGGGCAATACCATTTGAAGCATTGAGTAATCCGCTGTGAGGAAGCCCACGATTATTCTTAATGGGAAGTTAAGGGTCTTGACAATTACATGTTCGCATCGGACATTATGATGATGCAATCAACATCGCACGGCTGACCTCGGCGCTGTACTGACCTTGGGCTTTTACATGGGATACTGTATTATGTAACAAGTTAGCAAAATATGTGGAGTGGATATTTAAACATTGAATTATGGGTTCTTACTATACTGTTAAGAGATGCTAGATAGTTTCATTTCAAGGTCAAAACATTTGCGGTATTATTTAAAAGCATGACATTGTATAGGCAGTTGACAGCAAATAATGTAGATAATTGTTTGTCGGTATCAGTGTTGTTTTTCTGCGTTTCAAACAGCAGTTTCAGGGTTCTTATGCAAACGGCACTAAAACCTTAGGAAACTGACGGCGAGTTGGCAAAGAGTACAAGTACATGTACCAGGTTTTGAGAGGTACCTCATAATGTTTTGCCCTTGAAACCGAACGTAGAGCTGAAGGGAGAAACTCGAAATTCTTAAAACCCCTAAGCCGTTTTTATAAATAATTGATATTGTAGATGTACTTTCGCCTGTTTCAGGTTTGCTAGGTACAGGTAATGGTTTTGTGAGAAACATTGTACATGAATTTCAGAGATTTTATGCAAACGGGTTGACCCGTTTGAGTGTGTGCTTTATAATTAGTACATTGTTTGACTGGTAAATAGAACCATACATAAATATTTTTACAAAGTATGAATCACGAACGAAGATTTTTAAATAGAAATCATTTCGAAATTTTGGCATGTTTCCATGGCGATGTTTTGAACCAACTAACAAAGAAATGATTAGCGGAAGAATTAATCTGGTTTTGGTCGGAAGTAAATTAATTGCAACATTTATATAATCTATTTATAATCTGATTTCATTACACTTTCGGCTATTCACACGTTTTATCCTTTCGTCATTCTGTGTATTATAAGATTATATTTTTTCAAATCGGCAATTATTTGGCTACTTTCCTGGGATTTGTTTATGTTTTGGACCTAGGTTCGAAAACTGGTTAATGATCACGTCAGTATATATGAGGTCTGAGAGCGCTGTTTGAGTAATAAATCGTCCAAAAGGAAAGAAAAAACATTGATAAACATAACTAAAAAATAAAAGGATTTTATTTATTGTAGATGAAGAAATAAAGGATACACTGCATCGCACGTGTCACAGATATGGCCACCAGGATGGTGTTCAAGTCGCGTGAAGAGGAGTTACAGACGTGTCAGAGACGCTTGGAGTATCTCAGCAGTCGCCTGCAGGATCTGGCTATCGAGATTGGCGACGGACAAGGGGCAGTCTGGCTCAAACAAAACATGTGGTAAGACAACAAGTCGCGTGCTCAAGCAAATTAATAAATACTAAAATTCAATTAATTTTTGTAGTTGTTAATAACAGAGTGAAAATATCGTATCGGTGTAATACAATAATCTACAATATAAGAAATGAAGTTGAAACAGGACTTTAACCCTCCACAAGTGAACACGTAGTTTACATAAGTCGGTTAATTGATATACTGATACAAAACACTGAGCATTGACATTTAATACATTTTGATTTATAACAAAATCACATGCCTAATTAGTTACTGGATATTCCTAGATGAAGTATTTTACGCGCAAACAACCACGCACGCACGCGTCTATCGCAAACTAAGCCAATGGTATAAAAACAAACAAGCAGTCTACGTTATAAAAACACGATTATCGTTACCGTTCATAAAGGTGAATCTCAATTTGCTATTTGAGATACAGATTTTATTTTTGAAACAACATTACTATTGCAACCGTACATTTATACATCGAACTTATAAATTTATGCGACAGACGTATATGAAGTTGCCCCTATAACATACCGGTGCACCGCCATCTGAAATACCGTTGTTATAGATACATGTAGCTACGGTCAGGAGAAGAAGTGCAGTTCACAAGAACCATAACTCTTATGTTGTTATTTACAGAATATTGCCCCTTCTGTTAACAGGTTTCTCAACAAGCCTGCATTATACTTTGACGATGTGTTGTTCTCCGTCGGCAAAATCTGTAATCATCTCGTCTCCTATTTAACATTCCATAAACAGAAGTAAGTTGTTTTTCTTGACACTCACATTATATTAAACATCTTTACAATTACAGATGTTATGTTGTTTAATGTATGGTTGGAGAGAATCTATATCTGGAAATTCGTTAAACGTGTTTTCTATTTAATTCACACGCATTGTAACCCAAATAAATAAACAGAATGTTCAGTTGATAGTCTTCTCCAAAAGTATGAGTGCACTGATCTTTGCCCAAGGTTATAAAGCTGAGCATGGAAACCAGTCTCAAATCTCAAGCATCTGATTGGCTGAAATGGCGACCAGTCGCCATTTCAGCCAATCAGATGCTTGAGATTTGAGACTGGTTTCCAATCTCAGCTTTATAACCTTCAGCCCTTTTTATTAATGTTTCAGATTAGCTTCAAATTTTCCATTCCTGTCGTACATGGGCATCTTGTACGAGGTTGGGGAGATTCTAGGATGTGTCCGGGACATGTTGCTTGCCAACCCAAAGGAAAGTCTCTCGGTAAAACAGTAAGTCATACTGGCAGTATCTAAATAAACCCTAAATTACTTCTGAGTTTTAAAACTCTTCCGAAATATTCCAGTTATTCCCGTTTTCAGTTTAATACTTATGGTACATTAATGAATTATTTCTGTTATTGAAATCAATTTCCTGCCTTACCATTCACTTGTTAATATAATTCCTCTTTGCACACGAATGTTTGGCCATAGTTGTTGTTCTAATTGCATTTATTTCAAATGAACCGAACAGTCGAGCGTGCTGTCTCCTCTGACAGCTCTTGTTAAAATGTATTTTAGGTTTTAAATGTTTTTCAAAGTAAGACGTACGAAAACAGTTTGCTTTGAAGCAAAGCACTTTTTTTCGTTGATCTAGTGAGGTGATGTATTAATAGTAGTTTATTACGTGATGTATTAACGAAATCATCTATAATTCTTTCGTTTACCACTGTACTGTATTTATTTCAGAAGTCAGATAGACCTGTTCTGGACAGACTGCACGCCTTTTCTTTTCATCTTTGAAAATAACAATCATCTGTAAGTCGGAGTCGTAAAATACACTATTGTTTACTTTTTATTGATATATACATGTGAGCTATTAATGTATAGTTTTACCAGACAACGAAAATATTAACAATTTAAAATTAAGCATTGAATTAAAATTATATATCTCTCGTCGAGAGGTCACGGAATGTTCTTTACTGTTTGTTTTACTAAGTGTCAAATTTGTGCAAATACAGTCCGATTTTATGCATTGAGCTGTGAATATAAACAACAACAAAACTTTTATTTGCAAATCGGCAACCATATTGCCTTTGGCAAATTACACATTCAAAGAAATATCGTGAGAAAATGACATAGTAATAACGATAGAGATATCATTAGAAAATAATTCTAACAACAAAATTATTATCAGTATTATTACGTAGATAGTTAACAATAACTGTTAATAAAATATGCATAAAATAACAATGCTACATTATAATTATGCTAGTTTATTTCTTTATGTTACCTGCGTGCTTATTATTGTTTTTCTCAAATCTAATGCTTTTTCTATAAATTTTGTAATTTTGAAAAGATTGCTTTTATTTTCTGATTTCATTAATCTATTAAACTTATCAATTGTTGGCCAAGAATTTCTTCCTAAATATATGTTTCTTATATTCGTGTAATAGGGGCATATTAACAAAAAGTGATATTCGTTTTCTACCATGTTATAATTACAGCATTTACAAATTCTGTTTTCCCTAGTAATACCCGTGTACCTTCCAGTTTCAATGTTCAAGGAGTCACGGATTGCTTAGTCTAAATTTACTAAATAATTTTTGCAACTTTTCATTCGTGATTTTTGATAGATATTTTTCCCTTCCAAATTCAGTCTTAAATTTCGTATAGCTCTCCAATTTTGGCATGTTATTTATTCCATTTCTCCATTCTTGCATAAATTGGTCTCGTAATCGTTGTTTAAATAAAGGTAAATAATTTTTGTGTTATCGAAATTATACCAGACATCACTAAATCCCATCTCATCAAGTAAAGATTTAACAGACTGAGCCCAATTTTTACAAGTATGTTCTGGTGTGTTTAAAATATCACATTGTTTTTGAAATACAATATTTAACATTGATACCTTTGTATTTATAGATTTTTGGAATATTCCACAAAATAGGAAAGCCAGATATTTCCATCATTGCTCAGAATGATTAAATTTTACAGACCTGTAACAAAAGGCTTCATGGTCCTGGCAGTAACGTATCTGATTTCTGATAATATGGCGTAAGGGTTGTGTGTTCGAGTCCTATGAGGGGATAACTTTTTTTTCTGTTTTTTTTAATGTCATTTCTTTTAATACATTCATGTAGACACTGACAAAAAATGCCATTAAATTGTGCAAATTTCGAGTAAGCTTTTATCAAACAGGTTAAGATTTCGCTAACGAAGCTTACTCAATACTCAATTTTCGGACGATGCCAAAACATTGTTCAAAATGGTTATGTATTATGTTGAAGAACTGAGGCGAATGAAATGAACGTTCCATTTACTACAATTGTTTATAGAACGTCAGGATTCACAGGTGTTAGCACCCGTTTGGTGCAGAGGTGTAATGGGTCAAGGCAAGCTGCTCAACAAAAATTTATTGTTGAAAATGGAATGAACATGAACAAAGTAAGAGGGAATTAAAAAACAATTAAATTAAAACTCTCAATAAATAAAATAATATCAAAGGAAATATATTAAAATTATAAATAGCAAATGAAAGACAAAAATAGAAACATAACTGTTTTTGGATTCGAGCTTGCAATGTTTTGCATCATAGCCCTAGATCTTTATCCACTGAGCTATTACGTTGTAATTAAATATCGGCTGCTTTGAACAGGTTTTAATGTCATGAAGTTAACTCTGTAAATTAATGCACTTTACCTATTGAGGATTATGAAAGTGGACTTGTCCGAAAGGTCACAGCTCACGGGTCAAAATTGAACTATAGCGACCTTGTGTACAGTTGTGCAAAGCAATAACATCGAAGTTGTCTAATTTATTTCTCAAAAATAATTCCTTCTTAAAAATGTAAACGTATACCGATATTTACGTTTTATTTGCTTAGCATGTAAAATCGTTCTGCCTCTTTATTTTCTTTTATTCAGATGATTTAAAGAATCAGGGAACAGATTCTTATTTTATTGAAATACACTTGGTTTTCAGTTTTCAAATTCCGTAGGTACTTGTAGTATTATTGTTTTGAGAATGAAATACAATGCCACTTTGCTTGTTCAATGTGAACTTGACGGATGGAGTCTAACAGCGCCGGATAGAAGCAAGAAACCCAAACTTTTAATGAAAAGAATTCGTCTGTAGTCATGGCCTTGTTCTTCTTGGTTTAACAGCCCAACTTACTGTTTTGTAGATTGTTAAGTACGAACCAGATTCCTCTGTATATGAGGGCGCTGCTGGACCTGGTACCAGCCGTCATACAAGTAGGCATGTGTATGTACTGTGCGTCCGAGTCCCAACTAAGGTAACATCACACACATGTTTATAAATTACGTTGTTGGAACGTTGTAGGAAATTATAGTAATATAAATAGTAAGAACTGATGCTGAATGTTATAAAACTAAAATATATCTGTTGAAAGGAACCCTGTTTTTTAAGTTTTGACGAAAACGTCACTATACGGACAGCAACAGTTACTACGTTTAGCTTGCAAAAAATGGTCACATTAGGGTAAATCGGTCACGCCTAGGTTAGTTTTTACTTGCAATGAATTTGTCACATTGAGGCATAAGAAGCAAGCGTGTCTTACCAACCGCGGTACGATTGCTGAAATCTAAAGTTCGAACAAAATGTGGTACATAAATGTATGTAGACATTATTGGTGTTAAAATAGCCGTTGGAATAATTAGATCCTCAACTCATTTCTTTTTAACAAAAATATAGCATACATAGTTTGTTTTAGCGAATGTTTGTATTGTATTGTTACAGAGGATTTGACTGTTTTGCTGAAACCTGTATCCGTCTATCCAAGGCATTGGTGGAATCGGACTACTTTCTTAATACAGCGTGAGTTTGATTGTTGTTCGGTATACATGTAGTTGTATAAATGCAGTTTCCAGTGTTCGTGGATCAAAGTCAATGAGAGTTTGCAGATATTTCAGTAATGTATACTCAACAAAAAAAGAAACCTGACACTGTAACTTTGAATAAGTATGAGGTGCATATTCAAAATCTATATATTTTTGCACCAGCCAAAAGAAAATAACCACTGAATCACTTGTTTTATGCACCAAAAATATCAAAATGCATAATTAAGTTCAAAACATGCACAATTTATTACATGCCACAATTCAATTAGCTTTAAATCTGATTCCAGGAAAATACACCAAATATAAAGTGTCAGGTTTCTATTTTTGTTGAGTATACAAATAAATTCTTTGTATAACATCTACACAGGAATCAGATATAGAAGAACATTGTGAACTATACATAGAGCTCACTGTTGTTGTCCCAGCGACTCCTATCAACGTTTGTATGGTAACCTACCACAACAACTTCTTCACTCAGTCGAAAAGATTGTCGCATTCATATTTTTTGCGAAACAAAATCGGCATCACGACATCAAAAATAATAATTCGTCCATAAAATAAATCTAGATATTTCCAGTATAAAAATGTAAAATGTATCCCGACTTGATTTAGCTAATAGCCGTTCCCACCTGCTGCAGATAATAACATTTGTGTTACATGTATTGTAGAGAGCAGTTGGAGCCAATCATTGTGCCATTTCTCCGACAGTGGATCCTGTTTGCGCTAGAACTTGTTCAAAATGGTGTCAAAGTTAGGTAAGTGGCTCCCAAATAAGCTGTGTCATACTTAAGATGGAACATTTTTTTCAAGTTTTATGAACTTCAATGGCGAACATTTACTGTTAAATCAGCGGCGGTTTAAAGTTATTATTAATTGAGTTATACTATACTTTACCAACCGACAACAAATATAATACATTTTTAAGCTTTTTTCTTAAGAAGTGTACTTCAAATATTTCAGAACGGATATGACTTTGTTGTCTCCTAAAGTGTCGGCCAGACTGAGCGAGGCTAAACGGGAGTTCCAACGAAACACCAGCGATGAGGATTTAGAAAATACATTGCCAAAAACTCTCAATGTTCTTTCCCTCTCCTCTAACTCGTAAGTGACCATTACTTTCAGACCACTACTAAATGTTTATAATAATGAGGGTTTCAGAGATAAACAAACCATAACTTACTACATGTGCTGAATCACGAGTGCGTTTACCATTAGAATGTCAAAGCTCAAAGATACAGTTTCCAGTGCCCGGTTTGTTGGCAATTGTCATACATTATGTTGCCTATGGCATTCATAGTAAAGCAGAATCTCAATTTGCTATTTGAGATACTGATTCCATTTTTGAAACAACATTACTGGTGCAACCGTACATTTATTCACCGAACTTATAAATAATACGACAAGCGTATAAATATGAAGTTGCACCTATTACACCTATACCGCCATCTGAAATACCGTTGTTATAGATAGCTACGGTCAGGAGAAGGAGAAGTGCAGTTCACAAGAACCATAACTCTTATGTTGCTATTTACAGAATATTGTCCCATCTGTACACTAACTTTACTCTTAGCCACAGCGGAAATCAGAGCTATTGTTTTGGATTTGTTCATTTCAGTTCTTTGCCTGATGAAGTAGCAGAATCCTCCCTTGCTCCGTTAAAAATCCGGAACTCGTGCAATATTCGTGCAGCGTGCCAACCGTTCAAGTGGATTGATATTGCTAGAACTAAAATAGCACAAAGTCCAAACGAACATAGAAAGGGTTTTCTAGAGGAGATCAGTTTAAAAGAGAACCAAAAATTAATATCAGACATTTTTATATTGTATGGTACCCCACCCATTTCTTGGAAGGGTGTTAAAATACATTGTCCATTGACTAAACGATATGATGAAGTTAAAGTGAAATTGTTCATAAAAGTGAAAGTGGGAGATGAATGGATAGCCCAGGAAGCCAAATACGAAGTGAGTATTTTCCATTAGAATTTTGGTTGAGTTGGGGCGGGGAATGGGGGACGGAGAATGCATTTGAAATAACGGATAGGGCAGCGTCTTATATTTTCCGAAAGTTTTATAATAGCTCCCAAGCAACTTGAATCTACAGTTTTTAAACTTGCTTTCGTTCTTCAGACAATTTCATGTGATTTACTTTTGAAGGCAGAAAACTCAGATGCTATTTCCTCACCGGGATTTATTTTGTTAATATATAAATGGATAAGACTAGTGCTTTGACTTCAGTCTTGTTCAGAATTTACGTAAATTACAGTGAGAAAAAATAAAATTTACTCGAGAGGATATTTCTATTACAGAGTTAACCTTGTGGTCATAACTACATACAGCACTTCAGTTCTGGTTAGTAAGTCTGGTTTTCGTCTGACTTTCGGGGAACAGTTGTTTTAACTTGAAGAATGTTTCATCCTAAAATGATGCAAATCAGACTTTTATGTTTTTAGTTGACATTCTTTTTTTGCAGCAAAGTTTTGGTAAAGGCCATTTCCTTGTATTTACCGGTTGTAAACTGGAAGGTTTTGTTGCAATAGAAGAGCGTCCAATGACGACGAAAAACATCGGACCTGAGGGTGGCCGGTTAGCAACCTCCTTTGATACTGACATGGAGGCAACCTTTCCACCGGGATCTTTGTCCGATTCAACTTCAGTTAAAATGATGGTTAGAATAAATATAACGTTACTATTGGTACATTTTATTGTTTCATGTTAGACACAAATATGTGCGTTTATTGAGTGTTTTGTTAATACAAATGTATTAATAATAGTAACAGTTGGAATATAGCCTCTTTATATGAGTCCTACTTGAGAGCCTTATTTATTTTCCTTCTGCATGGTACTACTACAGTTTACATTTTTTTCGTGTTTAAATTCAACTTTAGATAATGACTTCCAAAAATGTCATTTCGATTTCCAGATTAAACGAAGCATTTCATATTAGTGATAACAAAAAAATATATCAAATGTTGGTATTAAACCAGGTACAGCCGACGGACAAGCCATCGGAGCGGAAGTACCGTGACGCATGCCCGGATGACTTCCAGCACATCACGTCTACTTCTCACGCCGTGGAAATTGAGGGTGTCAACCTACGGGAGCAGAATATTTCTATTAAAATTCCTTTCACAATGCTCAAGGATCCAAATACGAAGATACTGGTGCTACACTATTCAAATGATAACTTTGAAGTGAAAGATGGAGAAGGGCTTGTACACGAATCGGGAGAAAACTGCTACACGGTTAACTCGAAGCGAGGAGGGTAGGATTATTATGATCGCATCATTGATACTTCAGAATCAGAAACACGAGAACCTTTGCTGGGATTAGTGCGAATGGCATTGTTTCAAGTTTTTAATAGTCATTTATCTTAAGGGGTTTTGATACTAGTTGGTTCACGTTACATTACTGTAACAAAAATAAATCTAATAAATCAACGTCTGAACCAAGGATTGAACCCCTCCCATGCTATACCAGCGCTTTACCACGTCGCTATAAAAGATAGTTTTACATCGAGATAGTACAAGTGCGATACTAACTCAACTTATAAATAGCAGAGCTCTCCATATACTTCCACATGAATGGAACTTGTCATCGAATTGCTACTGAATATAGAGATTCACTTTTTAGTAGATAGAAGTTTGTCTTCCATTACTTCATTTAAATATGTTACGTAATATTTTGTTTGCAGGACCTTATTAGCTACAGTTGACCACCGAACATACAGTGCGGGTAAAGATGCCAACGTAAGAAAAGAAATGGAAGTTCTGTTGGGGCGGAAACAGTTGTGCAAACTGCTAATCTTTGTAGAAAGCCAGAACGCTCACCTTCAATCACAGGTGAACATTAACCAGATTGTTCTGAGTGTCGTCTGCGCGGAGAAGTACCGGATCTCTGAGGTGATCAAAGAAAAAGCCAAGATAGGTCTGATTGAACTTCCTAGCAGTCAATCTCCAGATCGTTTACTGAAGCAAGCAGACGACATCAAACTGGAAATTAAAGGAAGTGTGACTCTTGATCCGGATATTCCGGAAGATGCATACACTCTTACATATTTGGAAGGTTCGGACAATTACGTGAGATTTCCCGTAAAAATTGCAGACTACAATGGGAGGATTACGTTTGTGTTACGTCTTGGGCGAGACAAATCTGTGTTACATACATACTTCTGCAGTGTTCCAGACATCCTGTCACTTCTTGGTGAGGCAATTTTGTTTCTATCCCTGTTTTGCAACGATCAATAGAGTTAACAGCAATAAAATGTTTGCTTTACAAATGTTAATTTATAGTATGTATGTATTTTTGCCAGTATCAGCTGCGATTGATGTTATTTTGTTACTTTTTTTTAAATTTTAGGTAGTGCTACCTAATATGTTCAATTATTTGGTAGTTCCAGCTAACTTTGCATAAATGTAGATATTCTATAAATAGTGGTTTTAGTGAAGCTAACCCTCGGTCGTGGTGTCTTTCAGTCCAAGGTTATATAGCATCTTCTCCGTCCGTTCTCTCGTCCGCAGACGACGACGTCTTTGAATTTGAAGGTAATTTGGGAATGTGGACTTTGATTTCTTGTTTGTTTGTTTATACGTTCTATATCTATAACACCAACAATAAACATGTCTCAGATTCGGGGACTTGCAAAAGCTATAACTGCGATTAACCTTTTGGTGTCTTGAGCTTTACTTGTTTCTTAACATTGTCCTGAGCTTTACTGTGTTTGTGATAACTTAAAAATATCAGTGTTAAATTTTAAGAGCAAACTCTTAACTGTTAAAGAAATGTATAGTTTTAAAACGTCTTAACGGAACATGTGCCTTAAAAGCCCTTTTTTATATTCGAAGGGTTAATTCGTTACACTTGTTTCCTTTCCAGCAAAAGCTGAAAAGGTGGAATCAGAACCAGAAAAAGAGACTGAAGTAGTTAAGGATAATAAAGATAGTATGTTTTATAGCAGTATATCTAAATACACAGATCCTACACTTGTACCATGTAGCACATACCCGTTAGTTTGATTCTAATATTTCTATTGACACGGTTGTTTACCTACATTTACAGAATAACTGTTTGACAAAATGTAACAGTACAACTTCACATGTTTGTTAACATCGAGAGCTTCTAAAACAAAATAATATGCTTCCGTTGTAGCAGCCCCTTTATATAACATCTTGCAGGATCTGCAGTATTGTTAGATTGTTAGAGAATTTGATTTGTATTTAAATGTTAACATAACTAAAGACGCCAAGAAAGGAGCTTTGTTTTGGAAGTCAAGAAGTTCTTTTATTAATTTTAAAACATTGATAGACTCAATAATATTTTATATTTAGTTCGGTCAGGTCAAACTGGTTTATTTGAAACATTAACAGCATGGCTGTTTTCGAAAATATTTTAAAGTCTATATAATTATATCACATGAGAAGTCTAGATCACATGATAACGGCAATAGACTTATTGTAGGGGATCTAAATGCTGTTTTGGGACCCAAACCATTCGCTTACCATGGCTTTGATCAACCATATGAAAGTGGTACTTTAAGATGTGTGGTGTTTTCTAGAGGTTTAGGGCTGGTGGCTAGTGATTCCATCTTAATTAAGTACTTTTTTATAGCTGCGTAGTTGTACTTGTTCAGTCATAGCTGTTGTGTTCAAACATTATAATATGCTTCGTAGTGCGGCTTCTGTTTAAACTAATATTATACATTCTTTTATTAAAAATGATTGTGGTAGTTCTCCTTTCACATATTACGAATATTACATGAGCACTGTTTGCATATCTTACGTCCTGTATAGCGTTGTTTTGTTTCAGGTGAATGTAAATTGCGTTAATCTGTTGGCATGGAAGAGACTTTTTTTTCTTAAACAATACTTTTGAATCAACTCTGTTCAAAGACTGAGTTTAACAATTTCAAGTATGTCCTGCAAACGGTGCACATGTAAACTTTATAGCCTTGTCAGAACGGAAACTACCAAAAGTGTCTTAAAGTACATATTAATTACTTTTAAAATGATTTTGAACTGGAAAAATACAGCGCAATTAAACTACTGTAATAACAATAAATGACATTATATCAAATATACTTATATTTGAGTATATTGTATTATCTTTGTGTGTTGTTTTGATGGAAATTCAGGTTACTTTAAATTTGTATATTGGACCAAATGTTATGGTCTTGGGTTGATTTTGTTAGAGTTTCCTGTGATTATTTTCAGGTCATCTGCAAGAGGCTTTTTATACTTTTTTCTACTTTGCAGTTTGAAAAAATAATGCATTATCATGAAAATTTTAGCGAACTATATTTGATCTTCTTAGTCGTGGCATAGTGCAAGGGTAATTGGGCGTGGTGGGGCTGGTCAGGTGTCATTAGCCATGGTTATCGTTGCTATATTGTTAAATAGATAAACTTTTGTTCCTTGCAAGAACACTGCTGGAGCCACGATTAAACAAGAATCAGTGCCCAAGGTTATAAAACTGAGCATGGAAACCAGTCTCAAATCTCAAGCATCTGGCCCCGTGATAATAAAACTTTTTTCATGCTCAACTCAATTCTGTGCTCAAACTTAAAATGTCTTAAACATTAACAGTCTTCATAAATAAGGAATAACTATCTGTTCAACACTTGTTGTCGAGAGCAATTTTGTCATATATTCAGTTTAAAATGTTTTATTTTATATAATGAACAGAAACGACGCCATCAAATTTTCATGCTCAAATTGAGTCTAGCATGAAAAAAGTTTTATAATCACGGGGCCAGATTGGCTGAAATGGCGACCAGTCGCCATTTCAGCCAATCAGATGCTTGAGATTTGAGACTGGTTTCCATGCTCAGTTTTATAACCTTTAGCCCAGGTAAACATCGTGTGCTCAATCTCCCCTACCAGGAATTCATTTCAATTAGAAACCATAAAGGGTTTGAATAATCAAAGAAAAAGAGACCCGATCTTGCCCTCCTAGTCCTCTAGGTAGGGCTATGGGTATTTATCCTAAATCTGTTGTACACTTGTATCATTTGACCTATGAATCCTCAGTTTGACTTAAGTACTTTGCATAAACTAGTATCTTGGCATATTTAGACCTTCAAGCCTTAAGGGTGACACAGACACCTGGCCATTTGGAATAGGATTCGGAGATTTAACAACACAACGACAACAAAACCATATTTAAGTCGACCAACACTTATTGTTTTCTTGGGATCCTTTTTGTTTATGAATCTGCTGTCGTCATTGCACTTCCGCCAATAAAATGTTTTATCAGATCAAATCTCTCCAACGGCAACATGCAGTTTAATAAAACATTGCACACATAAATATTGTTTATTACATACTTTCAGAAATGTTAGAACAGAAAGGAAAATAGCTAGACTTAAAACTCTAAAATTTTATTTACATCCAAATTAAACTGCCACCATAGGTAATTTGATATTGACAACAATATCTTTTGAACTGTTGTCAAACAAATTAAGAAAAAGATATCTGACTGTCGAGTGTCCAGTTAAATTTATGTGTGACAACGGAATAAAATGTAGATTTTTCTCCTAATAATTGAAAGTTATTAATTATGATACAAGATAATGTTGTCAGCATCATATTGCTCATCATGGCATTTAAAATATCTAGAATTTTTGTTTATATGTAAATAGAATTCGGTCTTTTATTAATTAATTTTACAGAAAATAGACTTAAAAAATATTCATACCCTCTTTAGACTATTGACTATCATAAAATACAAGAAAAAAACTTAACGTCTACATTAGAACATTTTCAAGAATTGAATTTTCATCCTCCCATTTACTTTGGTATAGTGTGGAAGTCTCGAAATAATCAAAAAACGAATCGGAGAGATTATACTGAAGTTTAGAATTTTTATTTTGTTGTTGTTGTTTTTTTTCAATTAAGAGATTTGTTATAATAATTTATGTCATTTTACTATTTTTCGTTAAATTATGGAGTCTTCAAGACAAACAAACTTCTTCGATACTTTTTGTTGCCTTTTTGCTAATTTCCAATGTATTTCGTACGTTCGTACATTGTATAACGAATGCATAATGTTCTTGTTTCAGGTGCTAGCATTGAGTGTTTGGAACGAGAACCGACCTCGGACACATTGCAAGGTATTAATATTATCAACCAGACCAACATTCATAATAGTATGTGTTTCCACTGACGAACTTAAGTTGTGCAACGTCGTCCGCTTTATTGTTACAATATTTTTGTATTTATGATATCAATCACCAATCATAATTTTGTGCAGTAAACAGAGAAAATTAGAATCAATATTCCTACGCAATCACCATACGAGTAGATATAATTTATATGTTGTTAAAGCGTTACTAACGCCAGTAAAATTCACTCAAAACAGAACTTAACATTTAAAGATAACTCCAAATTTCCGCGAAATTAACTTCTTGTCAATCCTTTATAGGCATTACAAAGTGGTACAATTAATTTTAATCACAACATGGATATTGAAGTACTCCATCCTGGGTTGGAGGTTATAAAACTGAGTTTGGAAACCAAACTCAAATCTCAAGCATCTGATTGGCTGAAATGGTGACTGGTCGCCATTTCAGCCAATCAGATGCTTGAGATTTGAGACTGGTTTCCATGCTCAGTTTTATAACCTTGGGTACTGAACTGTGAATAGGCAGCTTTAATACATAAACATCGTTCCTTCATCAAGATAACGTTAATGATTCTTTTTAAAGGCAGACATAACGATTTAATGTTGTTATCAGAGACAGTATTTATGTTTATTTATTTTAACAAAAATTGCAAAGATTTTAATTAAATATACTTATGATTCTTCTTTCTTCTTTTATCAGATGATAACGATAAATCAGACAAGGATCGGCAAGGTAAGGAGAAAAGCTTTTTCCGTTGTTTACAATCGAAACAACAGGACTTTCATAACTAAAAATTCTCTATTGAAACAGGGTCTCTTGAGTTTGTAAATAATAAATAAAGCAAACTTGTAATATTTATTGTTATATTTATACATGAAACAAACGAAAAAAATTATGTCTGAATTAACAGTTCACTACAGGATTTTAACAAAATGGTCGGATTAAATTTTAGTGTATTTGTTAATGTCGCATTTTGTTGAGACTTTATAATGTTGCATAAAAATGGATATGACACGATTGGTATTTATTTGAAAACTGGTAGCATTTGCACGTTGTAAACATTCTACAATGTCTGGTGTATGTACAATTACAAATGTAAACATTGGTTATTGTGCTTCGTTTAATTAAAATCGTGACCATTTACACTTCAGGTAAATAGTTTATTTTCGCAACACCTGTAAAGATGGGACGAATGCTTGTTCAACAGAACGTATAAGTCCTAAGTTTTATCACGTTTAAGGTCCCAATAAAATTTTAAGCGACAAAAACGACGAATAACTTTCCAGGAAAGAAAAAATATTTCTGGGCTATATTATAACAGTATTAAATGAAAAACAACATAGAAATGACGAACATTTTATTCCGCTTATAAACTTCAGTTTGAATGTAATTTGTTTCAGCTAACTTGAAGATCCTCAATCGGAACAGCTTGGTCAACTTGGCTAAATACCTGATCACCGATGAGGGAAGTTTACTGGGTGCCTGCTTGGGTCTCAAACCTGAGAAAATAAGTCAGATCTACCGAATGTATCGACATAGTAGCTCACTGGCTTCCTTCTACATCCTGTACGAGTGGCGGGGCCGGAAAACCCAGCCGGATCTTGCCGATCAGCTCATCAAGGCCCTAACCGATATAGGAAGGCGAGACCTGGCTGGTATTGTGTCTGAAGTCCGGAAACACAACCGGGGTCTTGCCAGAGAAGACTTTTCACATTTAGCTCCCAAAAGGTCACGGAGATCATAGCGTAAACCTTGTTCTCACAACTAACGCTATATAGTGTATGCGGCTTGTTCGATCAGGCGCTCAATACAGCGTGTAGGAGCAGTTGGAGGGAATACATGTTAATATCCCAGCAGCCAGTCTTATTTATAATTGCTGTGGGTGAAAAAAAAAGAAGAATTGTTAAAAAGATTACCGTGAAACGACGGCGATATGTTATAAGGATATGTGTGCTAACACAGCTTTAAGCTGTTCATACATGTTACACATCATCGAGAGCAACACTTGGGCTGAAGGTTATAATGCTGAGATTGGAAACCAGTCTCAAATCTCAAGCATCTGATTGGCTGAAATGGCGACCAGACGAGTCGCCATTTCAGCCAATCAGATGCTTGAGATTTGAGACTGGTTTCAATGCTCAGTTTTTAACCTTGGGCATAGGTGTTGTTGAAATTCCTTTATACCTGCTGTTTTAATTAGTTAGACTTTTACATATGTATCTAAAAGATACATAATGCTTATACTTAAGAGCGTGATCCGAACAATGTTGCAATCATCCGTTTAAAGGATGTGTTGCTGGTAAAGACTCTTAAAGCAGGGACATTATGTTATGTGTATTTAATGTTCTACGGAATCTACAATCCGATCTATTGGAAGCAGACATCTAATTCATGCATATTACTAGTAAATCATGCGTTTGTGACCTATTAAATCATACCCGAAAAATGTCTTTATTTGATTTATATTGATACTCTGCTCAATAAATTGCAGAATAAACAGGTCTTTATTTCTGATGCAATTGGAAAGTGATGTGTTGTCATCGTGACCTCAAACATTGACCTGGATATCTCCCCGTCATTTACTTGCCATTACCAACCATCATACCAATTTCGAGGAATCTAAACCCAGGCATTAATGGAAAAATTTGCATTAAATGCCACTAACCTTGGACCTTTTGATCGCCACTCGAGATGACCTACCAACGTACCAAGTTTGAGGACATTAGGCCCCAATATTCTCAAGTTGTTAATGGGATAACCTGTTGCCCTCAAAATCAATTGGTATCATTGTCATGTAATAACCTACCAAGTTTGAAGAAACTGAATCCCAGATTCACTAGTAATTGTTCATATAAGCGTTTTGCATTAAAGCTCGTCATGAACCCGACTTCTGACCTATGGATCTCCTAACTGATAAGGATCATTTGAGGCCCTAGGGTTCTCTGCAAAATCTTTGCATTAAAGGTTACATTGATCTTGACCTTTGATCCACTGACCTCAAATCAATCGTGTGTAACTTGTCATGACCATCCATTCTGTTAAGTTTGAGGAATCTAGGACCAGACTTTTCCAGCTGACCTTGACCTTTGACAACCAAAATTGATAGGGATGACCAACAAACCTACCAATTAAGAAGACACTATGCCCAAGAGTTTTCTTGTTGCATTCAGTGTCACTGTGACATGTGTACCTTTACAACGGTAGGGATGATCAACTACCCTACCATGTAGACCTTAAAGCTGTTAACCTCACAAAACATACGTGGTCATCTAGATGTAATGACCAACCAAACTACCAGATTTGATGACACTAGCCATCTCCATTTATTTATCAAAGTTTTTGCATTAAAGATCACTGTGACCTTGACCTTTGACCCCAAAATCAATAGAGGTCATCTAATTGTCATTAACAACCATCTTACCCCGTTTTAGGAACCTAGATCCCAGCATTCTCTAGTTTTTTAACAGATAATGTTTGTTCTACCAATCGAGCAACAAGTTAAGCAATTTACCCTCATTATTTCAAAGGTCACGCGGTAAGAAAAGGTTAAGTCTGATTATTAATTCTTATTTTAAGCTGATGATGCCTTTTTATTAGCCTGGATTCCAGGCGATGAAGTATATTTTTTTATTCATTCTCCAACTAATTATCTTGAGCCAGTCTACATCTCTATCTGAACTTCATCGCCTGGACTAAAGCGTTGGAGTACCAACCTGATTCTAGGTTGGTTATCAATCACTGTCAAGAATTGACCACAAGGTGCTAAGTGGTTTATTGCCTGGTGTTTATAAGCCCATTGATACCATGTGGTGCATTTAGATCATTATCTCTCAGTTTTTCTTGACCAGGTTAAAAATCATCACACTCTGTGTTTCACATTCTTGCTGTTGATTTCATAAGAACTCCACGATGTTGCAATAGACTATGCATTGCAAAAAATTGAATTAGTGCTTTAAAACCAGACCAAAAAGCTGTATTTGAACAATATATCTGGAAGAAATTCTCTTTTCAGCTCACCAAATGGCAGTGGCAAGAGCTTGGTTTTTCAAATGGCACCTTTCCTCTACCATTACTTTAAAAACAAAGAAAATGTTGCACTCTATTCACGTGGATTCATAATTATGATGAGGTGGGAGGTGGAGGTTCTTGTACATGTCCCCACACCCAGATTTTTTAAATAACAATGGTGCAGTCTGAGGCATTCTGAGCATTCTGGGGTAAATTATGTGGATTCAGCCGCATATAGGCAGCTATGCGACTGCCTATCGATTTTGGGGGACAATATAATCATGCTGTCATAAATAGAATATACTGAATGTCAAAAGCGTAAACATTAGGAGATGACAATTATCCCATATGAAATTTTTCTTAGCACAAAATTGTAGCATAAATGTATAGACACAGACATTTTCTTAAAAGTGTGATAATAGTAATAAATTATAATAATGTAATATTTAAAAGCTTGTTAATAAAATATAGCCTGATATTTGTAAAATATAACAAATGTAACTTAAAAAGAAATCCATGCGACACAATGGAAATATTGCAAGTTTAGGTTGAGCCTACTAACTAAATTGCATAAACTGTTCTATAACTATTAAAGCTAGTAATCATTATAAATGATAAAGAGAATTAATTAGCATTTAAAAACAATGTGTGTAAATAAAGTATTGCATACTTCGCTGAGGCAATCTCTTTCTGCTTACATGCTCATGAGATTTTTTTCAAATTAGATAATTATTTTTTTCGTTCGTTTGTTAAAGCGAATGATGTTTTGATTGTATGATGGGCTGTTTAAAAAAAAAGGCTGGTTTGGGTTTTCCTGTTAAAAACTGTACAACAAACAGTTACTTCCGTTTCCTACTTTGCAGAGGTGTCTTAGCATGCCCTTTAAAGATTTATGAAGTTTCATAAAAATAGCACCATTCGTTAAAAATATTCTAAAATAATGGGCAAAAAAATGTCAGGAGTGTGACAAAAGAGAGTGACATTTTTAAAAATCACATTTGTTCCGACCATCATTTTACAAATAGCTTGAAAAAGGACAAGTTTTAGTGTTGTTTTAGTAAAAGGTGCTTTTATTAGGCATCAACTAATGATAAAATTAAGCATATTATACTTCAAATAATCAAAATTTATGCTATTAAGTTAAGCGTGTTAGTAAAGAAAATACCACAAGTTCTTAAACACTTATATTTGATGCTTCAACATGTATTTTAACAGAAATGCACATTTCAATAATAAAAAAAAACAGTAATAATTGTATTTTAAGAACATAAATTAAAATTCTTGTGATTTATTTAATATTGGTCAATAAAGCTCCATAAATATATTTTTATTTACATTTTTTTCACTTCACTTGCCTTTTTTTGAAATAGCCCAAATGACAATATCTCAGCAACCAGTTGACCGATTTCAAAACTCTTTCCAGTTCTATACTCAGTTTCAATAAGCAAAAAATACAGAATAAAAGTTTGGAATTTTTATGAACTTTAATTGTTCACTATATTTTTACTTTTCCATCCATTTTTTTAAACAGCCCATACATATTTAATATACCTCTGAGGCAGTTTTGATCTGAAGCTACTGTTTTCTTCTTTTCTGTCACCAATTATACAAATAGGTTTTCCATGTTGGTGTTAGATCTACAGAAATGTATGTTTTTTAAGGTGTTTCACTACTTCTGGATGCCATATTCAAACTTATGTGAATTTAATCCAGTAACTATATCTTATTTTACTCATACTTGTTGCTTCTTTCAGTCATATTGGTCAGTTTATTCAGCTCTTTCAAAACCTTCAAATTCTACATGAACAGTAACTGTTAAGAGTATCAGAATCCCTAAGGTAAATAAATAATTGCTGATAGTGGTCATTGGCACAGCAGGCCGATTAGACACGGGTAATTTTAGAACACTAACATGTCAATCATTTCCAGGAGACCCCAAACGCTTTATACTAGTCTGATAATTCAGACATCTCTCTCAATGCAGTATGATAGAAAATAGACTGGCTACAATAAAAGTCTGTTATGATTTATAAAATATAAATAAAAAGACAAAACAAACTAATTATCAGACTAGTGGCTAGTCTACCTTTTTATTAAATCCAATGCTCTGAAGCTGGTCTCATTACAGCCATAAAGTTATACCCTGTAACCGCCTACCACATAATGCTTCCTAGTATTCCTTGCAACAAGCCTCATCAACAATCATACTATGAATTGTCGACTATACTACTCAAAGTTTGCTAAGCACCAAGTTGACCACACAGCATTGTGAAGTCTATATTATCCCTTTCCTCCATAGATACACCTTTATTGTATGGGCGAACGGTGTAGATCCAGATCAGACGGCTCATCAGGATCTGCACTGTTCGCTTTTTGATTCATTAGGTTATTTCTGACCAAACTATTACCACTGCAGATCCTGGGGAGACCGCAGATGTGCCGGCTGATCTGGATCTACACTGGTCGCACGTGCATAAAAATGCGTATTTATGGAGGAAAGGGTTATATATGCAATTACATCTAAATTAGTTGAAGATTCTGAATGTAAAATATGCACATATACTGACCAAATATAAAGCAGGGTATATTTTTAGTGTTTTACTTGTGTCATAATTTAAGTAACTGTATTGTTTACAATATATACTGAAAGGATAAAGAAACGCAGGGTAACAATTGGATAGGCAGGTTCGAAAGCTCATGCTCCACGACGGTTTACACTGAGGCAGTGGAGACAAGTTTTATTCACTTTCGACACATGTTAAGGTGTATGATGACCTAATAACTCAATACACAAAGTTTCACTTTATTTGGAGAACGCGTTCTTAATATATCGGAACAAATGTTACCCTGCGTTTCTTTATCCTTTCAGTATATTAGACATCTTTCACATGTCCTTAAATGACCAAAATACAAAAGGAACATGCAATAAAAAATAACACTTTAATAACACTTTAAAATGTCAGTTCAATAGATAGATATTTTTAACATATATAACTTCTTGCACCTGTAATATTAAATAGGTTGGAATATGTTGACAACATGCATACCTCATTAAGAAAATATAAGTTAATGCAGTCAATTAAAATATGCAACCTCTAAAATTAGACTTTAACAATCAATATTTTCAAAAGTAGCAAAACCAACTAAAGTTTTAATTCAAATATCTGAGGTTTAATAATTTATTTTTAACCAATATCACCACTTATATTCTAATTTTCTTCGTCAAGATATGTATAAAATGTAAAAGCACTTTGTAACTGATCCCCATCAGAATTCACCTACATAAGGTAATCAAATTATACCCTGTCCTCCTATATTATACACCTTTGTGACATAGGTGAAACTGTAGATCCTGATATGTTGGCAGATCTGTGCTGTCTGATCAGGATCTGCACTGCTTTTTTATTTAATAGGTTATTTTTGACAAAAAAAAATGAACAGTGCAGATCCTGATTAGATGGCAGAGATATGCCAGCTGATCTGGAAATACACTGGTGGCACACACATAAAAATGAAGATATATGTGGAAAAGGGTTGAATTTGCTTCTGAGTAATAACAGTAATTAAAATGATTAAGAAACTTCATCTTTGTTGTCTTTTCCTAGATTTCATGTGGCTCAGGATGGAGATTAGCCTCCACAACTCTTGCTTATGATTGGTCCATTAAAGAGTGCAAACCAACCAATCACTTGCTTATGATCGGTCAGTTTAGAGTCTAAATCAACCAAATCAATTGCTCTTGATTTTTGACCAGTCTTTTTATTTTCTAGTTTGCAATCTTCAAGACCTAGGTCAAATTTTCATGGATCCCAGTGCCCAAGGTTATAAAACTGAGCATGGAAACCAGTCTCAAATCTCAAGCATCTGATTGGCTGAAATGGCGACCAGTCGCCATTGCAGCCAATCAGATGCTTGAGATTTGAGACTGGTTTCCAATCTCAGTTTTATAACCTTCAGCTCAGATATTGGTAAGTTGTGGAGTAAGCTTCTGGCTCGGGAACAGGATACTGACTAGGGTTCTGAAGACTGAGGCTGTCCCCAGGTATCCCGATACTGTAGCCATCTGGCTTTATGGAGCCGCAACATGCAGACATGTGTAAGCTAGGAGACAACTGTAATGAAAGCCCTGCCTCTGATACTGCGCTGCACGTAGGAGCACTCTGAGGTAGTGATATTGTTTGTGAGAACACATTATGGCTCAAATCAGAACTGAAATCATAATGGAGCGAGTTCAGGGCCTTATTTCAATTGTGACTTGATTGATTTGTTTCGAGGTATTAATGTCTCCAAAATTTGTGTCATTATTGGCCACTCCATGTGAAGTATCCACAGGCACTGTGGTGTTATTAATATTTTTGCTACTTTTTCTGTTTTGTCTCTTTAAAACCTGTTTTTTCATGCTTTTATTTAATTCACCACTCATAGCCAAAAGCTCATCTTTGGATTTTTTCAAGTCTTCAGCAGTCGCATTGACCTTATGTATATTAAGCAGATGTTTGCGCAGATTGGGCTGAATCGCACACGAGTACTCACAGATGGCACATTTGAAAGGCTTCTCTTTTGTGTGAGTTCTTGTATGTTGTGTGAGGAGAAACTTCTTGAAGAATTTCTTTCCACAGTCCTCACACTGATATTTACGATTGCTCTCATCATGTCTTAGCTTATGTTTGGTCAGACGAAGTTTATTTTTGCACACTAGTCCGCAAACATCACAAACAACAGGTGCAGTTCTATGAACTTCCATCTTGTGTCTTTTCAGGTGATTCTGTGATTTGAATACATGATCACACTCGTCACAGTAATGTGAGCGCATTTCACTCAGTGTCTCCTCGTCTATTACCGGGCATGCATAACGCCTATGCTTCCGGAAGGCGTCATAGCGATTCAAAATTTTCCCACAATCATCACACTGGTAAAATGCCAGTTTAGATATCTTGTCGTTGTGAGAGGTTTCTTTCTTGTGGGCCCACAACTCCTTCCCTGAAATCAAATTAACATATAGATTTTGTACAAATAACTGTTGCTTATATAAACAAAAAGAAATATCTATCAATGTTTTGTGTGATTAATTTAATACAAAGTAGTTTAGAGATATATGAATCAATAATGTACATGATGAAGTCTGATAATGCTATACCACAGATAGAAGGTAATCACCATCATCAATGTTTTGGATAGCGCAGACTTTTGTGAAATAAATATTGATACAACGCTATAATCTAGACTCAAGTGTCACCAGCAATAGCACCCCGACACTTCTGGATGCTGTTGTCTGTTTGACAGCAGGCGTTGTTGGCAGCAGTAACTGCTTTTGCAGGGATTAACTTCATGAACTAACTCAATACATGTAATACCAAGATCTACAATCGGAGGATTACGTTTGTGTTACGTCTTGGGCGAGACAAATCTGTGTTACATACATACTTCTGCAGTGTTCCAGACATCCTGTCACTTCTTGGTAAGGCAATATTGTTTCTATCTCTATTTTGCAACGATCGATAGAGTTAACAACAATAAATGATTGTTTGCTTAACCAATGTTAATTAATAGTATGTATGTAATTTTGCCAGTATCATCTACGATTGATGTTATTTTTGTTACTTTTTTTAATTTTAGGTAGTGCTACCTAATATGTTCAATAATTTGGTAGTTCCAGCTAACTTTGCATAAATGTAGATATTCTATAAATATAAATAGTTAAATAGTGGTTTTAGTGTAGCTAACCCTAGGTCGTGGTGTCTTTCAGTCCAAGGTTATATAGCATCTTCTCCGTCGGTTCTCTCGTCCGCAGACGACGACGTCTTTGAATTTGAAGGTAATTTGGGAATATGGACTTTGATTTCTTGGTTGGTTGTTTATATATATACACGTATACACGTTCTTATCTAAAACACCAACAATAAACATGTCTCAGGTTCTGGGACTTGCGAAAGCTAAAACTGCGATTAACCTTTGGTGTCTTGAGCTTTACTTGTTTCTTAACATTGTCCTGAGCTTTGCTGTGCTTGTGATAACTTCAAAAATATCAGTGTTTAAATTTTAAAGCAAGTATTGCATGATCTTAACTGTTAAAGATTTTGTAGTTTAAAATTGGCTGAACAGAATGTTAATGCGTGCGCCTTTAAAGCCCCTATTTATATTCGAAGGGTTAATTCGTTACACTTGTTTCCTTTCCAGCAAAAGCTGAAAAGGTGGAAACAGAACCAGAAAAAGAGACTGAAGTAGTTAAGGATAATAAAGATAGTATGTTTTATAGCAGTATATCTAAATACACAGATCCTACACTTGTACCATGTAGCACATACCCGTTAGTTTGATTCTAATATTTCTATTGACACGGTTGTTTACCTACATTTACAGAATAATTGTTTGACAAAATGATACAGTACAACTTCACATGTTTGTTAACATCGATAGCTTCTAAAACAAAATAATATGCTTCCGTTGTAGCAGCCCCTTTATGTAACATCTTGCAGGATCTGCAGTATTGTTGGATTGTTAGAGAATTTGATTTGTATTTAAATGCTAACATAACTAAAGCCGTCAAGAAAGGAGCTTTGTTTTGGAAGTTAAGAAGTTCTTTTATTAATTTTAAAACATTTATAGACTCAATAATATTTTATATTTAGTCCTGTCAGGTCAAACAGGTTCATTTGAAACATTAACAGCATGGCTGTTTTCGAAAATATGTTAAAGTCTATATAATTATAACACATGAGAAGTCTAGATCACATGATAACGGCAAAAGACTTATTGTAGGGGATCCAAATGCTGTTTTGGGACCCAAACCATTTTCTTACCGTGGCTTTGATCAACCATATGAAAGTGGTACTTTAAGATGTGTGGTGTTTTCTAGATGTCTAGGGCTGGTGGCTAGTGATTCCATCTAAATTAAGAACTTTTTTGTAGCTGCGTAGTTGTACTTGTTCAGTCATAGCTGTTGTGTTAAAACATTATAATATGCTTCGTAGTGCGGCTTCTGTTTAAACTAATATTATACATTCTTTTATTAAAAATGATTGTGGTAGTTCTCCTTTCACATATTACGAATATTACATGAGCACTGTTTGCATATCTTACGTCCTGTATAGCGTTGTTTTGTTTCAGGTGAATGTAAATTGCGTTAATCTGTTGGCATGGAAGAGACTTTTTTCCTTAAACAATACTTTTGAATCAACTCTGTTCAAAGACTGAGTTTAACAATTTCAAGTATGTCCTGCAAACGGTGCCCATGTAAAATTTATAGCCTTGTCAGAACGGAAACTACCAAAAGTGTCTTTAAATACATATTAATTACTTTTAAAATGATTTTGAACTGGAAAAATACAGCGCAATTAAACTACTGTAAATACAATAAATGACATTATATCAAATATACTTATATTTGAGTATATTGTATTATCTTTTGTGTTGTTTTGATGGAAATTCAGGTTACTTTAAATTTGTATATTGGACCAAATGTTATGGTCTTGGGTTGATTTTGTTAGAGTTTCCTGTGATTATTTTCAGGTCATTTGCAAGAGGCTTTTTATACTTTTTTCTACTTTGCAGTTTGAAAAAATAATGCATTATCATGAAAATTTTAGCGAACTATATTTGATCTTCTAAGTCTTGACCTTTAGGGTAATTGGGCGTGGTGGGGCTGGTCAGGTGTCATTAGCCATGGTTATCGTTGCTATATTGTTCAATAGATAAACTTGTGTTCCTTGCAAGAACACTGCTGGAGCCACGATTAAACAAGAATCACTGCCCAAGGTTATAAAACTGAGCATGGAAACCAGTCTCAAATCTCAAGCATCTGATTGACTGAAATGGCGACCAGTCGCCATTTCAGCCAATCAGATGCTTGAGATTTGAGACTGGTTTCCATACTCAGTTTTATAACCTTTAGCCCAAGTAAACATCGTGTGCTCAATCTCCCCTACCAGGAATTCATTTCAATTAGAAACCATAAAGGGTTTGAATAATCAAAGAAAAAGAGACCCGATCTTGCCCTCCTAGTCCTCTAGGTAAGGCTATGGGTATTTATCCGAAATCTGTTACAATAAGGTTCACACTTGTATCATTTGACCTATGAATCCTCAGTTTGACTTAAGTACTTTGCATAAACTAGTATTTTGGCATATTTAGACCTTCAAGCCTTAAGGGTGACACAGACACCTGGCCTTTTGGAATAGGATTCGGAGATTTAACAACACAACGACAACAAAACCATATTTAAGTCGACCAATACTTATTGTTTTCTTGTGATCCTTTTTGTTTATGAATCTGCTGTCGTCATTGCACTTCCGCCAATAAAATGTTTTATCAGATCAAATCTCTCCAACGGCAACATGCAGTTTAATAAAACATTGCACACATCAATATTGTTTATTACATACTTTCAGAAATGTTAGAACAGAAAGGAAAATTAGACTTAAAACTCTAAAATTGTATTTACATCCAAATTAAACTGCCACCATAGGTAATTTGATATTGACAACAATATCTTTTGAACTGTTGTCAAACAAATTAAGAAAAAGATATCGGACTGTCCAGTGCCCAGTTAAATTTTTGTGTGACAACGGAATACAATCATATTGCTCATCATGGCATTTAAAATATCTAGAATTTTTGTTTATATGTAAATAGAATTCGGTCTTTTATTAATTAATTTTACAGAAAATAGACTAAAAATATTCATACCCTCTTAAGACTATTGACTATCATAAAATACAAGAAAAAACTTAACGTCTACATTTTCAAGAATTGCATTTTCTTCCTCCCATTAACTTTGGTATAGTGTGGAAGTCTCGAAATAATCAAAAAACGAATCGGAGAGATTATACTGAAGTTTAGAATTTTTATTTTGTTGTTGTTGTTTGTTTTTTTCAATTAAGAGATTTGTTATAATAATTTATGTCATTTTACTATTTTTCGTTAAATTATGGAGTCTTCAAGACAAGCAAACTTCTTCGATACTTTTTTGTTGCCTTTTTGCTAATTTCCAATGTATTTCGTACGTTCGTACATTGTATAATGAATGCATAATGTTCTTGTTTCAGGTGCTAGCATTGAGTGTTTGGAACGAGAACCGACCTCGGACACATTGCAAGGTATTAATATTATCAACCAGACCAACATTCATAATAGTATGTGTTTCCCTCGACGAACTTAAGTTGTGCAACGTCGTCTGCTTTATTGTTACAATATTTTTGTATTTATGATATCAATCATCAATCATAATTTTGTGCAGTAAACAGAGAAAAATTAAAATCAATATTCCTACGCAATCACCATACGAGTAAATATAATTTATATGTTGTTAAAGCGTTACTAACGCCAGAAAAATTCACTCAAAACAGAGCTTAACATTTAAAGATTACTCCAAATTTCCGCGAAATTAACTTCTTGTCAATCCTTTATAGGCGTTACAAAGTGGTACAATTAATTTTAATCACAACATAGACTTTGAAGTACTTCACCCTGTGTCGCCATTTCAGCCAATCAGATGCTTGAGATTTGAGACTGGTTTCCATGCTCAGTTTTATAACCTTGGGCACTGAACTGTGAATAGGCAGCTTTAATACCTAAACATCGTTCCTTCATCAAGATAAATGATTATTTTAAAAGCATACAAAACGATTTTATGTTGTTATCAGATAGTATTTATGTTTATTTATTTTAACAAACATTGCAAAGATTTTGACGAAATTTACTTATGATTCTTCTTTTTCTTTTATCAGATGATAACGAAAATTCAGAGAAGGATCGGCAAGGTAAGAAAACAAGCTTTTTCCGTTGTTAACAATTGCAAACAACAGAAATTTCATAATTAAAAATTCTCTATTGAAGTATAAACCCTCTCTTGAGTTTGTAAATAATAAATAAAACAAACTTGTAATATTTATTGTAATATTTATACACGAAATAAACGAAAACAAATTATGTCTGAATTAACAGTTCACTTCAGGATTTTAACAAAATGGTCGGATTAAATTTTAGTGTATTTGTTAATGTCGCATTTTGTTGAGACTTTATAATGTTGCATAAAAATGGAAATGACACAATTCAGTACAAGAAACAAGTCTAAACTTCCCAAAATCACCAGGATTTCTTATCTGCTAGATGATCAGTATCCACGAAATTATAATAACATGCTTGACCCCAGAAATCATTAATTTGCCCAGCTAATGTTTTAATGGCCTGTATCAAATTACAAAGTAATGTGTACTTAGTCAGTTTGGAGAATTTATATAAAAGAAATCATTGAAAGAAATCAGATGGGATATGTAGGATTCTTTTAACTCTTTCCTCCATATATACATTTATTGCGTGGGCGAACAGTGTAGATCCAGATCAGCCGGCACATCCTTACCATCTGAACAGGATCTACACTGTTTGCTTTTGACGGAACGTCAAATGCTCGTGATTCCTCCTAAAACATACGGATTAGGCAGTTCAATTCTGATGCCTCAGAAATTAAAAGATTTGAAAATATTATTGTTATATATCAAAATGAACGTCTAGGATTGCGGGTTTTAATAGTGCAAAAATTCTTTTTAAAAATGATATTTTGGAAGGAAAACGAGTCGTCTATATTCATATTGACATGACAAAATTCAAATGTCCCATGTTACATTTGCAGCCATCCTTCTCTAATGATGCGTCAGTGGGCCTTTAAAAGACAGGGGATTTTACACATGTCGACTGAAACGTTGACTTGACATCATTTACGCATATTTCTGTCAATGTTGTTTGAGAATCAAAGAATTATTTACCAGTGAAAGAACAAAAATTTGAATTAAGGGAATTTGTCCCATGCGCGATAACATATTTTAGTACAGTTTTTGATAACATAGGTGACATAAAACTTTTTGTCATTCGAGCTTACATTTTTGCCTTGAAAATACACTTTTCATCTTGTTTGTGAAATCCACTGATTTTTTAGAAAGTCATTTGCGTTATTTCCGTAATCCGTAAAATTGTTTGTCCTTTCAAATGTCCCCAAATAAGTAAACTGCATTATATTTGTATACAGATAACTAAACGTTGTTCCTTTATTGAAAAATCATGCATTGTATTTTAGAAGTAATTTGCCAGTAAAAATACACTTTTTCTTGCGATTATTTTGACATATAAATGATTGTACTTTCATGCTTAATTGTTTTCTATTAAGCAAAATAAATTGTCCACACCCAATGTCCCTTGACGTTAAAGTAAGCATAAAAGTTGACGTAAGTATATACAAATCAGTTATATGCTTTTTAAATAAATCAACATACTGGAATATTTTGCAGTCACTTAGAATTTCTTGACAAGGTATAATATTAAGACAAGAAACTTTCATTTTTATGTTGTTGTTTTTTTTTATCCTATTTCCTTTCCCATAGATTAATGGGCTAGTATGTCACATAAATTTAAATTTAAAATATGGTATAATAGAAAGAAGAAAAGAACATCGCCGTGAAAATAAATTGAAATCTCTACGGAAACAAGATTGAAGAAAGAATGTACCCGAATAAAAACACACATGAAGTGAAAGGGACACAAACGTGAATACTAAAGACGCGGTAAACTAAAACGCAAAACAATTGTAGCCGTTAAACTTATGCAAAACCGTTTTTTCCAACAATGCTGAAAAACATGGATCGGTCATTGATTTCAAATGTCACATCAAACCCGTATCTTACATACGAAATATTCACAATGTCCGTGTACATGATACATTTCATTTTCTGCGCTGCATATATGACTAAAACACTATAAAACTGTTTACATAAATAGATTATTGTTTATCAAAATCCTTTTTGGTGTTTTAAAGGACATTTTCAGTTGTGACGTATTCTGAAAAAAAAAAACACAACAGAAACTCAGAAACATTAGAAATGTTCGAGATGATTTCAGTTTTATCATTATTAGATTTATAAGGTAAATTCTCACACTGCAGTTTAAGTTTTTTTGTCATTTTGCGTTAGAAAAAACCCTGTTTAAGTATTAACATTATTTTACAGATATTTTACATCTAAATTTCATGCAAAATTAACTGTATTAACCTATTTCCATATATACGCGTTTTTATACATGTGTGACCAGTGTAGATCCAGATCAGCCAGCACATCGTGCCATCTGATCAGTAGATCCAGATTAGCCAGCACATCGTGCCATCTGATCAGTAGATCCAGATCAGCCAGCACATCGTGCCATCTGATCAGTAGATCCAGGTCAGCCAGCACATCGTGCCATCTGATCAGTAGATCCAGATCAGCCAGCACATCATGCCTTCTGATTAGGATCTGCACAGGTCACATTTTGGTCAGAAATAACCAAACCAAAAAGCAGTGCAGATCCTGATCAGAAGGTACAGATGTGCTGGCTGATCTTGATCAACACTGTTCGCCCACGCAATATAGGTGTTTCTATTGAGGAAGGGGTTAAAAAGTGTATTTAAAGTTTGCACATTCTGCCAACTATTAACTAATTCTTTGATTTGTTTCTCTGTAAAAAAATCTCGCAAGAAATTATATTGTGTACACATTCTCATGAAACTGTTTATAAGCAAATGGTCAGCAAACATGTGGTCTGCAATCAATTAATTAGGTGGGATTAAATGTTTCTCAGGATGATGCGCAGCAGGTTATTGAGATTTATGGACATTTAATAGACAAGCGCTGATCATTATAGCTGATAAGCCCAGCATCTTCTGGGTGCTGAGGTCAGACATTCTTGTTAAGCTGAATTGGTATTTATTTGAAAACTGCTAGCATTTGCACGTTGTAAACATTCTACAATGTCTGGTGTAATGTACAATTACAAATGTAAACATTAGTTACATATATGGGTTTAAGCTTTAATAGTTGAGCAAGGTATTGTGCTTCGTTTAATTAAAATCGTGACCATTTACACTTCAGGTAAATAGTTTATTTTCGCAACACCTGTAAAGATGGGACGAATGCTTGTTCAACAGAACGTATAAGTCCTAGGTTTTATAACGTTTAAGGTCCCAATTATATTTTAAGCGACAAAAACGACGAATAACTTTCCAGGAAAGAAAAAAATATTTCTGGGCTATATTATAAAAGTAGTAAATGAAAAACAGCATAGAAATGACGAACATTTTATTCCGCTTATAAACTTAAATTTGAATGTAATTTGTTTCAGCTAACTTGAAGATCCTTAATCGGAACAGCTTGGTCAACTTGGCTAAATAACTGATCACCGATGAGGGGAGTTTACTGGGTGCGTGCTTGGGTCTCAAACCTGAGAAAATCTGTCAGATCTACCGAATGTATCGACATAGTAGCTCACTGGCTTCCTTCTACATCCTGTACGAGTGGCGGGGCCGGAAAACCCAGCCGGATCTTGCCGATCAGCTCATCAAGGCCCTAGCCGATATAGGAAGGCGAGACCTGGCTGGTATTGTGTCCGAAGTCAGGAAACACAACCGCGGTCTTGCCAGAGAAGATTTTCACATTTAGCTCCCAAAAGGTCACGGAGATCATAGCGTAAACCTTGTTCTCACAACTTACACTATATAGTGTATGCGGCTTGTTCGACCTGGCTCTCAATACTGTGTGTAGGAGCAATTGGAGGGAATACATGTTAATATCCCAGCCGCCAGTCTTATTTATAATTGCTGTGGGTGAAAAAAAGAAAGAAGAATTGTTAAAAAGATTACCGTGAAACGACGGCGATATGTTATAAGGATATGTGTGCTAACACAGCTTTAAGCTGTTCAATGTTACACATCATCGAGAGCAACACTTGGGCTGAAGGTTATAATGCTGAGATTGGAAACCAGTCTCAAATCTCAAGTATCTGATTGGCTGAAATGGCGACCAGTCGCCATTTCAGCCAATCAGATGCTTGAGATTTGAGACTGGTTTAAATGCTCAGTTTTATAACCTTGGGCATAGGTGTTGTTGAAATTCCTTGATACCTACTGCTTTAATTAGTTAGACTTTTATGTATGTATCTAAAAGATACATAATGCTTAAACTTAAGAGCGTGATCCGAACAAATATGCAATCATCCGTTTAAAGGATAGGTTGCTGGTAAAGACTCTTAAAGAAGGTGTAATGGTATCTGGTAGTACATAGTTGTCTACCCTATCACATATAAGAAGCTGTGCATGCCTTATCACATGGTCAGTTAGTACCCACACTCTAAGAATAAAGATCTATATTAAATCATAGTTAGAACACAACCTGTAGTTCTTATCCTTATCTCCACATCATAGAGACATAGTAACATAACTATGTCAGAATAAAGGAGTTATTGAACTCACAGCAACTTTGGAATTTATTGTGTGAATTTGAACATTCAAGGTAGAGGATTCTTAATATAAGACATCAGTGCTGAATTTCATATTTCACAATGGATTTACATGGTGTACCCACACCATCAATGAACTGGTCAAGTTCAAACCTTCCTGAGGCCTGGAGAAAGTTTCAAGAACATTGTGATTTGATCTTTAATGGTCCACTAGAAGGGAAGGAAGAGAGTGTGAAGATAACTTATTTGTTACTATGGATGGGAGAACAAGGACGTGATATATATGGGACACTTGGGTTGTCAGCCGATCAGAGGAAGAAACTTGACACAATTTACCAAGCAGTCAAGCATCACCTTCAACCTAAAGTCAATCACATATTTTCACGATACAAGTTCAACAATGAAATTCAAAACGAACAATCATTTGAACAATTTCTCACCAAGCTACGTCTTCTGGCAGTTGATTGCAATTTCGCAGACAAAGATGAAATGATTAGAGATAGACTAGTATTTGGCGTGAAATCACAGAAAATCAGAGAAAAGCTTATAAACGAAGGTGACAAATTAACATTAGACAGAGCAATTCAAATTTGTCAATCTTTTGAATATGCTCAGGAGCAGCTGCGAGAAATGAACCAAGCAGCTAGTTCAGTAAATGCTGTTCAGCGGCGAGGATCAAACCCGCAACAGAGGAAGAAGAATACTGGTCACAACACCTCAGGCCAGTCTGGTCATAACACCTCAGACCAGGGAAAGAATAGGTCTTCAAAACGCACAGAGACAGAGGCAAGCGGCAGCGTTCATCGGGATGACAGAAACTGTCAGAAATGTGGAAAGCCGCATAACAAGGCACAGCTCTGCACAGCAAAAGGAAAGCAGTGTTTTAAGTGCAAACGATGGAACCATTTTGGATTTATGTGCAAATCGAGTGTAAATGAAATTCAAAGTGAGGATGTTGGAAATTCAAATCAGGATAATATTTTCATTGATAGTGTAGAGTCAAGGGTTACAAATGGGCAGGTTTTTGCAGATTTTGAGGTAGGTCCTTCTAAGACACATGTCAAATTCAAAATTGATACAAGGAGCCAAGTCAATATTTTACCATATAGGGTATTTCAGAGTCTAAGGGTCCAGTCTGTTCTGGAGAAGTCTAGGACAAAGTTGTCAGCTTACAATGGAAATGAGCTAGATTTGAAGGGATGCATTACGCTTCGAAGTAATCACCCTGGGACTGGTCAAGTAAGAAATGTACGGTATCATGTGGTAGATACTAGGTCTACACCATTACTTGGACTTCAATCATGTATTGATTTTGGCTTGATTGAGTTCACTTATTCAGTAGAGTCTGAATCTTCTCAAACACCTCTGACTAAGTTGTCTATTCTAGAGGAGTATTCCGACGTCTTTAAAGAAATAGGGTTATTTCCAGGGGAGTGTTCAATTCATGTAGACCCCTCAGTTACACCCGTGGTACATCCACCCAGGAGAGTCCCTGTAGCTCTTCATGCAAAGGTCAAAGATGAGCTGGCCCGTATGGAGAAATTAGGGGTCATTACCAAAGTAAGTGAGCCAACACAATGGGTTAACTCTATGGTCGTTGCCGAGAAAAGCAACGGTAACATTAGGATATGTCTTGATCCCCGGGACCTAAATAGAGCTATCCAGCGCCCCCATTACCCTATGAGAACTATAGATGATATCCTGCCACAGCTCAATGGCGCCAAGTTTTTCACAAAATTGGACGCTAGATCGGGATATTAGGCCTTGAAGCTTGATAAGGACGCTTCATTCCTTACAACTTTCAATACAATGTATGGCCGGTACCGTTATCTTCGATTACCATTTGGTTTGGTATGTAGTGGAGATTTATTCATGCAAAAAATTGAATGAATGTTATGAAGGTTTAAACGGTATAGTCCAGATTGTAGATGACCTTCTGGTCTATGGTCAAACAAGGGCGGAGCATGATGAGAATCTCAGGGCAGTCTTACAAAGGTCACGAGAGAAGGGTGTTTGCTTTAACGAGGATAAGCTCGTAGTAGGAGTATCTGAAGTAGAGTACTTTGGTCACTTGTTAACTTCAGAGGGACTCAAGCCCGACCCAGCCAAGGTCAAAGTAATTAAAGAAATGCAACCCCCAACCAATAAGGCTGAGCTTGAAACCTTATTCGGTATGATCAATTATCTGTCACGCTTTGCACCGAATCTTTCCGAGGTTACCGCCCCCATGCGACAGTTAATGTCAAAAGATATTGAGTTTTGCTGGGAAAAGCCCCAAAGTGATGCATTTCAAAAAGTTAAAGAGATCATCACTCAGCCAGGTCAAGTGTTATCTTATTATGATCACAAGAAACCCCTTATCTTGCAAGTTGATGCCAGTAAAAATGGGCTTGGAGCCATTCTCTTGCAGGAGGGCAGGCCTATAGCATATGCATCAAAGTCCTTAACCAAATCAGAGGTTAACTATGCACAGATCGAAAAGGAAATGTATGCCATTCTTTTCGGGTGCAGGAGGTTTCACCATTTCGTGTATGGGCGAAAAGTTGATGTGCAAACTGATCATTTGTCATTAATATCTATTTTCAAGAAACCCCTCAGTTCCGCCCCTGCACGACTGCAACGCATGCTTCTCCAGTTGCAGAGATATGATATCTATCCCAAGCACTACCCAGGCAAGCAAATCCCAGTTGCAGATACATTAAGTAGGAATCACCTTAATGACACATTCCCAGAGTTATCTGAGGGAATGGATTTGCAAGTCCACATGGTTATCTCCAGTTTACCTGTCTCTGACAGAAAATTACAAGAAATCAAAACATTGACTGATCAAGATGATCAGTTAGTCTTGTTGAAAAAGACTATACTTAGGGGTTGGCCAGAAGCCAGACATCAATGTCCGTCCCAGATTTTGGCTTACTGGAACTATAGAGATGAATTTACCAGTATTGATGGGTTAATCATGAAGGGCATTAAAATCATAATACCAAAGGTAATTAGGTCAAAAATGCTGGAATTAGTTCATTCAGGTCATATATGGGTGTAGAGAAATGTCTAAGTAGAGCACGTGATGTTATGTTTTGGCCAGGAATTTCAGCTGACATAACCACAATGGTGCTTAACTGTAACATCTGTTTGACACACCGTAATTCCAATCCCAAAGAACCATTAATTCCCACTGAGATCCCTGAATACCCATGGCAAATTATAGGCACTGATTTATTCACCTGGGAAAACAAGAACTACTTAATAGTTGTTGATTATTACAGTAGATACTTTGAGGTCAAAGAACTTCCAAACATGAGAAGTGCCACAGTCATTAACAGAATGAAAGGCATAATGGCCAGATGGGGTATTTGTGAGAAGGTTATCTCTGATGGTGGTCCTTGTTACAAGTCACAAGAATTTGCTGATTTTGCAAGGGAATGGGATTTTAAACACCACACAATCAGTCCCTATCATAATCAGACAAATGGGTTGGCAGAGAAATATGTCTCCATATGTAAGAAAATCTTAACAAAAGCCAAAGAAGACAAAAGAGATCCCCTCATAGGTATCCTAGAATACAGGAACACACCTCTAAAGTCAGGTTATTCCCCAGCTCAATTAAGTATGGGCAGGCAGTTGCGATCTATTCTTCCAACAACTGCAGAAAATCTGAAACCTAAAACAATTCCATCTCATTTGGTTATGGAAAGTATTAGGCAAGAAAAAATGAAGGGAAAAGGCTATTATGATAGGCAGTCCAAACCCCTAGAACCCCTTCAGATAGGTCAATCTGCCAGGATACAACAGTCTGACAAAACATGGCAGCCAGCTGTTGTTGTTGACAAGCATGATGAAAGATCATATTCTGTTCAAACTCCTGATGGTGTAATATACAGACGTAATAGAAGAGATTTGCTGAAAACTAATGAGTCCATTCAGAACAATGAGCCCTTAGATCCAGAAATACCATCTTTGTTTAATGAACAGGAAACAGCTTTGGAGTCTGAAATTAAAGAGCAAATTACTTCACAAGTACCTGCAACATCCTCCCCAAGCCCAAATTTAAATCTTTATGTGACAAGATCAGGAAGATCAGTGAAACCAAAGGTGATTAAATCAATGTAGCTCTAATTGTGCTGTCAATCAAAATGGACATTACAGGAGTAATGATTACCACAGCACATTGATAGCAATAAAAGTGCCTCATTAATTACAGTAATTGTGTAACATATTACTGACTCAAGTGTTATCTAAAGGTGCTTACATTAGTTCCACCTAGTCAACATGAAGGAACTGTAAATCTTGAGAAACCACAGATTTAATGTTTGGTTTAATCAATCAGAATATTTTTATATATGTAATAAAATAAATTATGTTTGCTTTTTTTTTAAAGAAGGGAGATGTAATGGTATCTGGTAGTACAGAGTTGTCTACCTTATCACATATAAGAAGCTGTGCATGCCTTATCACATGGTCAGTTAGTACCCACACTCTAAGAATAAAGATCTATATTAAATCATAGTTAGAACACAACCTGTAGTTCTTATCCTTATCTCCACATCATAGAGACATAGTAACATAACAGAAGGGACATTATGTTATGTGTAATTAATGTTCTACGGAATCTACAATCCGATCTATTGGAAGCAGACATCTAATTCATGCATATTACTAGTAAACCATGCGTTTGTGACCTATTTTTGTGACCTATTAAATAATACCCGAAAAATGTCTTTATTTGATTTATATCGATACTCTGCTCACTAAATTGCAGAAGAAACAGGTCTTTATTTCTGATGCAATTGGAAAGTGATGTGTTGGGATCAAATACTATTTTCTAGCGTTTCTTGTTGTATTTAAATGCGATATGAGTCGCAAAGCCACCAAAGTTAGATATAAAATTCCATCAAGTTCAGCCGGCTAAGTGTGACTGGATGCATCATTAACTAATTCCCATGATCAAAACAGAGCAAAGATATACGAAATACTCGACTGTCTTCGGTGCGTTCGGTCTTTCTTTTTAAATGTTGTTTTGCATTTAAGTTCAAATTGACCTCACCTTTGACTCGTTGACCTTAAAATAAATACACGTCAGGTCATTTACTTGTCATCAGCAACCAAACTATGGAATTAGAGGAAACTAGGCACGAGCATCGTCAGAAAATGATTTTTTTGCATAAAAGGTCATCGTGACCTTAAAAATTGACCTGTATATCTCCCCGTCAATTACTTGCCATTACCAACCATCATACCATATTCGAGGAACCTAAACCCAGGCATTAATGGAAAAAATTGCATTAAATGCCACTAACCTTGACCTTTGGATCTCCACTCGAGATGATCAACCAACGTACCAAGTTTGAGGACATTAGGCCCCAACATTCTCAAGTTGTTAATGGGATAGCCTGTTGCCCTCAAAATCAATAAGTGTCATTGTTATGTAATAACCTACCAAGTTTGAAGAAACTGAACCCCAGATTTACTAGTAATTGTTCAGATTAGCGTTTTGCATTAAAGCTCGTCAAGAACCCGACTTCTGACCTATTGATCTCCTAACTGATAAGGATCATCTGAGGCCCTAGGGTTCACTGGATATTGATCAAACAATATCTTTGCATTAAAGGTTACATTGATCTTGACCTTTGACCCACTGGCCTCAAATCAATAGTGTGTGACTTGTCATGACCATCCATGTTAAGTTTGAAGAATCTAGGACCGGAGTTTTCCAGCTGACCTTGATCTTTGACAACCAAAATTGATAGGGATGACCAACTAACCTACCAATTAAGAAGACACTATGCCCAAGTGTTTTCTAGTTGCATTCAGTGTCACTGTGACACGTGTACCTCTACAACGGTAGGGATGACCGGTGGACCTTTAAGCTGTTAACCTCACAAAACACATGTGGTCATTTAGATATAATGATCAATCAAACTACCAGATTTGATGACACTACACCCTAGCATTCGCCAGTTATTTATCAGACAAAGTTTTTGTATTAAAGATCACTGTGACCTTGACCTTTGACCCCAAAATCAATACAGGTAATCTAATTGTCATTAGCAACCATCCTACCCTGTTTTAGGAACCTAGATCCCAGCTTTCTCTAGGTTTTTAACAGATAATGTTTGGTCTACCAATCAAGCAACATGTTAAGCAATTTACCCTCATTATTTCAAAGGTCACTGGTAAGAAAAGGTTATGTCTGATTCTTAATTCTTATTTTAAGCTGATGATGCCTTTCTATTAAATCCAATGCCCTGCTGCTAGCCTCATTACAGCCAAGTTATCCCCTGTAACCACCTCCCACATAATGCTTTCAAGTATTCCTTGCAGCAAGCCTCATCAACAATCCTACTATGAATTGGCAAATATACTTCTCAAAGTTTGCTAAGCACCAAGTTCACCACACAGCATTGTGAAGTCTATATTATCACTTCTCTCCATAGATACACCTTTATTGCATGGGCGAACAGTGTAGATCCGTCACAGATGTGCCAGCTAATCTTGATCTACACTGGTCGCACATACGTAAAAATGCGTATTTATGGAGGAAAGGGTTAAAATATGCAATTACATCTAAATTAGTTGAATATGCTGAATGTAAAATATGCACCTATACTGACCAAATATAAAGCATTTGGATAGACGAATATGCCCCGCCGCATGCAGGAATGTTGGAAAGGTTATGGATGCTTAATTGCAAATTAACAAATATATCTCCAGCAGTTTGAAAGTTATGGAGCAAATATGAAAGACATGGTTAAATATGAATCTTCAAAGACAACTAGTGACCTTGACCTTCAGCCGGCCAGGTTGGAACATGGGTTCTGCACATCATCTTGGTGGAATGAACATTTGACTAAAGTTTGATAAAATTCATTTCAGGGGTTCAGAAAATATGAACTGGACACAAAATACATAGTTCAAATCTTCAATGACCTTGACCTTGAGCCAGCCAGGTTGGAACATGGGTTCTGCACATCATCTTGATGGGCTGAACGTTTGATAAGTTTCATGATATTTATTCTAGGGGTTCAAAAGATATGAACCAGACACAAAATACATAGTTCAAATCTTCAACCATCACTGGTGACCTTGACCGTGAGCTGGCCAGGTGGGAACATGGGTTCTGCACATCATCTTCATGGGCGGAGCATTTGACTAGTTTCATGAAATTCTTTCTAGGGGTTCAGAAGATATGAACCGGACATGAAGTACATGGTTCAAATCTTCAAACACCACTGGTGACCTTGACCTTGAGCCGGCCATGTTGAAACATAGGTTCAGTACATCATCTTCATAGGCTGACCATTTGACTAAAGTTTCATGAAATTCCTTTTAGGGTTCAGAAGATATGAACCGGACACGAAATACATGGTTCATATCTTCAAACACCACGAGTGACCTTTACCTTGAGCTGGCCAGGTTGGAACATGGGTTCTGCACGTCGTCTTCATGGGGAGAACATTTGACTAGTTTCATGAAATTCCTTTTAGGGGTTCAGAAGATATGAACCGAACACGAAATACATGGTTCAAATCTTCAAACACCCTGGTGACCTTGACCTTGAGCCGGCCAGGCTGGAACATGGGTTCTGCACGTTGTCTTGATGGGGAGAACATTTGACTAAAGTTTCATGAAATTCCTTCTAGGGGTTGAAAAGTTATGGACAGGACATGAAATGTGGGCGCACAGACGGACGAATGGACAAAGACCATTCCTATATCCCCCAGCCGGTATGCGGTGGGGGATAATAAAGCAGAGTATACTTTTAGTGTTTCAGTTGTGTCATAATTTAAGTAACTTTATTGTTTACAATATATTAGACATCTTTCACAGCTCCTTAAATGACCAAATTACAAAAGGAACATGCAATAAATAATAACACTTTAATAACACTTTAAAATGTCAGTTCAATAGATAGATATTTTTAACAAATTACTTCTTGCACCTGTAATATTAAATAAGTTGGAATATGTTAACAACTCCTTAAACATGCATACCTTATTAAGAAAATATAAGTTAATGCAGTCAATTAAAATATGCAACCTCTAAAAATTAGACTTTAACAATCAATATTTTCAAAAGTAGCAAAAACAACTAAAGTTTGAATTCAAATATCTAAGGTTTAATTATTTATTTTTAACCAATATCACCACTTATATTCTAATTTTCTTCTTCAAGATACATGTATGTATATAATGTAAAAGCACTTTGTAATCAATCCCCATCAGAATTTATCTACATAAGGTAATCAAATTATACCCTGTCCTCCTATATATACACCTTTATGACATAGATCCTGATAAGTTGGCAGATCTGTGCTGTCTGATCAGGATCTGTACTGTTTTTTTATATTTATTAGGTTATTTCTGACAAAAACCCGAACACTGCAGATCCTGATTAGATGGCATGGATATGCCAGCTGATCTGGATCTACACTAGTGGCACACACAATTAAATGATGATATATGGAGAAAAGGGTTGAGTTTGCTTCTGAGTAATAATGTTCAGTTATTAAACTGATTAAGAAACCTTATCTGTGTTGCCTTTTTCCTAGATTTCATGTGGCTGAGGATGGAGATTAGCCTCCACAACTCTTGCTTATGATTGGTCAGTTTTTAGTCCAAACCAACCAATCACTTGCTCTTGATTTGTGACTAGTTTTCTTATTTTCTAGTTTGCAATCTCCAAGACCCAGGTCATATTTTCATGGATCCCAGTGCCCAAGGTTAAAAAATCTGAGCATGGAAACCGGTCTCAAATCTCAAGCATCTTTGCTTGAGATTTGAGACTGGTTTCCATGCTCAGTTTTATAACCTTCAGCTCAGATATTGGTAAGTTGTGGAGTAAGCTTCAGACTGGGGATCAGGATACTGATTTGGGTTCTGAAGATTGAGGCTGTCCCCAGGTATCCCGATACTGTAGCCATCTGGCTTCATGGAGCTGCAACATGCAGACATGTGTAAGCTAGGAGGCAACTGTAATGAAAGCCCTGCCTCTGATATTGGGCTGCACGTCGGAGTACTCTGAGGTAGTGATATTGTTTGGGAGAACACATTATTGCTCAAATCAGGACTGAAATCATAATGAAGCGAGTTCAGAGGCTGTATTTCAATTGTGACTTGATTGTTTTGTTTCGGGATATTAATGTCTCCAAAATTTGTGTCATTATTGGCCACTCCATGAGAAGTATTTACAGGCACTGCAGTGTTATTATTATTATTACTACTTTTTCTGTTTGACCGCTTTGAAACCTGTTTCTTCATGCTTTCATTTATTTCACCACTCATAGCCAATAGCTCATCTTTGGATTTTTTCAAATCTTCAGCAGAGGCATAGACTTTGTGTATATTAAGCAGATGTTTGCGCAGATTGGGCTGAATTGCACACGAGTATTCACAGATGGCACATTTGAAAGGCTTCTCTTTTGTGTGAGTTCTTGTATGTTGTGTGAGGAGAAACTTCTTGAAGAATTTCTTTCCACAGTCCTCACACTGATATTTACGATTGCTCTCATCATGTCTTAGCTTATGTTTGGTCAGACGAAGTTTATTTTTGCACACTAGTCCGCAAACATCACAAACAACAGGTGAAGTTCTATGAACTTCCATCTTGTGTCTTTTCAGGTGATTCTGTGATTTGAATACATGATCACACTCGTCACAGTAATGTGAGCGCATTTCACTCAGTGCCTCCTCGTCTATCACGGGGCACGCATACTGCTTATGCTTCCGGAAGGCATCATAGCGATTCAAGATTTTCCCACAATCATCACACTGGTAAAATGCCAGTTTAGATATCTTGTCGTTGTGAGAGGTTTCTTTCTTGTGGGCCCACAACTCCTTCCCTGAAATCAAATTAACATCCAGATATTGTACAAATAACTATTGCTTATATAAACAAAAATAAATATCTATCAATGTTTTGTACTATTAATTTAATACAAAGTAGTTTAGAGATATATGAATCAATAATGTACATGATGAAGTCTGATAATGCCATACCACTGATAGAAGGTAATCACCATCATCAATGTGTTGGATAGCGCAGACTTTTGTGAAATAAATATTGATACAAAGCTATAATCTAGACTCAAGTGTCACAAGCAATAGCACCCTGACACTTTTGGATGCTGTTGTCTGTTTGACAGCAGGCGTTGTTGGCAGCAGTAACTGCTTTTGCAGGGATTAACTTCATGAACTAACTCAATACATGTAATACCATGATCTGCAAGATCTTGAAGGATATTCATTTGTTCATTGGTCAGAATGTTTTTATTTTAAGCAACATGTTTTATTAACCTTTTACTCCATATATATGCCTTTTTACGAGTGTGCAACCAGTGTAGATCCAGATCAGCCGGCACATCTGTGCCGTCTGATCAGGATCTGCACTGATCACATTTTGGTCAGAAATAACCTAAGGAGTCAAAAAGCGAACAGTTTAGATCCTGATCAGATGGCACAGATGTGCCGGCTGATCTGGATCTTAACTGTTCGCCCACAAAATAAAGGTGTATCTATGGAGAAAAGGGTTAAAATAGAGTCTAGACTATCCTTTTCGCTTTGAGCAAGTGAAACAACTAACGCTGGTATAATTTTAACTTCATGTCCAGTATAATTTAGCAACATGGAACAAATATTTCAAGTTTTATGTTTACCAAGTTATAAAAATGAATATATAAAAAGGTACACTGCATGATTAGAATTGAAGAATGGACTCCAGTATCTTCTACATGCTTAAAAGGCTAGCATCAGTTGCTAGTCTGTTGAACTTACTTGTCTTGAATGTTGTATCACAGGAAGAACAGTATGGCTTAGGCATGAGATCTCTGTGCTTGAAGAACAAATGTTTCCTCAACAGCTTGTAGGTAGGGTAGTACTGGTTGCAGGCTGAACACTGTACATGCCCCATGTTGGCCAGCTCCTCCGGGGTGTGGTGACGTTTCTGAGCTTGTTTTGGCACTTGCTGTGGCATTTCATGCTTCACTGTGTTCCTGTGATCCCAAAGTTCCTCCTCTAAGAAACAAAAAGATCAATTACAGTTTTTGATGGTGAACGATTTCTGCTGTTAAGGGAAAACACACAAATATTATCTTGCAATAAATTTTTGCTGCAAATTTAAAGAGACAATCAATTAAAACATTACACATTACAAATAAAATAATGGTTTATAAAAAGGTTTCTGAATAAAGCTTTCCCCCTACCTAAATCAACTTAAATTCTAGAATTTATACATTCGATATTTTGAAAAGACTGATATGACATATTCTTGGAAATCATTATCTAAAATCATGCCAGAGTTTGTTTAACAATACTATGATTACTAAAGTACTATTATCGCTTTCCTCCACCTTTATTGCGTGGACAAACAGTGTAGATCCAGATCTGTGCCGTCTGATCAGGATCTGCACTGTTCACTTTATAATTCATTAGGTTATTTTTAACCAAAATGCGACCAGTGCAGATCCTGATCAGACGGCACGAATGTGCCGGCTGATCTGGATCTACACTGGTCGCACATGCATAAAAATGCATATATATGGAGAAAAGGGATAGTTGATATTCTATTACTTATATAATCGTCTTACTTGTTTTGAATTTTTCAGTGCAGTCTTTACAATTATATTCAAACCAAACATCAGCATGGTGCCTCAAGCAATGTCTCTTCATCACACATTTGTTGATGTAAGTGTCACAAAACTCACACTGTACTTTGTTCTTCATTTTCTCCTTATCAACAGGCTTCGGTTTATTAACACGACGTTGATGTTTCTTTTGCACAGAATCATTTGATAGTGACAACGGTCTAGTTCTTGTAGTTAACACTTTCCTAGATTTTCTAACTGAACTTGTTTCCTTTGATAATGATGTCACCTTTCTTGAACCTGCTCTTGTAGCATAACCTGTCGCGTTCCTCATATCTGCTTCCTCACATACACCATTTTCATCAGATGTGTTCTGTATATGCTCATTGGTAATTTCATTTTTATTAATATGATCTAAATTGTTTGGTAGTGTTACCTTTAACTTAGTTTCATTGTCACAACTGTCTGCAACTAATCTCTCACTTAATGTGACTGGAAACAAATGGACAAAGCCACTCTTTATTATAGCTGTCACATCCTTTTCTTCTAAAACTGAAAACAAACAAAAAATCTGTTACAATACTTAATCTGGGCTGAAGGTTATAAAACTGAATTTGGAAACCAGTCTCAAATCTCAAGCATCTGATGCTTGAGATTTGAGACTGGTTTCCAAACTCAGCTTTATAACCTTGGAGCCAAAAACTGTGAATATGCAGCTTTAATACCTTTCCATGCTCAGTTTTATAACCTTGGGCACCGTTCTGATTGATCATCATCTTTACTATTTTTGACATACAGCAGTTAAAAGTAACATACTGAATAACAAGTACTACTATCCGGATTTTAGGAATAGTACAAAATTATGAAGTAGTTATTCATATTTTTGACACTCGTTAAATTAAAATGAAGTTAATTTAAAAGCAATTTTGTAAGTAGTACAGTTCACTGAATACAAAATAAGACTGGCAACAAGCAGATTATGACCTTTCAAAATTTTTAGGGTTCATTTGGGGTCAAATGACCACTGGACCTGGTTTTCAAAAGCTCATCTTGCACTTTGCTAGGATCATTTTGGAAAACATTTGGTCCAGGGTGTGGCTACTACAAAAAATGCCAAATAAACTATTGGACTGTGCACAAAATTTTGACTTTTGACATCGATGAGCATAAATGTTTTACCAAGAGATGTTGCGGAAATGTGTGCCATCATTTGCTTTGTTGCCAATGTGGCTTGTCATTCAGACAGCTGTGATATCTATTATCACACATTCTCCTTAACCCTTTCCTTCATATAGGCATTTTTACACATGTGCGACCAGTGTAGATCCAGATCAGCCGGCATATCCATGCTGTCTGATAGGATCTGCACTGGTTGCATTTTGGTCAGAAATAACCTAACAAAACATCAGCGAACAGTTTAGATCCAGATCAGCTGGCACGTATTTGCCAGCTGATCTGGATCTAAACTGTTTGCCCATGCAATAAATATGTATCTATGGAGGAAAGGGTTAATATTTTGGTAAGAACTGATAATATTTAGGAGAGTCAATGTAAGAATCAAATCACCATTTTATTTATTCATCAGGATATGAAAAACATTTGGTTTGTGTAATCCAGACACTCCCAAAGAACTTAACAGTTGAGGTGTTAAAAGACATCGGTCATTTTGGTTGATGTTCAGTTGAATGTATGGGATTAGGCACAAGAAAAGCAAGATGAGTTACTGTAAAACAGCTGTTACTGTAATGTTGAAAGCTGTCACCGAAGTGTTGCAACTGAGTCCTGACTGCTAAATCTGTAAGTGTAACAGATTACGAGTTTACAAGTGAATGTAAATTAAAAAAACAACGTAAACACATCGGTGAGTTTAGCTCAGTTTTCAAAATGACCCATCACAAGCAAGAGATCTGAAATAGTCATAAATTTTGGACCAGCTAATAAGCATTAACATACCATTCAGCCAACATATCCAGTTGTTGTGTTTATAGAGCTGTCTGATGGCCTCCTCTTGAGCACCAGTAACCAGCATGGTCACATGATACAGACATTCACTCCCCATGTTCTCTGCCAATAATAACCTGTAATAACAAATAGAGAGTTCTCTGCCAATAATAACCTGTAATAACAAATAGAGAGAAATAACCACACAATGAAAAACCTGAAATAGAGGAGATAGATACATTTACAATAATAATAATAACGATCTACACAACACTGTAGTTTGAGAAAATCTAGTTTCAAATTTCATTTTTTTTAAATTAACATTTCATTTGCAACTTAACTGACTTTTTGGTCCATCTAATCATAACAAATGTATCTGCCCAGCTTTTCCATACAAGCCTGAAGATTCTGTTCTAAAATTGTTCAGCAAAAGTGAGAAATATTACCACCAAAACCAAAATTTTTTCAGCAGTAAGTAAGTTTTTGTGAAGACTGGGCTCAACTTCCGTTGGAAGGTCAAAATATTTTTGTTGTCAAATGCTTATTAAGGTACTTCTGTACTTATCTAGCCTATTTAAGAAAGAACATTTCGTTTCTTTAATCAATCAAACCCTCTTCAATATTGGTCTGTTGGCTCTACCAGCATTATTTGCACCAGTTAAATGGCTCTCCTCAATAGCTTGGTAAGTGTTTAGGCCTGAATGATGTTGACAGCCAGAAAGTTGCATTCAAGTGGTAACTGGCTTTAAAATCTGCATCAATTTTGTTGGCATTAAACAAAGAATCAAAGGTCATGGTCAACATTTTATAAATTTTTGATGGTGGCATGTAAAGTACAGAGTAAGACACAAGTCTGATGTAGCATCATGATTCTATTTGTGAATATAATGCCAAATAATTCAACGATAGTTAAATATTTTCCTCTCAATAATTGTAAATAATTATGTTTGAACAAAGCAAGTAATTATAATTTAATTAAAACATTTCTATATTAATCAAAATTAAATTAAATAATTACTTTAAAAAAAAATGAACCCAGGTCTGATGTAATTTTGTACATCATTTTTTACATGTTGTCAGTAAATAACATAATATTATATTGTAAAGCTTATTGAACCTAATGAAGTATACAAGTTCACACCTAATAACTTATTTTTAATTTTTTTTTTAATACAAAAATATCTCTCAATCTTTTAAAAACTTCTAATACAACACAATAGTCAAAATGAAACATTAAAATTTTTATCAACATGTGTTGTATATTAAGTAACTCAGGGCTCTGCCTACTGGGCGATTCGGGCGACATCGTCGCCTTGACTTTCCAAACTTCGCCCTAACAAAAATCATAAAAATAATATTTTGTTTGATGATATTCAATCTGTTCACTAGGCTCCACCTGATTTACGAAATGCCCGCCTACTAGACCAATAAAAATACGAGCGTGCACAGTGATTCGCCGATCGCCGATATGCTGAATTAACTTTTGTCCAATGGCAGCATCAACAAACTTCAAGTCTGTCAGTGTTCAATTACCAATTAACCCCAATCAGCATGATTCCCACTTGTCTCATAATTGATTGTTTGTACAAGGAATACCAGTTAAAACTAGTCATTCTTTTGTGTAAGCGGTCGTCTGACAGGTCGTTCATTGTCTTTCAATTAACAAAGAAGCAAACAACTGAAAAGCTGTAAAAGTTTATTTTAACTTTCACAGTTTCAAGCTATCAGCTAACTGATTAAAGTTACATTGAAAATCTAGCAAAAATCGGCACAAAAAATAAGCGCAATAAAATAAAGGGAGGTGATAAAAAGAAACTACATTTTTCAATTTAAGAAAAGGACAGAGTTAATTAAAGTCCTGACGCGAAAATTTTGTTAAAACATCAACGCAGCAATTGTTCTAAGGCAATATTTTAAATTTTTATTTCGAAAATCATCCAAAATATTTTCTTGTAATGCCGATATATGTATAAGGTGGTCTAAGATTTAGTGTAGAATTAAATGAACTATGTAATTATTGAGGTTGTTATACTCCAACATCAAGAATAATAAAATCAGTTTTGATAACCTATATTAAATCTACGCAAATAAAGAATTCAGGAATACAGAGACTGATTAAGAATAGAACTGAACAACATTAGCTAGAGATTTTTTTAACAAGTATTTGATTTGTTTATACAGGGCTTTTTTTCAGTTGATTTTATAGCCGTTATTCGGTCATGTTCCCAATGGCAAAACCTATACTTTTTTCCCAATTTGAGAAGAAAAATTCCCAATTGAATCAAAACAAACATTTCTGATGAAAAACAACAGCATCATCACTGCATCTTTTGCTCTTTAAGCCAGGAATTACTGACAATATTAAATATGGATGGCAATGACTAAAAAAACAGCAGATAACAGTAACACTTCTTATTCCCCAATGATGCTAAAAAATTTCTAATTTCTGGCAAAACGACGTTTAATTTCCCAATTCCAGGGGTATGGGTCATATTCCCAAAATGGTGGAAAAAAGCCCTGGTTTATACAATGTATGATGCTATTCCATTTATATCAGCATTAAAATGTTATAAAATAAACTTGCTCCTCTTTATTTTTAAAATGAGTATAAGTTTTATATGCTGCTGCTGCAAAATTAATGACTAACTTGAATATCAGTAGTGTTTAAATCAACATGCTTGTGTCATTTAAAGCGGCATGCGAGTTGTCGCGACTCACTTCTCCCTAAATTTTTAGCCTGGGCAGAGCCCTGGTAACTCTTAATGCACTTCTTTTATAATAGCAGTAAGGCAAATACCTGAATATGTCTTAACCCTTTCCTTGATATATACGCATTTTTACGCATGTGCAACCAGTGTAGATCCAGATCAGCCAGCACATCCGTGCCGTATGATCAGGATCTGCACTGGTTGCATTTTGGTCAGAAATAACCTAATTAATAAAAAAGCGAACAGTTTAGATCCTGATCAGATGGCATGGATGTGCCGGCTGATCTGGATCTAAACTGTTCGCCCAAGCAATAAAGGTGTATCTATACAGGAAAGGGTTAAACAGGTCTAGGAAACGGCTATTTTTACGGACTGTCTGTAAATTTATAGACTGATTATTTATAGATGAATATATCTGTAAATTTATGGACAAGGGTGGTTTCAAATGTTGTCAAAAATTTTAATCTTGGTTCTTCACCACACTGGGATAAAAATGAATGAAAATCTACAAATAAATTAGTTTGTAATAATATCTCTAATTAATGGCAATTAATTTTCAGCTTGACACAGACTGACAGAGATATCTTCACATGGATACTCACTCTGCACTGCCCTGCTTAATGTGTAAAGATATCTCACTTATTTCTGCATAACATTATCAGAAAGCAAATCCTCTGGCATGAGTTATTAAAATGACTCTCACAGTAAAGCTTCCAAAAAGCAATTTTTTATTAAACTTCTGAAAAAAAAATCTTTTTGCTGGAGTTATCTTTCTTGCACAATTTTGATAAAAGCTATTGCTTTTCCGGTTCTGCAGTTCGCTTGACTCTCACACAGTCGATATAAAATAAAACAGTCTCGTCTTAATATCTGAGTATACTCTATATATTTACCACTTTAATAAAAGAAATAAGAGTGAGAGCAAGCTGCAAAGAGAAAGATTAGTCGAAGTACTATTCCTGAATAATCATTAATAACATATCTTCTGATGTTAGATAGGTATTTTTCGGTAATAACGTGTAAATATACGGGAAGGTCTAAAATGCAGAATATTGCGCAGAATGCAGTTTCTGAGATGTCAGATTATGCCGCATACACGTTTACTCGTGAGGCCATCTTAAAATCATGCCTTATGTAGCGTAAGAGCTCGACTCGCGGATTCATGGGTACACGACAGTGTAGAGCCCTGAAATTCCGGCTGTTACCTTACCTCAACCGTCTCTACGAACACTGAAAGTTCCCTACAGTCTAGATCCCTGAAAGTTTAAAAGATATCAGATTATTCTGCATACAAATTTATATCTAAACATTGTGCACTATGTAGCGTAGTGACCGACCCGTGGATTCATGGGTTCCCGACAGTGTAGAGCCCTGAAATTTCGACCATGAGCTCACCTCAACCATCTATACGAACCCTGAAATAAATATCGGGTTATAACGCATAAACGTTTACTCGTGGTGCTACCTTAAAATCGTGCCTTATGTAGCGTAAAGCTCGACCCGCGGATTCATGGGTTCCCAACAGTGAAGAGCCCTGAAATTCCGACCATGAGCTTACTCATGAAGATGTATACTTAGCAAAGTTGTTAAGTGTATAACTAGTTGCAATTGAACTACATTTTATGATAAGGCGAAAGCTTTCTTCCAGCAAATGTATTTCACTTTGAATTGTTGAACTGTGTTTGTAGAACTTTTTACATATTCTGGAAGAGAATTCCAGATGTGTGTTCCTGTGTAAATAAATGTTTTGCGAAAGAGTTCACTGTTTGATGGATAGAGCTGGGGATTTGAAACTGACCGCAAGTGTTTTGAATGTATGTCGGATGTGAATAGGAAATGGTTTTTCAAGTAAACTGGAGCTTGATTATTGAAAACTTTGGACATGAGATGACCTTTTGATAAGAAAAGATCCGCAGATGGAGTATTTATCAAGAATTATCCTGGCTGCCCGCTTTTGAAATTTTACTAATCTATCCTCAAGACTATGTGTACACTTTCCCCAATTTATACAGCAGTAGTCAAATGTGGTAAAATGTATGCGTTGTAAAATTGTATTTGCATCTTTAAAGGTAGGAACTTTTTGGTACGGATCAAGAGAAAAAGAAGATAATTGCACTTTTTCAGGACTATGTTAACTTGTCCTAAGAAACAGTGTGTTTTCGATAGTAATTCCAAGAAGCTTTTCTGAACTAGTAACACACAATTCACTGTCGTTATAGAAATTATCGGGACGTATTTCATATATGGTACAAATTTTATTTTTAGAAGATAAATACATAACTTTTATTTTTGTCACATTAACTGACATTGATTTGAATCATCTTTGAACGGCTGATAAGTCTTCGTTGAGGCAAGCGGCAATGTTTGGCACTGGTCTGCCCGCAACAGAAGGTGTCGTATCATCTGTGAAGATATCAGCTACGGTAGATTTAAGATGGAGTGGCAAGTCATTTATATTCAGAATAAAAAGAATTGGGCCTAGTAAAGAGCCTTGGGGAACGCCTGTAACTACAGGGTCGGGTTCTGATTGGATACCAGAAATGTGAGTTTTCTGAGAGCTGTAAGTATGATGAAAACCAGGAGATCGCTGCATCGGAGAGCCTGTATGCTTTGAGTTTTTGATTGAGACCTGCATGATTTACTAAGTCAAATGCTTTTGAAAGATCAAGAAGAACTGTGCTACTTCGTTGTTTACAATAGCTGTAATCCAATCGTCTATAAGCCTGGTGAGTGCAGTCACAAGTTTACAGGAATAGTTTTCACGAAATCCCGATTGTCTATTATATAAAACGTTGAAATTTTTCAGATTTATTTTCAGATAGATACTAACATGACGTTCTAGTATTAACGAAGAAAAATTGAATGCAGTAAGTGCCTCAGTCTGCTTTGTCATATTCAGCTTTATTTTAGTAATTTCGACACTGTTGCCGAGTTTAATTCATACTGCAAATTTTCAGAGAATTCAAAACAGACAAGTTATGCTGTTGTACTGGATATTTCCGAAGAACCAGATGGAAGACGAGGCTGCAAGTCGTGTGTGATAAATAAACAATTAAGGTATTGTAGTAACTATTAGGTCATTATAATTTTTGAAAGAACAACACTTATGTATTAACAAAAATGCATGATTTTCAGTTGTAGAAATGCCTAACCAGAAATGTTCTCTCACCACAAGTAATTTGCATATAAAGTAATAATTTATTTGCATTAAACTATTATGAAAGATGTTTTGGGGCCAAAATGCTGAAAAATTTACAAAAAAAGTAGCATCAGATATTCAATGTGACTTGTTGGGAAAAAAATTCCAAAGGCATCTTGTCGCGACAAAATATTTATCACAAAAAATAATAAAATCATTTCGACAAATACTTTTTGTTCAAAATGCATTCCAAAACATTTGCGAAGAATGCCAGAAACATTTCACATGCAGAATCCTTGAACACATAGGAAACTATAAAACTATATGTGATGTAGACCACTATTATTTGTTTGGCACCAAAATTCCTACTAACATGATACTTATATTACTCAATGTGTATTTGTATGGAATCGTTATATAATACGTGAGCCATTTTCACTTAATTATGGTACATGTTCTATTAATCTACAAAGTTTTAAGAAATAAAATATGCAGAAAACACTTACTAGTGCTCATTCTAGTACTAATCAATCGTAGGAAGGCGTTTTCTACACAAGAGGCCCTAGCTTTGGTCCTAAATGACAGTGATAGTGACGGAATTGTAAAATCCTAAATTTAATAGTCATCTAATTAGAAGTGTGGCATCTAATTGATTCTTTTTTGACCTACTGACCTAGTTTCTGCACCAAGATGACCTACTCTTTGAAGGGTCAAAGACACAATCAATACAGATAAAAGGGTTCTCTTTTTTCGTTAATTGTTTGTGGGGTCTTATTTGAATTAACTACATGAAATTGAATTTCTTTCAATAATCACCCCGATCCCACATATATGACGTTTGACCCTATATAGTATACATATATATATGTAAGTATATAGGGTCAGTCGTCATATATGTAAGATCGGGGTGATTATTGAAATACTAATAACAAACATGCTCTTTCCCTCTCTTCTTTTTGGCTGCGTCAGAAGGCTGTGTTTATGAGTGTGGCATTTTCTGATGTGCATATATAACTTTTTTGGGCCTATTTTTTTTTATCAAAGATGACCCAGTTTCAAAAGGGACATTTTGAGTAAGTTTGATGACAACTGATGTATGAAAACTGTGATTTCTATTGCTTTAACTCTTTCCTCCATAGACACACATTTGTTGTGTGGGCAAGTTTAGATCCAGATCAGCCAACATATCCATGCCATTTGATCTGGATCTACACTGGTCGCACACGCGTAAAAATGCGTATTTATGGAGAAAAGATTACATTTTATACTATTGGATGACGGACATGCTTGACCCATCATGATCACTACAGTTCACTCTCAGCTTTTGGCACAGGAGAGCTAAAAACAAAACACAACACATCATTTCCTGTAAAAATTTATTATCAAACAGACTATAATTGTTTGTGGACCCCAAAGGAAGTTCTCATTTTGCTATTAAAATTTATGAAAATCAACATAAAATATCTTCTTCAGAAAAAATATTTATGTCCATAAAAGAAATGGTTTTAAGCACAATGATACATACAAAATAGAAACTATAACACATATACATCAGTCATTGATAAACAGGGACACAGCTGTCATTACATGTTTATAGAAGCCTAACATATCAAAAAGCAAAGCAGTACATGTATATAAATTTACATTATATTTATGAAAATTAACAGTTCGGTGGTTTCTCAGATTCTCAATTTCCTTCAATGAAAAACTAAAATAACAACAAAAAGAGTCATTTTAATTTACAGAATATGTTTGTCCACTGCTTGCAAAAAGTTAAAATGTGAGCCTATATTTAATTGTTTATGAGAATAATAATTAAATATGAAATTCAACATGTTCAGGTCCGCTGTAGTATGTCAGTTACTGATCAAGTTATTAATGTATGGTTTAGAAAGAAACAAATCTGTCTATGAGATTTAATATTTGATTCATGATTTCTGGGCACTTACTTTCACAGTTGCTTTTTAGAGGTTAATAAATAACTTAAAAATATTTTGGCAATAACATTTAAGCCACATTAACGTTTTTGTTTTAAGTTGTAAAGATTTTGGGTATAAGCACTGTAGTTAGGAAATGGCTGACCAGTCACAATATGAACAACTTTGGAAGAAGTCCTGGCCCAAGATCATAAAACTAAGATTTGAGATCAGTCTCAAATCTCAAGGATCTGATTGGCTGAAATGGCGACTGATTGCCATTTCAGCCAATCAGATGCTTGAGATTTGAGACTGATCTCCAGATTTAGTTTCATGATGCTTCAGGCCAAATGGTAAAATCTCAACTGGACTGAAGGTTATAAAGCAGAGATTGGAAACCAGTCTCAAATTTCAAGCATCTGATTGGCTGAAATGGCGACCAGTCGCCATTTCAGCCAATCAGATGCTTGAGATTTGAGACTGGTTTCCAATCTCTGCTTTATAACCTTGGGCACAGTTGTTGCAGGAAAAATGTTGTGTAAAATATATTGTTGACAGCTCAGTAGTAGCAAGATGATTGCTGAACAAAGTCTGGTCAAAATATTTCAACACAAGGCTCTAACTCGCTGGAGTTTAAACAGCTTCTATGCAGTAAGTAACGTAAATCAATTAATCTAGATCTGAATCTGAACAGGGGAAAACAAGTTATGATAAGGGTATAATGATTAAATTTGTAATACATGCTGATGTATTCTGTGAAAGGTGCTTCCTGAAAACCAGACAGTGGCTATCAACTTAACTGACAGACTGATAGATAAACAATGTGTGACTCTGCAGTATTTTGCAACTGACAGAAAAATAAATAACTGTTCTTAAGAAGGACTATCAATAACACTTGGTGAATTAAATTCACTAAATCCTAACAAAATATCTCACAAAAAATGCACAGTTAAATATATAAAATAATAACACAGTAAGACATATTTAAGTAAGAAAAATGCTAATGTTGGAAACCTTTGTCAAGAGGAGGAAAGAGCATGAAGGAGTTTAGAGGAAGTTGGTGGGAGGGTAGAACCAAAAATACCACAATTTTTCTTTCATAGATTTTGTACCTAAAAATATAATCATGAACAATTTTTTTGGGAGGGATGGGGTAGGAGTAAGACCCTGACAACTTCCCCCACCGGCACCCAGCCTATCAAAGGACCCTGACAACTTCCCCCACCGGCACCCAGGCCTATCAAAGGACCCTGACAACTTCCCCCACCGGCACCCAGGCCTATCAAAGGACCCTGACAACTTCCCCCACTGGCACCCAGGCCTATCAAAGGACCCTGACAACTTCCCCCACCGGCACCCAGGCCTATCAAAGGACCCTGACAACTTCCCCCACCGGCACCCAGGCCTATCAAAGGAACCTGACAACTTCCCCCACTGGCACCCAGGCCTATCAAAGGACCCTGACAACTTCCCCCACCGGCACCCAGGCCTATCAAAGGACCCTGACAACTTCCCCCACTGGCACCCAGGCCTATCAAAGGACCCTGACAACTTCCCCCACTGGCACCCAGGCCTATCAAAGGACCCTGACAACTTCCCCCACCGGCACCCAGGCCTATCAAAGGACCCTGACAACTTCCCCCACCGGCACCCAGGCCTATCAAAGGACCCTGACAACTTCCCCCACCGGCACCCAGGCCTATCAAAGGACCCTGACAACTTCCCCCACCGGCACCCAGGCCTATCAAAGGACATTCAAAGTTATGCTCTAGAAACTTTAACACATGAGACTTTTACCTTTGAGATAGGACCATGGTTCTTGGACATTTTAGTTGAAATTTCTTCATGAGTTGCCCATGTAGGCTCCAGAAACCAGATATTAACCTTTTCCTGTATAGAAACACCTTTATTGCTAGGGCGAACAGTTTAGATCCAGATCAGCAGGCACATCTGTGCCTAAACTGTTTGCTTCTTGATTCATTAGGTTATTTCTGACCAAAATGCGACCAGTGCAGATCCTGATCAGACGGCACGGATGTGCCGGCTGATCTGGATCCACACTGGTCGCACATGCGTAAAAATGCGTTTATATCAAGGAAAGGGTTAACACCTGTACAGACGAACAAATCAATCACTTAATGTACCAGACTCTTAGGGATCGAGGACACCAATAAAAAACACATACTTTAAGAATACGCTACAGTATGACAGGCGTATACAAACTATGAATGAAACATAATCTGATAGACCATATAATAAATGAATGGTACATTTATGTGATTAGGAAAAGATTATGCAGTACAAACTATTCCAATTAACTGGCACAAAATGTAAAAATAAAATCATAGAAATATGTGCAGTTATATATGAAGATGTCATACGAAATCTTTAAGCCCATAATAAAACTAGGGACCAAGATAATAAAACTAAGTTTTGAGATCAGTCTCAAATCTCAAGGATCTGATTGGCTGAAATGGCGACCAGTCGCCATTTCAGCCAATCAGATCCTTGAAATTTGAGACAGATCTCCAGATTTAGTTATATGATCTTGGACACTGAAATGCTAGTATAATGTATCATTTGAAGACTATTCTCGCTCTAAGTAACTCAACTTCTGGCTTTTTTTGTAATTTATGTATTCCAAGATGTGTTAGAACAGTAAAGAAAAATAGCAAGATCTAAAAATTCCCTTAACTTCTATTTACATAAATTCACAAAAACTAAACAACACAAAACATCATTTTAAATGCCACATGAGCAATATGATACTGACAACAATTTCTTGTGTCCTCGTGACTTACATACATGTATGTAAACTTTATGAAATATTAGTAAAAATGTGTTTGACCTTCAATTTCCTTGTCGCTTCCTGGTCACGTAAAAGGATTACAATGATCATTGATTTCTCTTTTAGTAGTTGAAAGTTCTTTACAAAATAAACAACATTTTCTTGTCAGTATCATAATACTCGTGGGAATTTAAAATTATGTTTTGTATTGCTTAGTTTTTGTGAATTTATGTAAATAGAATTTTAAGGAATTTTTAGGTCTTATTTTTTTTCTTTACTTTTCTTACGTGTCTTACCATAATGCAAAATAAAGATACATTAGTAACACTCATTTGTACAAAGTTTCATTGAATGACATTTTGCCGTTATTGAGATTTTGATAATTTTCTTTTATCAATGAACGTGCTGGGGAGGTGGTAGTAAGCCCTTAAATAATCAAAAATGACAGTCAATAATATTTTATTCATTTATAAAGAAAGATAATACTATCCCATTGTCAAATATTATAAACAAAAGATCCAAGTAAAAGGGTGTTACTAGAATGTATGTTCATGTTATTGGGGTCGACATTACTTCCGAACAAATATGTTTAATATTCAGTGTGTCATGTGATTATTTTCAATAACAAACATCATGACAGATACCAAAGTGATATAGAGTAAAGCAGTGAGAAATATCTGTTTGAAGCGGTAATGTATTGTATTTTGTAATGCTCAGTCTTCCTTGACGTTTTATATTTTTCTATTATGGCGCGATGGCGATTATTTCGTTCTGCTTACAATAATTTTAGACTATGCATGCGTAAGCATATAGTAAATCGGCCTCATTTTCATCTCTCTCAGTGAGGCATCAATTTTTGTACTTAAAAACTATATCCGTGTAAAGTAAGTAAATGAGTTAAGATTTCTTTATTCTATTTTGTGTTTCTGTCTGTGCAGTTTAAATTCTGACTATTTTTGCAAAAACTTACTTTTCATTAACAGTTTTTACATAATTTATGGAAATTCCCTTTAAACTGGTAAGTAAGATTGTTTTTCTGGTTCTTATTTGCAGTTAATACCAAATATTCTTGAACTATAAACCTTAATGCTTTATTCCAGTTTATTGCATGTGCAAACAGTGTAGATCCAGATCAGGTTACAGATGAGCTGGTAGATCTGGATCTACCAGCTGATCTGGATTTACAATGTTCGTCAATGCCATAAAGTCATATACAGTTAAACCTGTCTTTAGCAGCCACCCAAGGGAGTGACAGAAAGTGGCTGCTGAAGACAGGTGGCTGTTAAAAACAGTAAAAAATTAGAACAAAATGTCAGTTAGGTCATATTCAAACTGGCTGTTTAAGACAGGTGGTTGCTATTCGCAGGTGGCAGCTATGGCAGGTTTCACTGAATGAAGCTAAATTTTTGATCCCATAGCAAAGAGATTTAGACAGTTTCCATATTGTTCTCAGTAGTCTCCATCTCGAATGTATACGGTAGCACAGCACTATCTTGCATACTTGTTGACGTAGAAGCTCCAGTTTTTCTTAAGTCAATAGCTTGCAACATCTCTTTGTGTACGTTTAAAAAATGTTTATTCAAATTTGCTTTAATGGAACAAACATAATCACATCGAGGACATTTGAATGGTTTTTCCTTGGTGTGAACTCGAATATGTTGTTGAAGTTTAGTTTTAGTCATGAAAGCTTTATCACAATTCATACACTGGTATTTTTTAGTTGAATCTGCATGAACCAATTGATGACGGTGCAGTCTAAACTTGTTTAGGAATTCTTTACCACAAACGTCACATTTTGATGGACTGTAATTATGGACTCTCTCGATGTGTCCCTTCAGTGAAACATGCTGTTTAAACAGAGCCCCGCACTGATCACAAGAGTATGCTGGGTTTGGTTCTGCTGCTTCATCCTCGTGCACCTTCCGATGAGAGCAAAAACTTGACAGACTGTGTAAAATCTTCCCGCATATATCACACAAGACATTGTTTCTGAACTTGTACTTGTCTTCATGTTTTGCAATTTTTCTATGTGCCCGTAGGTCATCCCCTGCAATATAATCAACAATAAACCTTTACTCCATGGGATATGGCTGTTATCCCATAAGCAATGTAGATCTGGATCAGCAGGCACATCTGTGCCATCTGATCAGGATTTACACTGTTATGACATTTCATTAGCTTTATTTTTAACAAAGAAGTGGCCAGTGCAGATCCAGGTTAGAAGATACGGATGTGCAGACATAACTAGATCTAAATTGGTCATTTATGCGATAAAACATGTATGTATGAAGTAAATGAATGTCCTTTTTTCATGTATAATAATGTACTCCTGTTAAGCCTTATTTTTTGTACTATTTGTAATAAATCAGTTAAAAATATTGTTACCAAGTTCTACATGTATTTTGCTTTTGAAATCTAGTCTGAAGCTGGTTCAACTTGTCTACAAGTACAATGTATATAACATTGATTTTATGCTTAGAAATCTTCTTTAAAATTCAATGTTCCAACAAAACATTGATTTGATAGACAAACCCTTAAAAGTTAAAGTACGGCTCTTGCAAAAGCAATTCATCTATAAACTTTAATGAGAGAGTTATCTGGAAGAAATTCAGTTTGTATAGCTGCAAAACTTACGTGAATTATATTTTTGGCCACAAACAGCACATTCAAAAAGTGGCATCAGCTCCCTGTGTGTGTTGTAATGGTGCTTTCGCATCTTGCGTTTGTTTTGATAATGCCGTCCACACACGACACAAGGTAAGTAGCCTTTCTTTTTTAGTTCTTCCTGACGTTCACGTTCAGCCTGTTCCCTCCTGAGGGCTACAAGACTTGTGAAGTTCTCTTCATCTTGGGATTCTCCATCTAAAATGTGAGTTTTGTCTCTGATCAAGTACAAAAGATGTTTAAACTTTAACTCCATAGATATACCTCTACTGCATGGGCGAACTTGTAGCCGGCACATCCGTGCCATCTGATCAGGATCTGCACTGTTTGCTTTTTGATATATAAGGTTATTGCTGACCAAACAGCAAACAGAAGTGCTGTCTGAGCTAGATCTTCACTGGTCAAACACAAGTTAAATGCATGTATATAGAGTAAAGGGATAAATCACGCGCAGATTAAATTTAGCTGCCAAATTTGTTACTTCTCTTAAGATTGTTCTATGCATTATCTGTTTTATTTCCAGTACTATTTATTTAACAGTTTGATTTATATTTCTGACCAAGAAGCAAACAGTGTAGATCCTGATCAGACTCCACAGGTAATAGATTGGAAAAAACAACAACTGTATAATAGAATTAAGAATAATAAGAAAAGAGTCTGAGCAACAATTAGGTAGCTATTAACATGACCTTTACTGGATGTTCAGTAAACATTTGAAAAACTAGACTGTGTCCTCAAGACACTGAAGCCCCCACTGCTGCAACAACATTTTGTAACAAGATTGTGTACCAGGTACTAACAACATTTGGTGATCATGATAAGTAAATGAGGAGTAAGTGCCACAAAATTTAATGACTAATATAAACAAAGGGCCATAACTCTGGTGAAAATGGTTCCAAGACAATGTCCTTTACAACAATCTACGCATCTAATCATCTGTGTAAGTTTGAAAGAAATCAGACAAATAGAAAATGTGGAGTTGATACCACAAAGTTCTGTAAGTGAAATTAATTACGGATGAGTGCAATTCTATATGCCTCCCACTTTTTGGGGGCATAATAATAAGCAAGTCAATACAATGAAATAACCAATGCTCTCATGAGCTTTTTAAGTTTAACCCTTAACTCCACTGATGTGCCTTTTGTTGGAAGGACAACCAATGAAGCTCCAGATCACCTGGCACATTTTGCAAGTGGGGTTTACACTATGTTCTAAGGTTCACCAATCCCACACTGTCCTCAAGGTTCTCATATGAACAAACAAGAACAAATTTGACTGGTACATTTGTAAATTATCTCCGACCCAACAATCAATTTGACAATGTTGCATGCAAAATCACACCAATGTATTAAATATATAAAGCTAATGGCAATGTCAAGCAAAGAATGTGGCTACTCAATGACCTAACTGAGACCCGAACACCTGGAGTCAAATCTGTGGGAACACAATTTCAGGAATAAAAGAAACAGATTTAGCATCTATGTTCTACGATTTCCTATAGAAACCTTCATAAACTCCTAAACTCCTTGAAAAGCTCCTGGATGGCATTGCGCTTAAGGTCTTTCCTCCATATATGCCTTTATGGTGTGGGCAAACAGTGTAGATCCAGATCAGCCAGCACATCTGCACTGGTTGCATCTTGGTTGGTCAGAAATAACATAGAGAAGAAAACAATTGAGCAGTGTAGATCCTGATCAGATGGCACTGTTGTGCTGGCTAATCTGGATCTACACTGTTCGCAAATGTGATAAAGGTTTATCTTTGGAGCAAAGGGTTAAAAGAAACCTCATAAACAGACAAGTACAAATTTATGGTTCAGTTTTGTTTTGAAAATGACAAATTATTTTATTGATTTACACAGTCTGATCGTAATCTTGCAAATTAACAGTTCATGAATCAACTTTATCACAGATACATAGTTTTTGAAAGTTGTGAAATAGTTCCTATCACATTTAATCTTGACTCCATGCAACCTTAATGTTGAATATAACTCACCTTCTTCCAATCCTTGAAATGGAATGGGAGGCTGTAGGATTATGGGTTTTGATGTCTCTGGTGTCGTTTTTGATGCCTGAAGGGGCCCAACAAGACCTGACATTGGAAATGGTCCTTGTAGATAGTACATTCTTGGTTGCCCATTGACTGTTGTCATAAATGGTCCCGATGGTTGTCCAACCTGTTCTGATCGCATCTTTAAGACAGCGGCAAGTTGTTGTTGTGTTTGTGAGCCTGGCATTATGACCGGTATCAGGTTACCTTGTGGTAGCATTGGAGCGGTTTTTCCTGGTGCAATGATGTTGATATTACTCATTCTGTTGTTGGAAACAATACCTTGATGGTTTAAAACACTTGTGTCAGCAGCAGAAGGTTTTCTGAGACTTGGTCCACCAGCCTTTAATGAACTACTTGGTGGCTTTTTATTAAGTTGATCCAAATCTGTTCCAGTTACGGACGCTGCTGCCGACTGGGAACCAGATGTCACAGAAGACAAGGAACCAGACTTGGCCAATGTACCTCGCTTAGAACGTGTAATTCTTCCTGGTAACTTCTTCACTTCATCATCAATTTCTTTACTTTTAAAAGTCGTTTCTTTTTCCTTCTGAATGGTGCTGACGGGGTCTGAATGCAGTTTCTTCTCTGTTTTGTTATCAGCATTTGTTGATTTTATTGTTGTAAAACTAGAATCCTTTTGGCTTTCCACTACAGGATGGGAATTCAGAGGTACAACATCAACACTTTCTGTTAAGTTACCAAGGTTTTTTCCCGCTGTAATAAAATCTAAAGGGTAATTAGGAGTGGGTTCATATGATGTCTGCTTGACACTGGGACTTTCCTCAGTATTTTCTGAATCGGAATCTGTGTCTGCAACTTCCACTTTGATTCGAATATCTACACTTTGGTGTTCCTCTCCAGAACTGATCGGGAAGATGTCAACAAATCCTTCTTGTGTGAGCTCAGCAACTTTGTCATCTGTCAAAACTGAAAGTAAATACACAATTACGTAAAATCTTCCAAAAGGGACGTCAGTTATATAATTTATAAATAATTTACACTCTTTATTATCGAATTTTGGAACCCCTGTTCTTTTTCAAGAAAAATACAGAAATTATTCCATTTTAAGTAACATCAATGTTGAAAGCGTATTGTGGTTTATACAACAATACGCCTGTTATCCCTTTGCAGACTTTTTATAACAATAGTTATATAAACAGTCTAGGGCATTTGGCTTATAAATAATGGACTAGCGAGGCAGTCCAGTGTGCATTCAGACATTCTTAGTAGCTCGTCGGAGCAGTTGATGACAAAGGCTCTAAGGCCGACATTCACTTAAGAGTTGTTACTGTTGTCTTTATGCGGTAGCATTCTGCGACAAGCTTATCTGAATTGACCATTATTGAAGTTACTTTTATCTACTGAAGCAAGTGTTCAAATTTGATTATCTACAAAAATTTGTTTGTTATACAACTTGTAAATCCAGTTGTACATGTTGATGAAGAGCTGGCTATATGTACACCTGTATATTATAATAACATCCAAAAGTGATACTGCTCAAACTAAAATGTTAATAGGTGTATCTTTGCAGTGTCTGATATGATTTGTGACGCCACAGTCACTGCCAGATATAAGTGTGAACTTTCTTAAAAAAATAAAACACAAAACAATAAGAATACAAAATGGCTGTAAAATAAGTAAGTCATATAATAAACATTTAGCATATATTAATATTAATGTAATCATTATAATATTAGTCAGTACCCAAATCCATTAACTTCATTTCTAATATATTCAACATGGCTTTAGATCTCAATGAAAATATAATTTTAATTCTGACCTATGATGTCAGTGCCAAACATTTTTAATGGCAAGTGCAAACTGTGTAGATCCAGCACAGCTGGCACATCTGTGGTGTCTGAGCAAGATTTTCACTGTTCCCTTATTATTTATTAGGTTATTTCTGACCAAAAAGTGAACAGTGCACATCCTGATCAAATGTCACAGATGTGCCAGTTGTTCTGCATCTACAATTTTTGCACATGTGATAAAATACATATAAATGGAGTAAATGGTTAAATTACATGTTCAGTTGTAGGCAGCATATCTGGTACATCTTATGTTTTACACTAAATGGCGGTAAAGCCTTAGATGTCTGTCACAAAGTACTTGGTCTATATTAGTTGAATTGGTATTATTATTTTTATTTAAAATAAAACAATGATTTGTTTACCATTCATGGAGCAAGTCCAGTTATAGGATTTGAACATGGATCTGATTGCCTGCTCTTGTTCTGTTGTCACAGACATCGTAACATAATACTGTATCTCACCCATTGTGGCCTGTCACCTGTAATAATAATTTATCAATATGTATACCAGCTTTATAGATTATATCATAATCTGTCAATGACATGAATAAATTTGCTTTTACATTAGTGTATGGCAGACGGGATGGGAAAGGTCTAATCTGGGACCCTTCTCTGACAGGGTGGGTGCTCTCCCAACTAAGCTGAGGCAAAAAAATTTCAGTAAGAGAGTTTAAATGGAGTCCCTTTCTCCAAACGCCTGCTTCTCTTGCTCAAAGTCAAACCCTTCTGGGCTTTTTGTGTTTAGAACATCCGGGGTCCACTAAACTAGATTTTATCCAGTATTTCCAAGGTGGACATTTGCATCAAAACCTTTTCAGAGACCCATACTTGGGTTACATGTATCTTTCTATGATTGTCTTAAAGTTTGTCACTGGCATGGCACCGTCCTGTTAAGCTGTTACAAATATGACACTGAATTATTAATAACATTGTTTGTCAACAGTTTACTAATAAGTTAAAAAAAACAACTGTTTACAGTTATTGAAGATATAGCTCTGTAGCACATTTGGGTTGGAAAGTGTAGCCAGGACCAGGACTTGCACCTCTGACCTCCTGCTTACCATGCCAATGCTCTAACAATTGAGCTATTGAGACAGCTGATACAAAATCTACTAAATTCCTTCCCACTTATACGAGATATTTCCAACTTACTTGGAAATGTCTGCAAGGGTCTGGCTAAGTTTGGGTAGAAGCCCCCAGCCACATGATTGCCCCAAAGGAGCTGCAAGGGTAACTGCCCTGCCAAGAACACCAATGTGGCAGATTTAGGTTGGAAAGAGGAGCCTCGAAATCTCAGACCTACGGCAGACGCTCTACCAATTGAGCTACCGAGGCTGCTTGTACAAAATCTAAGAAAGCTCAAATCAGAGGAGATCAGTATCATATTTGAATGTCTTTAGTAGAACGAAAACATGCCCCGAACGCCTGTGTCAAGCACCTGTGCCTGTGGCCTAATTTTGACTTATCCCAAGATGTTTAACTCGGATAGATATCAATGGCAAGAGGGACTCAAACTGCAAAGCTTGGACGCCAATCAAATATGAGATCAAACATGACAGCTACCAATAAATAAGCTTGTTGGAGCCCTAAATTGACTGCATAAACTTGTTTTATCTCGATATTGAATGTTTGCTGATAAAGTTGTTGTTGTTTGATTACACATAAATATAACGCGGTATCGTCGTACACGGTTATATGCACGAAACATGTTAGACTGTCACATTTAGTTTATTTATTTTTTATTACTAACAGTGAAGAAACAGGTTACATTTCTTCTGTTGGTACCCAAGTTTTTATGGCAAATGGTGTGATACTGGACATCAAAGCTCATATGAAGTGTCAAACTGACTTTTAAGGATATTTATTCAAGCTTGAAAATGTGTAAGTTATATTTAGGAACAGGCCCTCAAAGCTGATAAGAAATGGTGTGGTATTGACCTCAAAACTGTTCAGACATGATGTGGTACCGTCCTCAAAGCTGTAGATATTGTATCGAGGCTTTGTGTCGGACATGTATTCAAAGCTGATAAGATGTGGTGTGGTATGGTAAGGCTAGGGTCGACCTTGTCCTTTCAGATATTTCGTCAAGTTGTGCAGCCTGAAAGCTAATAAAGCATGCATGTGATACTGACCCTCAAAGCTGATGAGGCTTGTTGTGATACTGGCTATTGGTGAGATGCTGACAATTGATGAGGCTTGTTGTGATACTGACAACTTATGAGGCATGTTGTGATACTGGCAACTGATGAGGCATGTTGTGAAACTGGCAACTGATGAGGCTTGTTGTGATACTGGCAACTGATGAGGCTTTTTGGGATACTGACAACTGATGAGGCTTGTTGTGATACTGGCAACCGATGAGGCTTGCTGTGATACTGGCAACTGATGAGGCTTGTGATACTGGCAACTGATGAGGCATGTTGTGATACTGACAAATGATGAGGCATGTTGTGATAGTGACAACTGATGAGGCGTGTTGTGATACTGACAACTGATGAGGCATGTTGTGATACTGACAACTGATGAGGGTTGTTGTGATACTGGCAACCGATGAGCCTTGTTGTGATACTGGCAACTGATGAGGCTTGTTGTGATACTGACAACTGATGAGGCATATTATGAAACTGGCAACCGATGAGGCATGTTGTGATACTGACAACTGATGCGGCATGTTGTGATACTGGCAACTGATGAGGCTTGTTGTGATACTGTCAACTGATGAGGCATGTTCTGATACTGGCAACTGATGAAGCATGTTGTGATACTGGCAACTGATGAGTCGTGTTGTCATACTGGCCACTGATGAGACATGTTGTGATACTGACAACTGATGAGGCGTGTTGTGATACTGACAACTGATGATGCATGTTGTGACACTTGCAACTGAAGAGGCTTGTTGTGATACTGACAACTGATGAGGCTTGTTGTGATACTGGCAACTGATAAGGCATGTTGTGGTACTTGCAACTGATGAGGCGTGTTGTGATACTGGCCACCGATGAGGCATGTTGTGATACTGGCAACTGATGAGGCTTGTTGTGCTACTGACAACTGATAAGGCATGTTGTGATACTTGCAACTGATAAGGCGTGCTGTGATACTGGCCACTGATGAGGCATGTTGTGATACTGGCCACTGATGAGGCATGTTGTGATACTGACAACTGATGAGGCATGTTGTGATACTTGCAACCGATGAGGCGTGTTGTGATACTGGCCACTGATGAGGCATGTTGTGATACTGGCAACTGATGAGGCATGTTGTGATACTGACAACTGATTAGGAATGTTGTGAAACATGCAACTGATGAGGCGTGTTGTGATACTGGCCACTGATGAGGCATGTTGTGATACTGGCCACTGATGAGGCATGTTGTGATACTGACAACTGATGAGGCATGTTGTGATACTGGCAACTGATGAGGCATGTTATGAAACTGGCAACTGATGAGGCATTTTTTGATACTGGCCACTGATGAGGCATGTTGTGATACTGACAACTGATGAGGCGTGTTGTGATACTGACAACTGATGAGGCGTGTTGTGATACTGACCACTGATGAGGCTTGTTATGATACTGACCACTGATGAGCCTTGTTGTGATACTGACAACAGATTAGGCATGTTGTGATACTGGCAACTGATGAGGCGTGTTGTGATACTGGCAACTGATGAGGCTTGTTGTGATACTAACAACAGATGAGGCATGTTGTGATACTTACAACTGATGAGGCAGGTTGTGATACTGGAAACTGATGAGGCATGTTCTGATACTGGCACCTGATGAGGCATGTTGTGATACTGGCAACTGATGAGTCGTGTTGTTATACTGGCAACTGATGAGGCTTGTTGTGATACTGACAACTTATGAGGCATGTTGTGATACTGACAACTGATGAGGCTTGTTGTGATACCGGCAACTGATGGGCAACTGATGAGCCTTGTTGTGATACTGACCACTGATGAGACATGTTGTGATACTGGCAACTGATGTGGCGTGTTGTGATACTGGCAACTGATGAGGCTTGTTGTGATAGTGACAATTGATGAGGCATGTTGTGATACTGACAACTGATGAGGCTTGTTGTGATACTGGCGACTGATGAGCAACTGATGAGGCTTGTTGTGATACTGACAACTAATGAGGCTTGTTGTGATACTGGCAACTGATGAGGCATATTGTGATACTTGCAACTAATGAGGCATGGTGTGATACTAGCAACTGATGGGCTTGTTGTGATACTGACAACTAATAAGGCATGTTGTGATACTGACAACTGATGAGGCATGTTGTGATACTGGCAACTGATGAGACATGTTGTGATACTGGCAACTGATGAGGCTTGTTGTGATACTGGCAACTGATGAGGCATGTTGTGATACTGGCAACTGATGAGGCTTGTTGTGATACTGACAACTAATGAGGCATGTTGTGATACTGACAACTGATGAGGCATGTTGTGATACTGGCCACTGATGAGGCATGTTGTGATACTGGCCACTGATGAGGCATGTTGTGATACTGACAACTGATGAGGCATGTTGTGATACTGGCAACTGATGAGGCATGTTATGAAACTGGCAACTGATGAGGCATGTTTTGATACTGGCCACTGATGAGGCATGTTGTGATACTGGCGACGATGAGGCGTGTTGTGATACTGACCACTGATGAGGCTTGTTGTGATACTGACCACTGATGAGCCTTGTTGTGATACTGACAACAGATGAGGCATGTTGTGATACTGGCAACTGATGAGGCGTGTTGTGATACTGGCAACTGATGAGGCTTGTTGTGATACTAACAACAGATGAGGCATGTTGTGATACTTACAACTGATGAGGCAGGTTGTGATACTGGCAACTGATGAGGCATGTTCTGATACTGGCAACTGATGAGGCATGTTGTGACACTGAGAACTGATGAGGCTTGTTGTGATACTGGCAACCGATGAGGCTTGTTGTGATACTGGCAACTGATGAGGCATGTTATGAAACGGGCAACTGATGAGGCTTGTTGTGACACTGACTACTGATGAGGCTTGTTGTGATACTGACAACTGATGAGGCATGTTGTGATACTGGCAACTGATGAGTCGTGTTGTTTTACTGGCAACTGATGAGGCTTGTTGTGATACTGACAACTGATGAGGCTTGTTGTGATACCGGCAACTGATGGGCAACTGATGAGCCTTGTTGTGATACTGACCACTGATGAGGCATGTTGTGATACTGGCAACTGATGAGGCGTGTTGTGATACTGGCAACTGATGAGGCTTGTTGTGATACTGACAATTGATGAGGCATGTTGTGATACTGACAACTGATCAGTCTTGTTGTGATACTGGCGACTGATGAGCAACTGATGAGGCTTGTTGTGATACTGGCAACTGATGAGGCATATTGTGATACTTGCAACTAATGAGGCATGTTGTGATACTAGCAACTGATGAGGCTTGTTGTGATACTGACAACTAATGAGGCATGTTGTGATACTGACAACTGATGAGGCATGTTGTGATACTGGCAACTGATGAGACATGTTGTGATACTGGCAACTGATGCTTGTTGTGATACTGGCAACTGATGAGGCATGTTGTGATACTGGCAACTGATGAGACATGTTGTGATACTGGCAACTGATGAGGCATATTGTGATACTGGCAACTGATGAGGCTTGTTGTGATACTGACAACTAATGAGGCTTGTTGTGATACTGACATCTGATGAGGCTTGTTGTGATACTGGCAACTGATGAGGCTTGTTGTGATACTAACAACTGATGAGGCTTTTGATCCCAGACAACTTAGTTTTAAACTGGTCTGTGTTACCATCAACACCTACATTGGGCAGATGTTAAATCAAATTTGGATAAAAAAATGTCGGCTCTAATGTGTGTATTTGTTTTGACCCAAGATTACCTAGTTTCACTAGGAATTAAGACATTATCAACACAAACAATCTAAGTTTGATAGTAATCAGATAAAAAATTGCGACCTCTATTGTGTTTATAAGATTTTTATGAAATTTGACCTAGTGAACAAGTTATAGATCCAAGACGACCCAGTTTCAAAAGGAACTGAAACACTATCATCACAAAAATTCTTAGCAAATTTGATGACAATCAAATGATAACTGTCAGCTGTGGCTTATTTAAGCTAAAAACCAACATCCAGGGTCCTGCACAACCACCTTCTTCATATTTTCGTATATATTATAAAACCTTTGTTTTTCTAAAAAAATAAACAACAATATTTTACACTCAATTTTAATTATTACCATTATTATCAAATAAATAACATAATCCCAATTCTCTGTACAGTTATGGGTACTCAAGATTGGAATGTCAAGTACACAGCTCTATGAACTTAATATCACACTAACAGATGACATGTTTCAATAAAGCCAAAATCTAAAACATAAAAAAGTAAATTACCTGAAAATATTACCACTAGCAAGTTTAAACGGATTTAAAATATCAATGATAACTTTATAATTTAACCCTTTCCTCCATATATACGCATTTGATGAATGTGCGACCAGTGTAGATCCAGATCAGCAGGCACATCCATGCCCAACCAAAGATCCAGATCAGTGTAGATCCAGATCAGCCAGCACATCCGTGCTCAATCAGAGCTTACAGTTTAGATCCTGATCAGATGGCACGGATGTGCCAGCTGATCTGGATCTAAACTGTTTGCCCACACAATAAAAGTGTATCTATGGAGGAAAAGGTTAATTGTTGTTTTCTGAGACATGGAAGTATATTAATAAAACATAGTTTTGAATGTGGATACATGTTCACTTTCAAAAATATATGAGACTAAAGCTATTTAGTCACATCTGAAAATGAATAAAGCCACATTAATATGATATTCCTTTCTCTGCATTCCATTTTACTGGGTATAAATATCTAAATGTTGAAATTTAGATACTATTGTGAATATCACTGCAAGCTTTGTAATTTTTTATACAAATTTAAAATAGCTACTCTAGATATAAAACAAGATTTCAAGCAACAAGACCCAAGATCACCTTTGATTGAAGCCCGTCTCTATTCTCAATAATCTGAGTGGTATTGTTTGCATCAATAACAATCGAAATATGCAAAATAACCTCCACACAATTTCAAAAACATGACTATGAATAAATAAAAACAGTGTTTGTGACATCAAAAACATGGCTGCTCCCATTATGCTTTCTGAAATTATTGATGATTTCAACTTTCTTAACAGTTGTCTGATTTAAAAATTCTTTCAGTTTTGTAATATGTAAATGTCTTGAAGATTTATTTATTTATAGTGATGCATTGCCCTTTACATAGTTAACTAGGAAAATCACCACTTGAACATGTACATAAAGTATAATGTTAGTTGAACAGGCAATGTTAACAGCTTAACCCTTTCCTCCATAGATACACCTTTATTGTGTGGGCGAACAGTTTAGATCCAGTACAGCAGGCACATCCGTGCCATCTGATAAGGCTCTCAACTGATCACTTTTTCATTCGTTACGTTATTTCTGACCAAAATGCCACTAGTTCAGATCCTGATTAGACGGCACAGATGAGCCGGCTGATCTGGATCTACACTGGTTGCACATGAGTAAAAATGTGTATATATGGAGGAGAGGGTTAAGTGGCTTCTATAGTTTCAAATCCTACATTTGAACATGGGTAAATACTAATGTCAACATCTTTCATGTAATACACCAACTTATTTTGTGACACTATTTAAAAAAAAGCGGTTAGATCTATATCCTTTTGTTCAAGAAACTAGATGGGTGTTCAGTTGAACACTTGTGACACCCTCTGGTGCTATGTCGGAATAAAAACGCAAGTACAAAAGGGGCATAACTCCATTAAATGTGTCCGTGACCGAAAAAAATCAGCATCATCATGAGCGTGTTGTCATAAGCAACATAATTTGAAAGTTTCATGAAGAAATATTGAGAAATGGCAAAGTTATAGCCAACGTTAAGTTTTTGTGTCAAAACCGGGGCATAACTCCATCAAATGTGTCCTTGACCTAAAGAAATTGTCATCATCAAGTGTGTGTTGTCATAAGCAATAACATTTGAAAGTTTCATGAAGAAATATTAAGAAATGGCAAAGTTATTGCTAACATTAAGTATTTGTGACGGACGGACCGACGGACCGATGGACAGACAAAGCGATCCCTATGTATTGCCTTTTCTTCGAAAGGGCGACACAAAAATCAACAATTAGACAATTTTTTTTAAAATTTTTTTGCCTAGTAATTATTTATATCAAATAAAAGACAACATCATAAATGTTATCCTTCATTACTTCAAATACTGGTACCTGTGCTTGACTGTGAGTGCTGTAATCAATAATTTCAAGATTTACAGTAGAAAAGCAATCGGAACATTGTACATATCCCTTTATTCCATATATATGCCTTTTTACATGAGTGCGGTAAGTGTAGATCAATATCAGCCTGCACATCTGTGCCATCTGATCAGGATATTCTCTGTTCACTTTTTAGTCAGAAATAACCTATTAAATCAAAACGTTATCATAAAGATCCTGATCAGAACCTAAATGTGCCAGCTGATCTGGATCTACACTGTTCGCCCACACCATATGGAGGAAAGGGTTATGTAAATTCATGAAATAGTGAAAATGAATGGGCTTTTATGAGACACATATTTCAGGATTTTGTATTCTTCATATTTATTTTAAGATTTAGTATTCATCGTATTTAAAGTCAATTTTTTTAATTTTCAAATTTCCACAGTAATGACAGTGACTGCAATTTTGAACATCATCTTTGGTTAACATTAACAATTAAATTTCAAGATATTGAAATGACATAATGACACATCAAACAAGTTTAATTTGGGACTGAATTTAACTTCAATATTTATTTAAAAATCCATGCTGAGTATGGTGTTTGTATTTCATTTACAAGACTATTTCTTTTAACCAATGCAAAACTTTCCAAGGTGTCCATGTTTCTTGAAGACAACATTAAACACAAATACAGCCTAAATATTTAAAGTGTTTGTGTTCCACTTTAAAAATACAAAATCAATCCCTTGCAAAGTAATTCTCTATTAAACAAGAGTTTTGACAGGCAATGTTTCAACATGACAGTGTTTCACCACTTGTTAATGCCAAGTCAAGTAATTCTACATCACCTGAGAGTCATCATCAGTGAAAAGTAAACAATGTTGTGACTCAAGATACAAGAAATTACAAAATTATATGACAGTAAAAATATAAAATTATTTACTATAAATATATAAAGCTATTATCAACAACAAAACAATAACTACATGTCTATAATAGTAAGAATAGGCTAACAAACAACCCAACATGTTAAAATTATACATGTATTCATTATTATTAAATATTTAATATATATTTAATAAAAAAAAATAAAAATGTTTTAAAACAATAAATACATATTGCTTAACAAGAATGTAGATATAAAGGTAATATAAAACAGAATTCAGTAGGAGAAGTTAAAGATATAAACAATATCTAGTATTTAAACAGCTAGTATTTAAACAGTATCAAAGTCTTAAGAAACTACCAGTTAACAGTGTAATAAATTATAATTCAAACTAATTCATTGAAAGTGAAAGTAAAAAAAACTAACAAAATGCTGCAAATATGACAAGATACCCACTGTTTTAACCAACAATTACACTGACATAGCATGTAAGTATTGGCTGTAAGATATCCGATTAAGTGTCATTGAATTCAAGTCAGTGGTTGCTGGGATATAGCAGGGACACAAAAAAGGATGGACAGATAAACAGATGGATGAATGAAGAGGTGAGTATGTGTTCCTGCAAACTTATTCGGGAAGCATAAAAACATTGAGACCTAGGTATACACTGGTTTGTTGGTTGAACAAGGCTGAACCCCAGTGTAAATAAAGTGTCTACAAATGTCATAATAGTTTACAAAACCATTTAAACAAAACTGAACCAAATGATGGATTATAGAGGTTACCTTATTCAATGGAGGGAGAGCACACCTAACACACGATCCATGTGTTCGAACAAAAGAGCTATTACCTAAATTTTAAATTGATTCCTAACAAAGTTCAATAAAAAAATCTGTAGCTCAAATTATTAGTGCTAGCTTAGTTTCTTGATAAGCAGGTATGTCTAAGAACTGTGCAAAAGTTTCATTAACTTACACTAAATGAAGACATTCACACCTGGAAACAGAATTTTATTTTAGCCCATTTAGCTCTAAGAACAGTATTTAACAATGATGTTGACCTGGACAGCCTTCACATGAGTGCAATGTAAAAAGGGTCTACACTACTGACTATATTTAATCATATATTAAATTCAGGAAATCAATTTCTGTAAAACAATCAACAAAGCCCAAACTAACAACTAGATGGGTGTTCAGTTGAACACTTGTGTCGCCCTCTGGTACAATGTCGGAAATAAAATGCAAGCACAAATAGGGGCATAACTCCATCTTGACCGAAAAAACTTGTGATAATCACAAGTGTGTTGTCTTGAGCAATATAATTTGAAAGTTTGATGAAGAAATCTTGAGAAATGGCAAGTTATAGGCAACATTAAGTTTTTGTGACTGAAAGGGGGCATAACTCCATCAAATGTGACCTTTACCTAAAGAATTTGGCATCATCGTGACCGTGTTGTCATATGCAAGATAATTTGAATGTTTGATGAAGAAATCCAATAAGAAATGGCAAAGTTATAGCCAACGTTAAGTTTTTGTGACTGATAGACAGACTGACGACAGACGGACAAAGCGATCCCTATGTATCGCCTTTTCTTCGAAAGGGCGACACAAAAAGGTGGGACCTTTACATTCCTTCAGCAGTTAAAGGGTTGAATATTTCCACAAATAAAGTTGTCTAAGGATGCTATTATTTTCACTTTAAATTTAAGTGATCTTTGATGATGTCTCACATGCAATGGGATAACAGCAGTCATCCATATACATGTACTATTAAACCCTCTAAAACCGACATTCATAAATGGAAGGGATAACTTTCAAAACTTAAAACTTATCACATAAGTGATTCCACAATTCAAGTGTGGAGACCATCGAAGAAGCTATAGTATTATACACAATGCAAATCTCACCGGGCATGTAAATTTGAAAATAATAACAGGTTATGCCCATCTTTGCTTCTGTCATACATGCTATTGAAATAAATGAAAAGGTCCATTTCAAATCCCTCCGGCTCAGGCCACTTCAATCAAGCAATTCAAGGCTGTTATATACCAAGAGAAATCCTTTTTGTTATGCAATTAAATTTATAACACCCGTCACTTGTTTTACAATCAACTTGTATCCATGGGATATTGATAGTCACCGACTTGTGCACTGTTGTGGTATGACTTGCCGACTTGTGCACTGTTGTGGTATGACTGGCCAACTTGTGCACTGTTGTGGTATGACTGGCCAACTTGTACATTGTTGTATGATTGATCCACTCGTACATTGCTGTTATATGTTAAACTGACATTGGTGTTGTTTGATTGACTGACATGTACATTGGTGTTGTTTGATTGACCGGCTTGTACATTGGTGTTGTTTGATTGACCCACATGTAAATCGGTGTTGTTTGACTGACTAACTTGTACACTGTTTTCACTTGACTGACTGACTGGTACATTTGTGCTGTTTGACTGAGCAACTTGTACATTGTTGTTGAATGATGGACCAACGTTTTTGTTGTTATATGACTGCCAATCATCCTGATCTGAAGACTGAACCTTTCTCAAGTCAATGGCTCTTAAAAATTCTTTATGGACCTTGACAGAATGTTTATTAATATTACCCTTTACAGCACAAACATAGTCACACTTTGGGCATTTGAAAGGTTTTTCTTTTGTATGTGTACGCATATGCTGTTCTAAAACATTACGCTTTGTAAAAGATTTATCACAATTTGGGCAATCAAATTTTCGCTCGGTATAAATATGAACGTGTCTATGTCCTGAAAGTTTTATCTTATTCTGAAACTCTTTCCCACACACATCACATATTTCAGGACTAAACTGATGGACACGTTTCATATGGCTTTTTACTGCTGCCATGTGTTTGAACAGTACCCCACACTTCTCACAAGGTATAGTAGGCTCTTGCTCCTCGATTTCTCCACACCGACGTTTTGTATGCTCCCAAAAACTGGTGTATCTCTGTAAGATCTTGCCGCATCTTTCACATAGGAAGGTGTCCTTCGAGGAATGACAGTCTGCATGTTTATTTATCTTCTTATGCTTCCACAGGTCAGTCCCTTTATAATGTAAATAATAATATATGATTTAGCAAACAAGAGTGCCAAACTGACACAAAATACGCCCGTCAAAATGCTGATCATCAAAGTTGCGTAACGATCCAATGAAAATTATTCGACTTGGAGAGCAGATACCGCTAATTCAGTTTTTGGACAATTCAAGGGCCATAATTCAGGAGTGCCTGGGGGAATTCAGCACCACCAACATATTCACCAAGTTTGATAAAGACTGGATGAAAACTCTTTGACTTAGAGAGCGGAAACAGTAATTTTGGACTATTCAAGGGCCATAATTCAGGAGTGCCTGGGGGGATTTGGCTGGTTATAGAACTTGGTCGAGATATTATGCCCACCAACATATTCACCAAGTTTGATAAAGACCGGATGAAAACTCTTTGACTTAGAGTGCAGAAACAGTAATTTTGGACAATTCAAGGGCCATAATTCAGGAGTGCCTGGGGGGATTGGGCTGGTTATAGAACTTGGTCAAGATATTATGCCCACCAACATATTCACCAAGTTTGATAAAGACCGGATGAAAACTCTTTGACTTAGACAGCAGAAACAGTAATTTTGGACAATTCAAGGGCCATAATTCAGGAGTGCCTGTGGGGATTTGGCTGGTTATAGAACTTGGTGGAGATATTATGCCCACCAACATATTCACCAAGTTTGATAAAGATCGGATGAAAACTCTTTGACTTAGAGAGCGGAAACCATGTGGACGCCGCCCGCCGCAGGTGTTCCCATAATACGTCCCTTTTTTCAAAAGGGCGTATAAAAACAAATTTAATCAATTTTACTCTGAAATTTTAACAAGAAAGTTTTTGAAATCATTCATTAATTTCTAGAAATGATAGTTTAGATTGATGGAATTCTGTGAATTTAAAAATACACTGCATCATGATAAAGACTAGAATGTTGTGTTCCGCGGAACACATGTGTCGCCTGCATGGAAATAGTTGAAACGTGGGCCTATGTTTAATCATATATAATAAAAAAAAATTATTTAAGTTGATTTCAATACTACATCACTGAACACATGTGTCATTTAAAATGCATTTAAAGGGGAATAACTGAAACCTGAGTTATCATATTCAAAAATTGGTTTGTAAATGCAGACTTTCTGCAATCACCGAACTGTGATTACGGATAAAGCTGTGTTGCACAAAAATAAGTAGTGCACAACTCTTGTCGTCACAGATGGCATTTATCATGCTGATGATATATTCTAAGTATGAAGTGAATAGGACAAGTACTTTCAAAGTTATAGGCAACATTAAGTTTCAGGTAAAAGTTGCATTGGAAAGGGGCATAACTAAAAAAATATTGAAACTGGAGTTATCATTCTTGTCATCACAGATGGCATTGTTCATGCTGATGATATATTCCAAGTATGAAGTGAATAGGACAAGTACTTTCAAAGTTATAGGCTACATTAAGTTTCAGGTTAAAGTTGCATTGGAAAGGGGCATAACTCAAAAAATATTGAAACTGGAGTTATCATTCTTGTCGTCACAGATGGTTTAAGTGAAAAGGATAGGTTCTTTCACAGTTATAGGCAACATTAAGTTTCATGTTAAAGTGGTACTTGAAAGGGGCATAACTCAAAACATATTGGAACTGGAGTTATCATTCTTGTTGGCACAGATGGGGTTTATGCTGATGATATATTTTAAGTATGAAGTGAATAGGACAAGTTCTTTCAAAGTTATAGGCGACATTAAGTTTCATGTTAAAATTACATTTGAAAGGGACATAACTCATAAAATAGTGAGAGGAGTTATTGTTCTTGTTGTCACTGATTGCTTTGTTCATGCTGATCATACATTCCAAGTATGAAGTGAATAGGACAAGTACTTTCAAAGTAATAGGCAACATTAAGTTTCATGTTAAAATTGCATTTGAAAGGGGCATAACTCATAAAATAGTGATAGAGGAGCTATCGTTCTTGTTGTCACGAATCGCTGTGTTCATGCTGATGATATATTCCAAGTCTGAAGTGAATAGGACAAGTACTTTCAAAGTTATAGGTCACATTAAGTTTCATGTTAAAGTTTCATTTGAAAGGGGCATAACTCATAAAATAGTGAAAAGGAGTTATCGTGATTGTTGTCACGGATCGCTGTGTTCATGCTGATGATATATTCCAAGTATGAAGCGAGTAGGACAAGTACTTTTAAAGTTATAGGCCACATTAAGTTTCATGTTAAAGTTGCATTTGAAAGGGGTATAAGTCATAAAATAGTGACAGAGGAGTTAGCGTTCTTGTTGTCACGGATCGCTGTGTTCATGCCGATGATATATTCCAAGTATGAAGTGAATAGGACAAGTACTTTCAAAGTAATAGGTCACATTAAGTTTCATGTTATAGTTGCATTTGAAAGGGGCATAACTCATAAAATAGTGAAAGAGGAGTTACCGTTCTTGTTGTCACGGATCGCTGTGTTCATGCTGATGATATATTCCAAGTATGAAGTGAATAGGACAAGTACTTTCAAAGTTATAGGCCACATTAAGTTTCATGTTAAAGCTTGGGGACTACCGGACGACGACGCCGACGACGCCGACGGACAATAGGATCCCTATGTGTCTACCTGCTACCGCAGGCAACACAAAAAAGCACCCTTCCTGAATGTTGCTTAATCACAATCCCATAACAACAATTATAGGGAAATTATTCAATTACTTTCCAGCAAAACGAAATAAAAAAATGTTAAATGGATTTGCATTTTCATACAGTAAAGTTTTCTGCCAGTCTAACTACCAATCAATCTAAGGTCAACAAGTTATCAGACTAACAAAAAAGGATAGCAAGACACAAGTTAACTTAAACGCTAGATAAACATACAACCCATTAACAAACCAAAAATCATTACTTAAATTACCTCATTATTGTGGTAACACACTATACTTACGTGTTGCAAATACCATGTTGCAGGTGCCACACTCAAAAGCTGGCATGAGGTCTCTGTGTGAACCGTAGTGATGCTGTGACAATTTCCTCTTGGACACAAAATATTTGCCACATTCAGCACATTGTAAGCAGCCCTTCTCCTTCATTTCCTTCTCATATTTCTCCTTCTCCTTTTGTTTCCTGGATAATTCTATATCTTCTTCTTGAAGATGTTGGTACAACTCTTCAACTTAAATAAAAAAAGAGGACAAACATAAACCCTTTACTCGCCTTTTATCACATGCCACATGGGCAAAGAGTGTAGATCCAGATCAACCAACATTCATACTGTCTGATCAGGATCTATGTACACTGTTTGCTTCAGAAATAAAATAATGAATCAAAAAATCAAACATTGCAGATCCTGATCAGATGGCATAAATGTGCTGCTGATCTGGATGTACATTGTCTGCCCTTGATAAAAAATGGGGTATCTATGGAGTAAAGGGTTAAAATAATGGTAATTATACTTTACCAAACTTGAATTGTATGGAATGCAGATTTGCACAGCATTCCAATACAATAATCAAGATCGCATGCATGCCTGTTGCAACTTCTTTTCTGCCAGGTAGTTATGACAGTCTTGTGTGCAACCATTGTAATGTTTTCTAACTTTGAATAACCTTACTTAACCCTTTCCTCCTTTGTTGCGTCCTATCTCAACAGGATCTAAAGTGTTCGCTTTTTGATTTGTAAGGTTTAAACTGACCAATATGCGACCAGTGCAGATTCTTATCAGATGTCACGGATGTGCCGGCTGATCTGGATCTACACTGGTTGCACATGCATAAAAAGACGTTTATATGGAGGAAAGGGTTAATGACAGATTGAAAATTATATTAAATTTTGATTACATGTATGAAGATAACCTGTTGTTGTGTATAAAGTCTGCTGGCAAAACACTTGCTTTACCCTGTATACTATCTATATAGGGATTTGCTAACCTGTGTGAAAAATGTAGACCTTCATCAGCCTGCGCTATCTGATCTGGATCTACATAGGTCACTTCTTGGCCAGAAATAACCTAATAAATCTTAAAGCTAACAGGGCAAATCCTGATGATTGTTTTTTTTGTTGTTAAAATATTTATTATACACTACTGATTACTTTGATTTTAAATAAATAAAACTGACAGAAATTCTGGAAAATATTTCACTTACATCTAACAAACATCTGTGGGCATCTGGCACATTTAAAGGGGAATTTCGGTGGCTTGAACTTTGGTTTAGGCTGTTTTGCTGGTGTAACATTTTCCCCTGGTACCCCTGTCACTGGGAAAGGTCCCTGCAAAATGTACATTTTTGTTTCTCCATTGATATTGGTTACATAAGGCTCGCCCTTAAGTCCAACCTGCTGGGCAACTTGCTTTAATACTTCTGTGATCTGTAAACCATGAGCCGTTCCTTGCAACTCCACATTCTGTGAAACTGGAGGAATAACTTCTCTTTCAACTTGTTTCTCTAAATCTGGTGAAATGTTTGGATCTTCTACAGCGTTTGGCTGTCCCACAACTAATACATTCTGCAAACCAGGATATGTTACTTCTGTTTTTTGTTGTGTTGCATGATCTGTTGAAGTTTCTGCTCTTGCATGGTTTTGTCTACCATCTGTTTTAGAATTCACAGCTGTTTTGTTAGCATTAGAGAGGTTAATAATTGCATTAAAAATATTAAGCATGTCCTTTCCCTTTTGTTCATCAGAACTTGCTGAAGAATGATTGGCACATTGCAATTTTGATACAACTTTAGATTTCAGCTGCTCTTTTAACAATCTTTGGTTTGACTGGTCACCTCTGATCCCTTTATCTGGCACATCAGAACAGTCAGCACGTGTATTTCCCTGAGTTCTACATGTTTCAGATTGTTCAACGCCCACCTGGATCACTTTCTGACTATCTTGATACATAGTTTCACTTTCTGTTCTCTTGCAGCCTGCAGAATCTTCAGATTTTCCAGTTCTACTGCTGTCAGCTGCCTCATCAATCAAGGAACTGTCTGTAGCACTTTCTGTATCAGATCCTAATGTAGCGCTGTCTGTATCTGAACCTAATGAAAAGTGTAGGTATTTAGTTGGGAATCGTAAGGATTTGAGCAATACAGCAAAGCAATCTTTTATTAAACCTTCATTTTCAGTACAATCAGGGCCCAAGATCATAAAACTAAAGCTGGAGACCAGACTCAAATCTCAAGCATCTGACCAGTCGCCATTTCAGCCAATCAGATCCTTGAGATTTGAGACTGATCTCAAAACTTAGTTTTATGATCTTGGGCCTCAAGTTTTTAAAACTGAGACTGGGGACCAGTAACAACCAGATCTTTAGCAACCCATTAGATAACTGAGATATGAGAGTGGTCTCCAGTCTCAGCTTTTGTTTGTCACCTTCAAGTTGAGACCAATAACTAAAATGACCACCAATTAACTGATTAAGTTCTGTGTGTTTCACTTCTTCAGGAACAAACCTCAACACATTTACCTTGTCACAATGAAGGAGCACATCTATCAACAGGTAGATCTTGTTACATGTATAAGTACAAAATGAAATTCAATCTGTCAATATAAAACTGTCTTGAAAAAATTAGTTTGCAGAATTATTTGGGTTTTATCACATGTACCACCAGTGTAGATCCAGATCAGCTAGCACATCCATGCCATCTGAACTGGGTCTACACTGATAAATCTAAAATCTAAAATGTAACAGTGACATATTTAACATGGCCCATACGAAATAGTTCTACTGGAAATATTTTCGGAAACTCTCACTGGCAGCTCGACAGAAAATTTAGGAATCCCACCAAAAAGGTAAACTGAGTCACTCTGCAATTTTTTACAAATAAGCAAAAAAAAAGACTTGGGTTTGTAACCTGTAAAGGAAATGCCAAAAAAAGGTTGTTTTAGCTAGAAAAAAATCTGGTTTAACATAAAATGTCAATATCATGCATAAACATTAATCACATTTAATGAAATTTTGATTATTTTGGTCCCACTTATGACAGTTACAATAGACATTAATCAACCTTTAAAATGTTTCTTTACTCATGTTATGGAGTGAAGTATTTTACCATCTGCATTCACTTCGATCTTAATCTGCATGTCCAGTGGCTCCTCTTTAATTGTCTTTGGAAATATGTCAATAAAGTTGTCATCAATCAGTGCAGTGATCCTGTCCTCTGATAAGACTGCAAATGAAAAAAGATAAAATGTAACAAACATAACCCATCTGTTAATATCACAACTTTGTCCAACTAGGTAACGAGTGTTCAAAATTTAATATTGAAGATGTTCTATGAAGGTTTATTGAGCATAGAACTTAATAACTATGTTGTTAATAAATAGTGCTCATTAAAAATACTATTGTTTTTCTGCCTGTTCTTTAACCCTTTATCTAACAGGATATGGCTGTTATCCGTGGACGAACTGTGTAGATCCAGATCAGCCAAAACATATGTTGGCTTACTGCTTCAGAAGGTTATTTGTGACAAAAGAGCAAAATGTTTTGATCTGGAATGCAACAGTTCTAGCAACAAGATTGGCATGAACTGGTGGTTCACATCCCAGTTAAAAGTGTGCGAGTTTTTTTAGAAACTGTCACAAAAAAAAATCAACGGTCTGGGAGTCTTAACAAAGCACATACTATATATTTCAATTTTACTTAGATTTCGGCTTGCAACCAAAACATCGGGAAAATTTAATGAAGGGAACATTGTTGATAGTTAATCACACCTTTAGGTTGCTTTAGTGTAAGCCACACCTTCTGTTATTGTTTCAACATCCGCAATAGGAATGAACCCACAGCAACAAAATTGATTGACAGCAAAAGGTAATTTGGAAATACAACACAGCATCATTTGATTGGAGCAGCAGTTCAAACTGTCGTCGCATGACAAAACACATGATCAGCCTCTTGTGAAGTGCTGGAGTGCAACAGATGTTTAAGGAGGTTGCTGGCTGGGTCAAAATCTAATTGAAATCAAAATTTGTAGTATCTTTCAGTCACACAAAACCATTTTTGAGATTTCTTGAAAGTAATATGTTCCCTAAAACATTACAATTCAAATTTCCCGCATTGACTACAAACTAGCTGCCATGGGGATGTAAGTTAGCTTTTCTAGTATCTAAAGCATTGCAATATGTCACACTTAGCTAAGCTTGTTGTGACAAAAACACATTTTTCTAAAAGTTACCATTCATGGAGCAAGTCCAGTTATAGGATTTGAACATGGTCCTGATAGCCTGCTCTTGTTCTGTTGTCACAGACATCGTAACATAATACTGCATCATCTCACCCATTGTGGCTGGCCACCCACCTGTAAAAACATTGTAAATGCTGTACTTAATATATACAACAGAAATAAAAACAACTGCCGCTATGATTAGGAGTAAAACCATCTTTCAAACTTGGTAAAATGTGGTCTACATCATTCAGTGCTGAGTATGGTGCTGCAAACTGGACTTCAAAGTAATGTAGCAGTATTATCTGAAGTCTAGATGGATCTTCACTACACCATGTCGGTCAAAAGCTATGCATAGCTAATGTTAATTATTTATCCTGGTCATACATATCACCACCAGTCTTAAAGTTTTAAAACAAATTTAAAACAACGAAAATCATGTTTTATTAACTTATGTGAAACTGACAATTATCATGAGAAAACAGAAGAAATCTTTTGAAAATTCACAATTTTTTATAATAAAAATCAATATTGCACTTAACTGGTGTGTTAGCCATTAGATTTCACATATAACTGCTATTCGGCCAATCAGGATATAGAAACGTCAATCTGGTGAGAAACTGTTGCTCACTGGACTTTATTTCATAGGTGAAAGACAGAAATTCTGAAAATCCTAAAAAATTGTGGATTTAAATTGGGAAATTAAAGAAAATCCACCAATTTTAGACACACAGCATCCTGAATACCAGGAGTAATCCTGAAAACTTTCACACATGTAATTTTCACTCGAACAAACCATATGTAACTGAAAAAAGTTTATTTTTATATAATTAAATATCTAAGAACCTATAGAAATATGCTTTTTAATGAATACTTTTTAATCATCCATTCCTGTCTGAAATTATCTTTCTTTGACAATGAGAAGATATTTTGAAACTTTATCTATTTTGCTGTTCATTTGGTTTGAGAGATGCTGGAAGATAATGTAAACAGAAAAAGAAATGACACCATCATGTATGCATGTGTATTTGCTCTTATCAAGGCACTTGCGGTAATCAATATATCACGGTAATAAGTATAGTGAGTATATATAATAATATCACCGACTAAAAAAAAGATTTTATCTTGTATCTAATACCAGACATACACCAAGAGACTTCATTGTTGTAGTAGAATGTAGATGGTGCTGACATAGCTACCAGGCCTACGTATGGAAGGCCAAACATTAGCACTGTTAGTGGAAATACTAAAGAATGATCAGCTCATAAAATTGGGAGAACAGGAAAACCAGGTCGCTCTCCAAAGCAAATTTGTATTTAAACTACTTAATCTTTTTTCATTTTGGGCCTATTCTTCACCAGATCTGTTGGGCACTAAATAAAGTGCTCCATAGAACTCATAATTCTGAGCAGAGACATGTGAACCATGTCTGATATTTTGAGATTGAGGGATGTGGTGGGATGGGAACGACTTGAGCTTCGCAAATCATTAACAGTTTTCGCTTGTGTTTCCAATTTTCTTATTTTTATATTCTTTGGAGCACTTACAACACAAAACTTGTTGTTGTTAAAGCAATTCTTGCGAATCTAGACATAGAATGTACCGAATGAAATTTATTTCAGTTTTGTTGTTGTTGTTGTATTTTAGACGAGGGTATAGTATAAAACACTGCCATCTGCAGAAAACATGATATGGTCATCTTAAAAACTCAAGCCGGTAGATCTACATCAAATGGTAGAATATCATGTTAATTAATGGCCTTTTTTCTATACAGTCTATATTGTCCATGAGTTTCAGGGGTCTGCCTAAAAACAGTAAGGATGCGTAAAGATCAGTAAGAAAAAGTAAGGAGAAGTAAAGACATAATATGACAATGGCTGCAAAAACCAGGCCAATGGCGCAAAAATCACATTTTCAGTTTATTGCATTTTCAAAAACTACAACATGCATTTGGTATATACCGAAAAATTCACACTGATTGGACCAATATTGATGCGCCCATAGCACATTGAACAAACTAGGTGTTTTTCATAATTTCAAACAACGATCAGTTTTTTTATAAATATTATCAAAAGTAACACATGCAATACATTCATGTGCACATGTTATACTCAGTGTCGCATGTATCATCTTTGTTACTTTACACGAGTTAAAAATTAAATAGTTGTTACTTTCAGCCATCTTATTTAGGGGACTGCTTAATACGGTTACCATGGCAACCAGGAATATATAGATGATTGACCGTTTAAATCACACAAAAATCAGCTATAACTGATTTAAAAATGTTAATTCTTGATTTGAGCCAGTTCGTAAAGTTTAAGTAAGTGAACAGTTTTGAGGGGCTCGCAAAAGAAAAAAAATTAAAAAATCACGAAATACCCTGAAAAAGCGACATTCTAGTTACACACACCAACAGTCTTTGTATACCAATTCATCAGACACAGAAAATCTGGAGTTACAAATCCTGTTTCTTATGCATAATACAAAAGATGCGTAAGTAGGAGAATTTAATGTATTTTAGTATTGTGCTGATTTTTGTTAAATGTGAAACATAAATTTAGTTACCATGGCAACTAAAACAGTAACTACTGTATATGCATAAAATATAAAAAAAAACAACAGAAATACAATTGATAATATTACTAAACTTTCCTATATTATGATGTAATCTCATGTTTATGATTTAAATAAAACAGCTAACTAGTATTTTCTCTCGTGACTACGCCACATCAGTTTCTGGAGTTCACTCGTGAAATAAAAAGGATATGCCTCTTAAACAAACACCTATCTTCTATGCTTTCCGGCAGGCAAAAATAATTATTTTTTGCTCGGTCAAAATCTTAGGTTCGCAAAAAAAACCCACAAAAATTAAGGCCAAAAACTTAGGATTTGACCGCAGCGCCGAGCATCCGAAAAACGGTACATCGTGATTTGAGAAACGCGTAGCGCAACTCGCCTTATTAGTTATTTACACGACACTCTGCTGTAATATTCATGTTTCTATTTCTTTTCATAGTAAATTGAATTTAATAAAAAAAAATAAACAAGAATATCAAGCCGTCGACAAACAAAACTGTAACAAGTCACCACATTTATGCTGACATGGCACTTTTCATTGCACTGTCATTGATAAAAAAGATAATAATCAAAATCTTTTTTACGGCAAAAACGGAGTTCAATTAATCTCTGCACAAATCAATGTCATTAATGTATCATGTTTAACGTGTGTAAATTAAACATACCTGCTAAGTTCTTACTGCCGATCCGATCAACTCGATCATCCCCCTAAATTTCCCGATTGAGCCCGTGCAAGCTCGAATAAAGGCGTATACATGACTTCTTCTCGACCTCTAGTCGATTACAAACGAACCCTACACGATAATTCACGACTCAACCCGACCATCTTACCGATTTCCGCTCGATCATCCCGATCTTTACAGGGCCTTAGCTCGACCAACTGGACCTGTGCTCGATCGCTGCCAGATCTTCACCCGACCAGATCGACATGGTCGTACTTGGGTCGTAGAAGGTCGTGTACATAAACTTTTTATATAAAAAAACTTCTAACGCTGTTGGTCATTAGATATAAATAGTGTCTAGTTCTTGTATGGCCGAACAGGAATCGGGAAGTGATCGTGTGTGGTCGAGTAGCAGATGAGTAGCAGTCTAGTTAGTCTGCACACCAGTTTGAACAGAGGTCGAGTTGATCGGGTTCAGGGGGTCCAACGTATTTGGTTTTTTCGGAAAAGTAAGTGAGCAACATGTTCTCTGCGGAACAAAATGGCGGAAAATTGTGTGATTTTGGTGCATTTCAGGAGATATTTTGACCTGGTAAGTAGATTTATATCAATGTTATCGTAATATAAATACGCCTACCCGGAGGCCAGATGTGTAAGCTCCACTGGGTTTTTTAACTTATGTTTCTAGAGGCCTAAACAAAAAATTTATTGAATGTATAAACTGAAAGATTGTTTGTTAACAAAGTGAAAATAGAAAATTTTGTGACTTCAAACTGTGTTTTTAGTCAAAATATAACGTTCTTGGACCTATTTTAGCGAAATTATTATCGAGTTTTTGCATATATTTCTTCACGGCGGCTTTTGCACTTTACATGGGTACTTTATGGCCAATTTTTTTATGTTCAAACACCTTTAATGTTTGGCGTGGAAGTGGTAAGCATGTTTTTGTTCGGTGCAGAATCTGAATAACACACTCGTATGCGTTTATATAAGTGAAAGTAAGACACTAGCTGACAAATGTTAAAAATCAAACCAAAAGCCAATATTTTACCCAAACACACGGATGTTCCTTTATATCTTTGCCCGAAAATGGCTTTACCGAAACAAGAACTTCATATGTATTTATAATATCAATTAGAATCTACCTACCCATTCTCGTGTTTGTTTTTGTGCGTGTGTGCGCGTATATATAAATCTATACCCCGATATAAATTTCTTACCAGTCCAGTCTCTTTTCTTATTTTAGGTGGAATAATAGTGTATCTAGGGTTGCACCTGTAGAACCGCAAGTTGATGCGGGATTGGTAAACGTCATTTCACTATGCCCCGTATGACGCTCAAGTCTGATTCCCAGGGCTCTTAACTTATTAAGGGTAACACGCTTTTGTAGCCTCCTTCAGCAAGCAAAATTACTTCCATAATCGTTTTTATTTATAAAAAAAAAATAAGATGCTTTCCTTTTTGCGTACACAAATCTCTAAATATTGTAAATATGACACAGAATATACCCAAACAACAATACCGAGCATAGCATTTTGTTATAAGGGTATTCCGAGAAATTTTGACAGGATTATAAGTATCTTACATAAGTGTGAGGTGAAGATGGAAAAATCTGTCACCGAGGGTGAACTGTTTTGCGGGAACGAGGCTCTGTCGAGTTCCCGCCAAAACTGTTCACCCGAGGTGACAGATTTTTCTATCTTTACCGAATGTCCCATGCAAGATACTTTTTCTTGCATACCTTTTACTGTTCATTTGTGCATATGTATACAAAATAAATTTTGTTTCCTTACGCTGAAATATTGACGTAAACGTAAATCTTATTTTTAATGACGTCACTAACTTGAATAAATTACGTCAGATACTTGAAGACTGTAAACTGTAAACTCGCTTCTCGCCAAAAGACAATGGCACTTGACTGTGTATTCGGCGAGCAAATGCCTTGTGGTCGTAATTAAGTTGTCAAAATAAGTGGCAACTGGGTATATAAGACTGTAGAAAGTGGTCGCATTATGGAATATGGAATAGCGGGGTGGTCGTATAATCGATGCGAGCGACCATTGAATTATATAGGAAAAATCTGTTCTTTCAAAAAGTGCCCGTAACAGCTGGATGGTCTTGAAATTGAGGTGGTCACAAGGCGGGAGTTTACTTATCAAGAGGTAGAATAATATACAAGTATAGTATGTGGTAGATAATTTTGCATAACAAATACGCGATATGTTCGTATTTGGGTAACAAATCGGCTTTTAATTTGATTATTAACATTTGTTATCAGCTCGTGTCTTACTTTCACTTATATTAACGCATACGAGTGTGTTATTCAGATTCTGCACCGAACAAAAACATGCTTACCACTTCCACGCCAAACATTAAAGTGTTTGAACATAAAAAAATTGGCCATAAAGTATCCATGTAAAGTGCAAAAGCCGTCGTGAAGAAATATATGCAAAAACTCGATAATAATTTCGCTAAAATAGGTCCAAGAACGTTATATTTTGACTAAAAACACAGTTTTAAGTCACAAAATTTTCTATTTTCACTTTGTAAACAAACAATCTTTCAGTTTATACATTCAATAACTTTTTTGTTTAGGCCTCTAGAAACATAAGTTAAAAAACCGAGTGGAGCTTACACATCTGGCCTCCGGGTAGGCGTATTTATATTACGATAACATTGATATAAATCTACTTACCAGGTCAAAATATCTCCTAAAATGCACCAAATCACACAATTTTCCGCCATTTTGTTCCGCAGAGAACATGTCGCTCACTTACTTTTCCGAAAAAACCAAATACGTTGGACCCCCTGGGGTTGCGGTCGGAAAATACTCGAGTAGAAGTGGAGATGATCGGGTACAGATCGGGTAAAAGGTGTCAATTCGACCGAAATAGATCGCTACACGATTGCTTCTCGATCAACTCGATCTTCTACTCGACCAATACACGATCGCTTCCCGGGCGATTTTCGCCCGCTTGGCTACTCGGTCGCTACTCGAATATTTCTGACATGTCGAAAAAAATTCGGGTATGAAGCCCGGGTGATGCCGACCAAGGTAAACCACTTCGAATAACTCATACCTACCGAGCCAAACCAGTACCCGATTGCTTGATCACACCACATTTTGTGCGAAAGAAGACATATCACCTACATCGCCGATACCATCCTACAGTGAGTACTTTCTTGCGCAGTTTCGAATTCCGCACTAGTGACGTCATAAGGTTGTACTGTTGACTGTATTAAATGTTCTAATTTTAACTCGCTTTTTTTGGAAAACATGCATATACAGTATAATGGGAAACAACTCAATGTAGCAAAGAGATAAATGTAGGACGAGTTATCGGGGTGGTCGGTAATAGAAACAGCACAGTTTATGTGTGTATGAATTACCGAACACCAAAAATCTGTTCATTCAAATATGCATTTTAAAAGAAAAATAGTGTATTATCGAACCCATTTGAAACATAAACATTGTTTTAAACTCTTTATTTAGTATAATCAGTGTCTTCATTTTAAAGTTTATATTAAATAGCACGTTATGCTTAAAAAGTGCACCCAATATTTAGACTATAAAACTGTGTTATAAAGTAGATCAATATTAATGCAAAAAATAATTATTTATAAATATTTTACAGCTCATACACAACATAAATGTACAGCCGTAATCATTTTTTTCCTTTTAAGGTAATATTTCATTTCATGATATGTTGTAGGAATCATGAGTCGCCAAGTAGGTGCAAAACGCCAGAAGTACTCACCCGATGTGCTAGTTCATGCAGCGGAACTTGTTCGTTCAAACTCAATAAGTCTCAATCAAGCTTCAAAAAAGTATGGAATTCCGAAAACAACTCTGCAAAACACAGTCCATTACAAATATAGTAAACATAAGGTTGGACATAAGACCGTCCTTACTGAAGCGGAAGAGCAACGCATTGCCGAATGGTGTGTGCACATGGCGCGCATAGGATACGGTCGCACACGACAGGAGCTTCTTCATACTGTGAAAACCATCATAGATGAAGACGAGAGACCAAATCCCTTTCATGATAACAAACCTGGTCGTGCTTGGTTAGATGGTTTTTTCAAGCGTAATCCACAACTAACCGTACGGACAACAATTCAATTAGGCAAGGAGCGGGCAATAATCAATGCAGACAAGATCAAAATGTGGTTTGACAATTTCAAAACGTACATTGAAAATGAGGTGAGGGATTCTGACCTACTCAGTGACCCAACGCGTATTTACAACGCAGATGAGACGGGTGTAAGTTTGTGTCTCAAGGGAAATCAAGTAATTGGGATGAAGGGGGCACCTGTCGTATACCATTTTGGTAACTCTGATAAAGCTCAAATCACTGTTATGGCCGCATGCAGCGCCGCTGCACACTACATTCCACCCATGCTTGTCTTCCCTGGTCAAAGGTTTTCCTACAACCCCTTAGAGGGCTTCGAGGAAGCTGTTCTTGGACGCTCGGACAATGGTTGGATGGATTCGACGCTGTTTTGCAGCTGGCTGGAGACGGCTTTCATACCAGCTATCAATGAGCGAAAAGTCAAGAAACCGGTGCTTCTCTTAATCGACGGCCACAAAACGCATGTGACAATGGAGGCTTCTGACATATGTCTGTCAAACGGTATAGAACTATACTGCTTATTGGAGCATGCATCACACATCATGCAACCTTTAGACCTGAGGTTTTTCGCAGCTCTTAAAAGGAACTGGAAACAGGCTGTTAGAGACTGGCAATTGGAGAACATTGGCAGCTATGTAACCAAAGCAACCTTCGCTGGTGTTTTTAAGCACGCATGGACTGCCAGTACCAGCATTGATGCTGCGGTTAAGGGCTTTAAAGAAGCCGGACTCTTTCCACTTGACGAAAACATCGTTACGAGTTCGGTGAAAATTGATCCAAGTAAAACGTTTGCCCCGAAAGAAATCAACGAAAAAGATGATAAGGCCAGTGACGCGAGAGGAGAAAGCGTGGATGAGAATGAAGCTGTGCTGTCAGATATCACAAATGAACAGGTGACAAGGAAACCCGAACCGTCAATAAATGCACCGCCATCCCCGTTTTCAAAACACCTCAGTCTTCCGTTGATTGATAAGTGCACGACGCCGCGTGTTCAGAAGACAACTATTCCAAAAGCAATAACAGGATCAGCTTACCGGAAGCTTTTACAAGAAAGGAAAATCCAGAAAGAAGAACAAGAAAAGGAAAAGGAACAGCGCAAACAGGAGCGTATTGCCAAACGTAAAATAAAAGAAGACGAAAAGTTCAAGAAAAGGGCAGAGAAAGAGGAAAAACGTAGGGAACAGGCTGAGAAAAGGCGAAGGAAACGAGAACTGCGCGAAAAGCTTTTGCAGTCACTGGAAAACTCTGATGAAGAATCAGATGGGGGTGTTCAAGTTGACACCAGTGCGTGCTTTACGTGCGAAAAGCTGTATGACACCGACTTCATGGAATGCAGTAACTGCTTTCGGCGTTTTCACATCGAGTGTGCTTGCGATGATTATATGGCTGTTGAGGGTCTTCCATTTGAGTGCAAGTACTGTTAACACTACTATGTGTTAGTGTTGTTTTCATGCATCTAAAATTGTTCGCTTGAATAATTGAAAGACTTTATGTTGACATGCAATGCAGATACATGTTGTTTTCTCTATTGTGATTATCACAATGTCAACTAGAATAAATATCGCTTGCTTTAAAGGTCAGAACATGTATTTTTTTAAAAATCACGAGGTGGTCGGTAATACATACACATGTGTTCGGAATTACCAACATTTGTTCGGTAATATAAGCAGTTAGTGAGCTACGTAAAAATACAATATCTACTTAACAATTGGTCTAAGATACGTCAATATTGCACGTAATTATCACTGAAAGCTTATATTCGTCATATAAACTTCAAAAGCCAATAAGTATGCTTCAATTTCCGAACTGTCATTAATTATTGCTTAAGTGTTCGGTAATACCCGCACCCGCTCTACGGGTAAGTAAGGATAGGTATAAACATATATTAGGAGAGGTAATTATACATTATATTATCATTATCATAAATAATTGAACTACTATTTAACATTTGTTCATAATGATAATTTAGGATACGCAAGGATAAGTAAGTAGAAGAACGGTTATGTAAAGAGAAGTAAGGAGACGTTCAGATAAGTAAGGATAGTTAAAGATATTTGTAATTATGATTTTAATAAAAAGTACATTACGGAAATGAATATTAATTTGACTTACTGATAATAATGTAAAGGTTCGGCTACATTCAGGCAACACCATGTGGAGGCACTCTCGTTATTGCCCATTTATTTATTTATTTTTCGAAATCGCCAAAAGTTTCTAAAGTGCCCGAAATCATGTTAGGAAATACTTAGTTTTATTTTTTTTAATCATAAAAACGAATAGAATTTGTTTATATGCGAACTTTTTATCCGCAACATACCACTTTTAATAAAGGTTTTATTTCTAACTTGATAAATTTTAATGTTCATTGTACTTTAATTTAAATTATTTTATTATGTTTTTATTTATTTGTAGGAAATATCATACAGTGCCAAGTTCATCTGACCGAATAGCGGAATAATCGGAAAATGTAAAATGAAAGTATAATATTTATATTGGCATGTTAAAGCATTATGCATTATGACGTATCCGGTGGGATTCAATGTGATACCAGGCATCACACACCTAAAATATTATATATATTAACTCAATATATAACAATCTATTCGCGGAATTTAGTCAACGCTTACTCGTAGTGTACACTTGTGTAATTCTTTATGCGCGACTTCCACTGGACTTCTAATTACAACAAAATTGAGAATCGCTTTATTGTGTCATGTTAAAACATTATGCATTATGTATCAGATGGAATTCGTGATTATAATATGATACAACTATGGTGCATTTTGCGCATTTCCAACAAAATTGAAACTCGCGTAATTGTGTCCTATTTGCATGTAAAACCCGTATAAATCATGTGGGATTCATCATTATCATATGATACAATTATGGTCAATTTTGCGCATTTCCGAATGCGCGATTTCTAATTTCAACAAATTTAAGCAGGCGTAATTGTGTCCTATTTGCATGTTAACACACTATGTAACCTGTAGAATTCATCTTTATTCTACTACACAACTATGTTGCATTTTCGAGAACATTTCTCCAAAAATCCTGTCCAGAGAAGAGCAGATGGGTGTTGGAGTGGATTTCAACACACACCAGGTAAAGAATATCAGTAACAAAAGTATTAAATCAATATTGTAAACATAAAAAAAAATAGTACCAGTCAATGTTTAATTTGGGGATGTCACAGGTTTATAATGAATTTGTAACAGGTTAACCGGAACTTGTGACAGACCGGTTATCCAGATGAACTATATAAACTTTCCATGATTAATATGAATCTACACTAGTCAAAAGTTCTAAGTGCACACTTGATAAATGTTAATTTTTCAACTTATTTGATTGAATCTTTCAAAATAGTGTAAATTACAATGAAGAAGAATCAGTATTCTATTAAAGTACACCAATAGATTTAAGTCTGCTTAACCAGATTAAAAAATAATAACATTTTAGCTCACTTGTTCTCAGAGAGCAATTCTCAATTTAATTATTATTGCATCGGCTATAATTTGTAATCGTTTTCTCATCTCTGTAAAATTTAAATTTAATGTACATTTAAAGGAAATACTGTAGTTTTCCATTCCATTGCATTGAAATACCTACCTGTAGCTTTGTAATGGTCTGCAGGGCACGATGAGCCAACGCACTCTTCTCTATTTTATCCATAACGTTTATACAGGATTTGAAGGAGAAACTTCCATGTTTTTTTCACAATGTTTTGTGCCAAAAGTTTTTGAATTGTCTAGCAGTTTGGGATGATGCAATTTTCTATGATAGATGTGTAACAGCCTTTCCGAACGTAAAAAATGTATTCATTTCGATAAAATTGACCAATTTTCGGACACGCTTTTTGACCAAATAAACGTCATTTTTTGAATAATTCGCTTTTAAAGTTTATTGAATTTCTTTAAATTTTAGTTTTAAATTTTTATTTATTGAACACTTATCCAACAAATGCTACACTAATATTTTCGAGTTTATGTTGTTTTACGTAAATTTTTAAAGACGTTATTTAGTAACGTCAGCGTTCAACGTCAGCAACGTAATCAATCTAGAAAATAATAGCGTTTGATTTTCTTCTCAAATTAATAAAATATGCAAAAATAAGGTATTTCTTTTGCATTTACGAAAACCGCCAAGATTTTTTACAACAAATTTGAACTTGTGCCAGTGAAAATAATTTTGACGGCAATGTCGTTGTCTGCTGACGTCAACCGTTCCATGGTTACAATTTGTTGGTGTGTTTTTCGTGTTTGTCTGGAGTCGGTGAACATGTGAAAAACAAAAACGATTGTAAAAAAATAAATTTCGATTGCCGCACGGGGATAACGCATAAATAGCGTATGCCGACGTGGATGACGTAATGCATAAAACATATGCACGGTTTTCAAAAAAATATTTTTGTTTGATCATAATTAACATAATGTAAAACTTTCATTCAATTAGAATATGTTTACTTTGAGATATTCAAAATTTAAAAGTGTGCACTTAGAACTTTTGACGAGTGTAGAAATTACATCCAAAATGAAGTCTGCAATTATTTCATTTCCACTTAGTGTTAATATAGTTGGCAATGTATAAATTGTATTTTTTTTAGTTTTTTATAAATCTTTTTAACAACACCATAGCTTTTTATAAACTTGTTTCAGATAACCATAAGTCCTTCATTGTTTAATGTCAATAGCTGCGTTGTTAAGTGTCAATGGCCAGGTAGTGTTAATTTAATATTTCTTAACTATATAATTAAAATATTGAGAAGATATTCTCATTCCAATTTAGAGTTATAGCAGTGAAAAAAAAACACAATATAAAATCTTGTCACTTGGCAAAGTACAAGCTTATCTGATAGAACACCATCGGAAAATGAATAGTTCAGTTGTCAATGGTTTTTTTTTTTAAATTTTATACATTTCAGAGGTGATGACAACCAAACAACATACATCATTGGTGGTACACAAGTGTGCCTCCAGGCATGGACAGCTTGCATTGGGTTACATCTCAGCACTTATTATAGTATAAAGAAAAGATTTTCAGGTAAACTTGTTTCGAATCATGCCTTTATTTCTTTTAGACTTCAACGAAAAAATAAGAGCAGTATTGATTTCATATGCTGATATTCATTATTTTGAAAACTATTTATTGCTGAGAACAAACAGCTTTAACCATTGGAGAAATTTGGAAAAGAAAAGCGTTTACTACCAGCTGGAATCAGTATTAAAGGAAAAGAAGATATAACCTTATCTACAAGCATGTTTAATACAAGCATTACTGTTCATGTTAATGTTCTATGTCAAATCAAAACTTACTTGTAGATGGAATAAAAGTAATCAACGGACCTGGAAATGTTACGGGAAAAATGGGAATGAAATCACTTTATGCCCTGAGTTGGTTGGAAAATTTTGCAAATAGGTATGGTGACAAGATGCCTGATTCAAAAAAGTAAGTAATTTGCTTGAAATCTTTTTTGTCAATGTTTACACTATTAATGCAGATATGTCACACAATGCAAAACTAAATCATTTCCACATTTACATGACTGTGTAATGCTGCACATTATTAAATTGATTAAATGTTTATTCCAGAAGTTGATGTAATCATTCACTAACATTGAAGTGGTATAGATCAGCATTGTTTTTTTTTATCAAAGTAATGCCCTTTGTTACAAATGTTGTTGTAGCAGTGTAGCAGTGGACACAATCCAGTTACTGACTCCATTGGATTCAACGGAATACAAAGAATTTGATCAATTAACATGTAGAACCTTACAAGGCTTAATACACTTAAAAATACTTAAATTGCGTTCACATACCACGATCAACATAGTAAAATTCTGCTTCAATCATTAAATTAAAAAAATATTGGTGATCAAGCACAACTGGTTATTTCTGATGTCAGATAAATTGGAACCAGTTTTCAAATTAGACAAGAAAAATAAATAAAATCACTTAATGTAATAAATCAAATTGCATATTTATCTCAAATTAAAGTCTTCATCTACCATGCTGTCTTCAAAAAAGGGTATGTATGTGATGATGTTGGATGAAGCAAAAAACTCCGGAGAGACTGATGTTGTGTCACAAACCCATTTCGGAAAGTTATGGAGAGAGTACATGTCACATATACAGATACCAATGGTAAATTATTAACAGATCAATAAATAAATTAATTACAATAAAAATAATGGATTTTTGTCTCAGTTATTAATTATTTTTAATTAATTGAAAAAGGCAATTAATTATAATTAATTAAATTATAATTGTAATTGGATCCAGGTATGATTATAACATCTCTTCTTCATATCTATTGAATTATAAAGCAAAAAAATTAGTTAAACTGCATAGCAAACGTCTCATTGTTCAAACCTAATATGTTGTTTAAGAAAATGTCGTTATAAAAAAAACAAATTAATAATATTAGTTTCTCATTTATTGAACAGCAGTCCAGATTCACTGTTTGCGACGATTGCCACAAAAATGAGGAACTCCAAACAAAGGACAAATTGAAAAGAGCCAACCTACTGAAATTAAGAGATAAACACTTAACACAACAAATGTATGTACTTGTTTGTCTGTCTCTGTCTGCCTGCTGTCCGTCCGTCAGTCTGTAACAGTACGTGTACAGTTTATAGGTGTATTATAATAAAGAACTAAACGAGCTTTGTAAATACAGGTGTTTATTATTGTACTGCTACATGTAAAACTCTTTCTGCATGATACTATCTAAGAGAACTAAAGGGATAGCTAATTATATATTCACATAGAGGCGTGTCTTATAATCATGATTGGCACTACACTACAGTATGGAACGAAGGAAGTACTACAAACATTCCAGGAAAGCCCATATGAATCCAGACAGCTACATCTCTATAATCCTGGATGCCATGGACCAGGATAAGACAAGTTTACCCCATCTATTATTGACACCAAAAGCTTTGTCTAATGCTTGGCTTTTGCGTGTCAATCTGATGGGAGCTATTGTCCATGGTATCGGTTCATACGAAGTTTTTGACATTTTCCAGTGCGCTCATGGCAGCTCATCACCATATCCATTTTATGCCATGTTCTTACGCTGACCACAAATCTGCAAGATGTTCTGTACCTACAACTAGACAACTGCCCAGGGAAAAATAAAAAATAGGTAATGTACATTAACATACCAGTATGTATTGATGTTTTAAAATTAACAAATTGAAACAACAATTTTATATCATATATAATCACAATATTTTCTGTATTAGCATATACCTGGTACAGGATAGGTCTATTTTTAAGCTTTCTTTGCATCAAAATATCAAATTTCTTATTTCGGTATATAACAGTTATATGATAGTGATGTAATCCATGTAAAATTAATTAGAAATGCAATTACCTTATTGCTTTCTAATTTGAAGGTGCATGCTTGGATTTCTGGCAGCATTAGTAGAGGCTGATGTTTTAAAAAAAAAATCAAGTTATCTTTCTTGATGATGGGTCATACCCATGAGGACAGATAAGCTCTCTCGAGGTAAATAGTTATTTCATCAATTATGTGTGCTAACTTGTAAATATTTTACTTTTTAACAAACGAGTCCCCAAGAAGTAATTACATTAGTTTCAACATGGATAATACCGGAGTTGTTTGAAGTGTGTGACATAATTTGGGCTTCAAGTATCTATTAATCAATCCACATGTTATTCATATCCCAATGAACAGAATATATTGTCTAATTTTTACTTAACTATACAATTAGAAAAAAGTCACAGCAACTCTAGTTAGGAAACAAGTCATTTCAATGGCACTGTACATTAGTTTTTGTGCAGCATTTGTTGTATCTATACACCTGATCTAATGTTTTCCAGTGGTTCGTGAGATCATTCTGATTGCAAATACATGTTTACTTTTTGACTGCATCCATACATACAAAAGTTTCTATTTGCAGATTTTCCGTATCGCTACAACATACAAATGTTATGAACTTAGACAGGCTCATTGAAGGTTTTGAGCAAGGTTGCAGCCCCAAACCAGTAGGTAGGTGAATTATTTGTCTCCTTCATCAAAATACTTTATTTACAATATAAAATAAAGGGCAGTCAGATTTGCAATGTTTCTGTTTACAGATCTTGACATTTTGACTATAAAATTTAAAACCACAATCATATGTTAAAACAAACAAAAAACTCAAAACAGAACCATGAGTTCAATATGAGAATTCACAAATATATTTTTCCCAAATGGTGTAAGGATCTATTTAGTAATTTGTTGATACAAGTTTAAATTTCATTCTATCATTGTAATTTTGAATTTTTTGTACATTGAATTTTTTTCAGGGATAAGAACCAGCATAATTTACAAATGGGGAGATTGGCTAAAAATTAATCCAACTATAAACCACTCGAGGCCCCATGTCTTCAAGATCATTAAAGAAGATGGCAAAGCAGTGGTATATTACAAGAAGTGGACAACCAACAAAGTAATTATATTACTTCAGTACTACTTATTAAATTAATAAAATAGTACATGATCATCTGGTTTTCTAAAGTAATTTCACTTTTCTAGATATTGTGTCAGAATTTTGTCTATTTATGACTAGCAATAATCAAGTAAAAATGTAGGGATCACCATGATTCTTTTTTTCAGAAAGTTCGATTTTATCAGAAATTATGCGAAGTTTTAAACTCGCAAAAACTAAAGGGTGGTGTTTAATGAATCATTATAAAAGGCTTTTTTTGCAAGCAGCTCTTTCAAATGCTGTAACATATTTATACAAATTAATGAAAAATCCTTAAATATAAAGGAATATTTGATCGATTGACCGTTGCTGTGGTTAATTGTAATTACTATGACTTTGAATGAATGCTAAAATTCTAAAATTACTATGTTCTGATTATTCAAAATGTCCATACAATGAAAACCATACAAAATAGACGAATTTGGAGATACAAAAAATATAACTATTTTTCGGTTGTTAGGAATGGATAAAGTGTTTAGGGGAACATATTAAAGGAATCACACACAGGGAGCATACCATCCATTACACAATCAACCATGAAAATTGACGATAAAGATTCTACAACAACACAGAACAACGGTGGTGGGTTCTTTGATCTATTAACAGAAGAAGGTAAGTTGTTGATGAACTGACCACAGTACACGGGTCAAAAATTATTATTAGTGTTAAAAAACCCTCTCCTACATACATACGCTATATTACGCATGTGCAAACAGTGAAGATTAAAATCAGCTGACATGTTTGTACCATCTGATCAGGATCTGCACTGGTTGCATTTTGGTCAGAAATAACCTAACAAATCAAGAAGCTAACAGTTTAGATCCTGATCATAGGGCATGGATGTTTCAGCTGATCTGGATCTAAATTGTTCACCAACGCAATTAAGGTGTATTGATGTAGGAAAGGGTTAAAAAATTACTGGGGCATTACTAGCCCCCTAACTTAGAAATCTGAAAATACCGTATTGAATATTCATGTTCATATGCATACCATCATTTGGGATGGATCGATATTGTACTGTTTATTGGTGTAAATATTGAGTTACGCTCAACCTGTGGCTACGCGGCGTGGGCAGTAATATGCATTTCCATTACTGCCCATGAACAGGCTCAGTCAGACCGAGCCTGCAATATTTTCATTTTTGTCGTGTTCAACTGCTTTCCAAGTTCCCTATTCATTTAATACATGGTTATTTAAAAGCTAATTGAATCAAATAAAAAAATGATTACAGACGACAGTGAGCCAGCAGTAGATGACATCATCAAAGCCCTCCAGGAGAAAAAACGAAAACAAACAGGAGGAGCACTCCCTTCAGAAAGCGAACAATGCTTAAGAGACATGTTGAAAATCCCAGAAACGAACTCACTAATACCACCAGTATGTTTGTTTTCAAATAATCCAATGGTATGATTACATTACGATGGAAACGCTCAATGTATTATACCAATTTGTGACAAATGTAGGTTATGTTATCATTAAAAAAACAATGTTAAAAATACCTGTCAATGAAAACTAATAATTAAATGCAGACAAACTTTTACAAATATTTTTTGACATCTCAAAACAACAGACAAGCATTGTCGACGAAGTAAAACCCTTACATTCTAAGCTATATAAGGAGAATTGAAAAAATAAATAGCCACCAGAGACATCCAGCAATGTTTATCACGAGATGTTGTTCAGATGAGTAAAGGTACATCACTCTGAGCTACACCCAGTATGATATACCCTTGTGCATGTGAAATACGTCATGTGATAAATCCAACAATACAACACCAGATGTTATTCAATATTTCCCAAACCTAAAATCATTATTATTTTAAGCAGGCAATAATTTGATAACATGAAAATATTAAAATTTTTATATTAATTTTATATATTGTTCAACTTATTTCTTTTTATTGTTTTTCTCATTAAATGAAAAAACATAAAGCTAAAGTAATGCAGTACAACATTTTTAATAGTAATACTAAATTATTGAGTTTTTGATATCATTTAAATCTGTATGGAAAAAAGTGATTATTAATTTCTAAATCACAGCGGGGAATCACGTGGTTTTGTTTTGATACCTTGCACGGATAATAGCGTCCCAAAATCGCCGGTAAGTTCATCGTTTTTTTAGTTATTGTAAAGCTCACATCGGTTTATACTTTTCAAGATATAGCCTATCATACGCGGAATTGAATCCTTACCAAGAACAACCCTCAGAGTTGCGTATATTTCTAGTTTACCCTTGCAATGTGTTTTGTTTACAGTGTGTGTTTGGGATACATCTTTCACGTATGAATCCATTTCTTTGATTTAATTGCTTTAAATGATACATTTCATAAGATTTTCTTTACTTATAATAATTAGCGAGTGTTTTTTCAAGTGTATTTGGTGATTTTGAATTTTTTTCTTTGATATTCAACAAAACACCGGCACAATAAGTGAAATAATACTTGCCACGGAATAAAATTTATGATATCTTTCACGTATGATTCCAATGTAACTCAAGTACCACGAGAAAAAAACATTCAAAATACCATCCTGTCAAAGTTTATGGGCTAAAGTTAATGTCATGAATTTAAACCGAATAAGCACCTTGGACTATAAAAAATGTAAACGGTCTTTAAATAACGTCACAGATTAAATCATATACACAGAAATCTAATTTTTATAGACATAGTGCTCAAAAAAAAACCTCAGGTGCACAAGAAGACATGATGGTCAACATACATGTAAAAGGTTTCATGATTGTGGCTCTTATACTTTTTGAGTTACGCGCAACACAAATTTCGGACGGACATACTGAAGGACGGACGGAAGGGTACGTGCAAACCTATATGCTCCCATTCTTTTAGAATGGGGACATAAAAATTATCTTCAAATGTCTGGTAATGTTATCAACAACAAAACGGAAATTATCAGTATTAAAATTGTTAAAGGAGGATCCATGATCGTCCAGTATCGCTTACATACGTGCTCTCATATGCGTTTAATGTTTACGATTTCTTCTGGCAGACTTTTCTATGTCTATAAAAAATTAGATTTCTGTGTATATGATTTACCACAAGCGCAAACATGCTTCTTGTCACCTCTTTGCATCGAAATGTGGTCTTCATATTGCTGACGATATTTCATCTCTTACCCACACTCGTTACATTTAAAACGAGCATCTTGGTGATGAACCATGTGGGCCGTTAAGTCAGTCCTCAGGGCAAATGCCTTTCCACAGATTTCACATTCATAGGTTTTCTCCTGCCCATGTTTAGAGCATCTGCAATGGAAATTAGTATTATAAGTATAATAAGTTTTTTACATTACATCTAATGGGGCTGTCAGTTTCATGTTTGACAAAACTGGCATTAAGAAGTTATTGAATAGAACCGTATTTGTCAATCGGAAATACACACATGCATATGGACATGCTTAAATATTTAAAAAAAATAATGTTACTATTTTACTAAGTACCATCGACAGTCAGTTTATAAGTTCGCGAGGTCAACACTAACTGACGTCAAGACAGAAATATAGGCGTGTAGCATTTTATATGGATAATTGCCGCTTCAATGAATCGATTCATTCATTCATGTATTGCGTAACTTATTAAAATCACCGGTAGAATACCCCACAATAAATTTTAGAATTTATATTGAAGGACAACGATATATTTTTCTGTTATCATTTTCTTTAAAAAGTTTCTAAAAGAATGGATAAATAACCTGTGCCTCGTGATGTTAGCTTTGCTGAAGTACATTTTACCACAACATTTATACGGCGCTTTTCCAAGTGTGCCCTTTTATGATCATTACGCCCGGAAATGCTCCTGAAACTCTTCCCGCAATACCTGCAAAGTTGCGCTTCCATACTGAAAATAAGATCGTGATATTAAGAGAATTGTACACTGCCAAGCGTGGACCTGGGGCTTGACAATCGGTTGCGTATGAGCGTATAATAAATATCTTAATATTTCTATTCGGCATTCATTTATATAAAATCTTAACTTGCTTTTGGCAAAGACATATATAGATAAATAATAATATATAGGTCTTCGCTTTTGGGTATTGTTACTCCGGTGTTGATAACTACGTCACGATGAAAACAATGTTTTACGTCATCGTTTAATCTGTGACGTTATTTAAAGACCGTTTACATTTTTTATAGTCCAAGTTCAGGGGGTCCAACGTATTTGGTTTTTTCGGAATTGTAAGTGAGCGACATGTTCTCTGCGGAACAAAATGGCGGAAAATTGTGTGATTTGGTGCATTTCAGGAGATATTTTGACCTGGTAAGTAGATTTATATCAATGTTATCGTAATATAAATATGCCTACCCGGAGGCCAGATGTGTAAGCTCCACTCGGGTTTTTAACTTATGTTTCTAGAGGCCTAAACAAAAAAGTTATTGAATGTATAAACTGAAAGATTGTTTGTTTACAAAGTGAAAATAGAAAATTTTGTGACTTAAAACTGTGTTTTTAGTCAAAATATAACGTTCTAGGACCTATTTTAGCGAAATTATTATCGAGTTTTTGCATATATTTCTTCACGGCGGCTTTTCCACTTTACATGGGTACTTTATGGCCAATCTTTTTATGTTCAAACACCTTTAATGTTTGGCGTGGAAGTGGTAAGCATGTTTTTGTTCGGTGCAGAATCTGAATAACACACTCGTATGCGTTAATATAATATAAAGTAAAAAAGCAACATATGCATATCAGGAATCGCCACACTCAAAAAACACAGCCTCCCCACGCAGCGAAAAAGAAGAGAGGAAGATAGAGAGAGCGCATGTTTTATATATGTATGTCAATTCAAATAGGACGCCACAAACAATTAATAAACAAGAGAACCTTTGGGGATACCACCTTGGAACGGTCAGTGGCAAAACAAATTGCCACTGGGGGTTTAAACCAGGTTCTAGGGTGCACCAACCTCACACTTGCCCCAACAGGTTCTCGTATCACAAAACGTACAAATTGTCTTGGTGAAATAACTCCAACCCACCCATCAGCTCAACAATGTTGCATGCAAAAGCATACAAACATATAAACATAAGAATTTAATAGCATTGCAAAGCCAAAGGGCGGGTACTCAATCATCTTTCCGAGACCAGAGCACCTGGAGTAAAATCAGCAAGATCACGATGACAGGGATAAAAGAAACAAATCGAGCTTCTATGTTCTTTTAAGAAAAAATTTCCCCATAAACCTTCATAAACTCTTAAACCTCTGCCACCGTCGTGCAACCAAAGAGGTAAGCATAATGATCAACTGTAGAAGGGTTAATCACCAGGTATGCAGAGCGCTGTAAAATATCATGTTGGTAACCTTTCTTTTTAAATTTACAGATGGTTTTTACGAATAACCGGGAGAAATTAACATTGCCCTTTATCTTCTTAAGTTTATAAATTAAATCTCCATAAAAACTGGCTGTGAAATACCTTGTTGCAATAGTGATTTTAAACTGCACCTGTATTTATGAATTAGATCTGGGTATCGACGATAAAACTTGCAAAATGTTTACCTTAATTTGTGATACCGATAACCTTGTTTTAAAAGTTTTTCTGTAATGCAAAGATTACGTTCATTGAAATCATTAATATCGTTGCAAGCTCTTGAAAAGCGAACAAGCTGTGAAATATAAACCCCGTAAGATGTTGCAAGGGGAACATCGCCGTCTAAAAACGGAAAATTTACTATATTAAAATTAAAATCATCTCTTTTATCATATATTTTAGTAGTGACATAACCATTTTCAATTGACAGATTTAGATCGAGAAAGTTTGCTTGCTTTTCTGAAGTGTTTGCTTTATTAAGTTGTAATTCTTTAGGGTAGATCTTATTAACCAGTAATGAAAAATGGTTATTATCTATATTTAATAAATCATCAAGGTACCTGGAGGTGTTGTTAAAAGCTGTAATAATATCATCTTGATGTTCAGTAGAAAGAGAAAACATAAAGTCTCTTTAATAAAAGTATAAAAACAGATCAGCGACAAGGGGTGCACAATTAGTACCCATTGGGATGCCTAATACTTGTTGATAAATAGAGGTACCGAATCTAACATAAATATTATCCAGTAATAAAGTTAGCGACTCTATTAGGTCTTGACAAGTCCATAAAGTATAATTATCATAAGAACCATTTGTAAAAAATGCCCTATGTTGGCCCAAGAGGGAACATTGAACTGGATATTGTAATTAATTGTTTTGGATTTATTTGAGTGGAAAATGCTTTATTTTGACACCCGAATTAGACAACATAGCAGATACCACATTTTATTACTTTTCTAACAAAATTCATTTTTTCAACAATTGTCTCCTGTTATTATCAATATTCATCTGTTTGCAACAATATAAAAACAGTTTGTTTGGAAATTGTTGAAAAAATGACAATTTGATTTTCACAGCTCATCATTAGTACAACTGTACTATCTGGAAGTATGAAGTACCTTAATTGATACATGATTCCTACTTTTCTTGCTGGAAATGGACAGTAGTATCACTTAGCTTCAAAAGCATGTAAGTTCGCCCTTTATCAAATGGTACAAGGTGTGATTGCAAGCCTTTTTGATACCTTGAAATCGGTGGTCTATTTTTTCACTTCTGTGTGAACTTGAAAACTGTTTTACAAATGCCATCCTAAAACCAGAGCCTTTTTTCATATACTGCATTTACAAACATAAATTTGCTATCAGTGTGTCAATAAAAGCATGCTATTTACTAAACATGATTTTTTCAGGCCATACTAGTCATTTAATGCCCCCAAAAGGGCAAAAAATTGGGCCTATTTAGTGTCAGCCTTTGTCTGACTAGCCCGAGTTGGAACATTCGGTGGACTATTTACAGGTAATTCGCCATGATGCATGTAAGTCCAAAAGTATTACAGTCAAATTCATGAAACTTTACAGGCATGTTGACTATCATGTGCAATTGTGCATCCAGTTTTTTTTTTGGGCCCCTTATGCATTCAATATAATGTATTCAGTTTATAACCTTGAGTAGCATGCAAGTCGAAAAGTATAACATGAAACTTTACAGGCATGCTGACCATCATGTGTTTTTGTGCTCCTGGTGTTTTGTTTTGGGCCATACCTGTTAAAACCATAGTTATGACCCCTTATATATTTTAATTTTATGCATTCAGCATGCAATCTTGTATCACATGTAAGTCCAAAAGTATGAGTCACAGTCATGAAACTTTACAGGCATGTTGGCCATCATGTGTAGTTTTTGGAACAAATATTGATTCCTGGCAATATTTGAACCACTGATGGATTTTTTGTCATATGTTAATGATTCACGGTGGTTGTTGAGTGATGTGTTGGTATAAGGATATCAGATATATGAAAAAGATTCACAGCAGTGTCCATAAAAAACCTTGTCCACACGACATATTATTGGCTTCGTTAGAATGAAATATGAAGATGGACATTTCTTTCACTGAAATAGAACTGTTGTTGTAGGAATGAGACTAAGCTGAGTATATAGTGAAACCTGTCTTAGCAGCCACAATATTTTTAAAGAAGGAAATGAAATGTAAAATTAAGTTGAACATTTTAGCAATAAACTTGAATGATTTGTAAAATAAAAAGACAGACTATGTCAGATGTCTTATGAAGATAGTTCTGTGATGATCAAGTACCACATAAAAGAAAAACCAAATAGAAAACATGTTACTTGAAACCTGAGAATACTACAGCATCTTGGAAAGAATATTGTGTCATGTTTAGACTAAAACAACAGCGTTTTATATCTATGACCATCGTGCAAACCTATTGAGTTAAAGTTTAAAGTGTCAACGAGAAAAATACGAGTCGGGCGCCGGGTAAGTCTTCAATTACTGCATTAAATCCTATTACCGTTTTACAATGTAACCATGAATTAAAATTTGAACTGGTGATTAGTATATCCATAAAAAAACATAATTGTTTCATATATTAGTAATAAATTACTGCGTTTAACATTTCGACAAAAAATCTGAATATTAACAAAGACGTAAACGCAAAAGTATGTTTGAGAATGAAAGAGAAATAAAACAATGAACAAAACAACAACATAAACGAAAACAACAAATTACAAGCAAAAAAATTGTTGGAAAAAAATATGTGGAAAAGTAAGATTACTGGAAGAATCGAGCAAATCCTACCCAGTGTCATGTTGCAAAAGAATTGAAATCTCGCTTGTTTTACGGACAGTTTAAAGCTAAACTATAAAATGTTGTAAAGAATTTTAATGTTTCAATAAATTGAAAATTTTGATTTTAGTTATAACGATCTCAAATGGTGTATTTGTATAACGATATGCGTGCACTCCAACCAGTGAACATTGTGTACAACTTAATCACATGAATATATGTTTCATCTACACTTCTACTAAACGCGCACCTCCAGTCCCGACGATGACCCCGAGAAAGTGAGGTGCGCGAATTCCGGTGAGCGAGGTGCCTTTGCGAATTCAACAATAACAAGGTCGGTTATGTCAATTTTAGAAGTATACGAGGTACAGTCAAAAAGTTCCCGGACTGCCTTCGAATTGTATTTTTTCCAACGTTTTTGTTCATTATATTTATTCAACATGCAAGTTTAAGTTATGAACAACCATGTTAAGAAGTTTTTGTAGTTTTAAATAGTAAAAAATCATATTTTCTAAAGAAACTAAAGTATACTGGTCAAGTGTACGGATCACTTAGATCTGATGCTTATGACCGATATTCTTACTATTATTTAAACGATCATATCTTTATTATTACGCGCCTTTTTACACGCAGCGTCAATATGACGTCACACAAACGTTTTTTCAAAACAAGATCAAAATTTTGACGTCTTGACATAAAAATTCCGCGTTTTATGAATGTTTCTCGTAGCCAGGGATGAAAAGTCAACTGAAATCGGGGCGTCGTCACGACAGCGTACGGAACAAAGATCCGTCATCAAGTTCTGTGTGAAGGCTGGGATGACGCCTACGGAAACATGGAAGTTCTTAAATCCAAGCAACGGCGGCAGTACATGTTCAAGGACGATTGTGTTTGATTGGCAGAAGAGATTCCGGGATGGCCGCGAGGAAATAAGCGATGATCGTCGCAGTGGGCGGCCGAAAAACCGCGTTCGAGAAGAAGTGAAGACCGTGATTCTCTCTGACCGGCGGAAATCAGTTGACGATGTAGCTAACATTGTAGGAATAAGTCACGGCACAGTTCATAACATACTTTCGACGGAATTAAATATGTCTAAAGTGTGCGCAAGGTGGGTGCCGCGGCTTTTAACGGACGACGAGAAGAAAGCTCGCGTCGCGCACTCGACGTCTTTTCTTCGCCGCTGGGAGCAAGAAGGGGATTCTTTTCTCGGACGTATCGTGACAACGGACGAAACTTGGATTAGTCTCTACGACCCAGAAACCAAGCGAGAGTCGATGGTTTGGAAGCCCAAATTCGTCCCCACCACCGAAGAAGGCAAAGACATCCCGGTCAACGAAGAAAGTCATGTTCATATTCTTCCTCGATCGACAGGGAATGCTGCTCCAACATGCCGTCCCCAGTGGTGTAACGGTCAACAAAGAGTATTATCAAAAGGTAAAAACATAACACTTATGTCTTATTGTTTATTTTTTTAGTATTATAAACATGCAGTTTGTTATGTTAATATTTTGCTTCAAAGTGCTAATACGAGCTACTCCAATCATTTTCAGGTCGTACAGAGACACCTTAGTGCTGCGTTACGTAAGAAGCGGCCGAACACTGAGATCGAAAACCTGATATTCCATCAGAATAATGCCCCCGCCCACCGCGCAGTGGAAACCATACGAACCATAGACTTCCTTGGCTATGAAAGACTGCCCCACGCGCCATACAGACCTGACTTAGCACCATGCGATTTCAGCATATTCCCTCGTTTGAAGGCAGATCTACGAGGTCGCAGGTTCGAGTCCAACGAAGAGCTTCGGTTTGCGGTCAGGTCAGCAGTGCGAGGTTATTCCACTGAATTTTATCGCAAAACATTTGACTCATGGGTGTATCGCCATAGTAAGTGTTTAGAGCATTCTGGTGAATACTTTGAAAAGTTGTGAACTGATGTGACTTAACTGATTCATGACGTAATGTAGACGTCGCTGCTGACGTCGCTGTGCGACGTCAAAGTGATCCTTACACTGTTGGTATATGTTTTCGGAACTGTAAGATATTATGTATTATATATTGTATCAATACAAATGTTATATGCACTTGTCGGACTTGCTTTTCTCTTTTCAGTTATACCATTTTTTTTAAAAATCCTAATGCGTTTAGTTCGCGTATAACGGCAGTCCGGGAACTTTTTGACTGTACCTCGTATTTAGGATCTTGACAAACATTGCCCAAAAAGTAAAAACATAGTTCGACCTTAATAAGAATGAACTTTATGTGTTGCAGGTGGTTTCTTTGAACTCGTCGGATTCGCCGAGATTTACTCATTATCCCCCGAAGAAAAAAACCCGTAAAAATCATTCTAAGAAGACATCACCTATCACCTACCTTGTTAATGATGAATTTGATCAAGCACCTCGCTCACCGGAATACGCACACCCCATTTTATCGGTAGCACCTTCAGGACTGGAGATGCGTATTATAAAGTAGCAGTGATCTTTTCATTTCGGCCGGTAACAACTGCAACCTACATGATACATTTAAATTACCTCTCTTATTTGTTCTTTTCTAAGGCTTAGGCCTATCTGTCGTCTCTCTGACAGCTGTGGGGTAGTTTAGGTGTATACCCCGTGTAAAGTTTGGGCACATGTAACCTAGGTTTGCCTCTAAATGGGAATATAATCAGCAAGATGCGAAGTAACCTTTCTAGGAAATTCTTTATGAGTTTAAAGAAATTTAAAAAGAATGTGCCTCTTAACGGCATCCATTAAGAAGGAAGCCCGCTCTCAGATGTTTTGCCTGTTGACGCAAAATTGCAATTGTTCACATTAGCAAAACGAAACCACAATATCAAACCTCACTTATTGAGTAAATGCTTGATGCATATTTCGTTACCAACTAACACGGTATGTAACCCAATAATCAGCACTCGGATGACAACGTCAGGCTCGGATGATAAGAGCGGCTCGAGTTGCGAATGAGAGTGAGAAAAGCGTAAGTATTTTTACTTTTATCTTTTACTTACGCCGATTTAAATCACGTTAGTGATTGCAATTGTTCTAGGCCAACATAAGCTATATAAAACTGCAATGGTTTTTGCAGACAGTCCCTACATTGTGGTGAAAATCACCGAAGAAGGCGGAAAATTCGACCCATCGCTCAAAATTAAACTAGTTTCCATCTGTATTTAGGTAGTTGAGTGAAGAAAACATAACATTTTGATCCTTTACTGTCCCTCTGTTAATAAACAATCACAACATGGTAACACAGTTCTGTAAAATGAATCTAAACCTTACTTTTTCTGAAGATGTCAAAGCGAGATGGATAATCGCTGGCTTCAGTAAAATGTGTTAAAATATAACGCAACGTTCGTATTAATTAAGTTTTTGAATCGTCACAATTCTACTTCCATTTAGATGTAAATCTACAGAAATACAGGTTATTTTCTTCTTTTCCCCGCTATAATTTCATTCTGATGTATATGCAATAGACTTTCAAACATAATTACTCTGCAATATGTATTGAGTTACTGGCGAAAATTATGTCTTCACCGACTAATAACAGTCCGCATTATCAACTTCTCTGCTATGTCATCATGTTCTGTCAGGACGTAAATAATTGATGGCAATATCATTATTCAGATTGTTAGAGTGGACAGAGTGTTATTCCATAGGAGCGTACACGGACAATGGTGTGTAACAGATCACCCAGGGGACCAATACAGCAAACTTTTCCCGTTGCTTACAAATTATTAAACGTCGCAGTATTAACTATTACTGGATTAAGCATGTGTCTTTATATGAGTATTTATTAGAATACTGGAAGAGGTTAAGAACGAGAGCGACAAGTACAAAAATTTGAAATGTAAAAATAATGTTTACTCAAAAACATCTACCTCCCGGACACAGACTGACAACATTTACAATAAAACCTGTTTTGTTGGACTTCTGTTGGCATTTTGTGAATTAAATCAGTTTAAAAAAGAAAGAAAATTGTCAAAAATACCTAAAAGGGAATGGTCCATGCAAAGATGTGTGGCTTGGTGTAGCTATCAGTTAACTATATATTGAAAATAATTGTAAAAATAACAACAAAACAGCAATGTAGTGCGTTCTGATTTGCTATCTCTATTGACATTTCAAAGGTTGCTAAATTACTCTAACTAGTCTTAATTCGCAACATGTCCAATAATGTACTTAAATAATATAAATGTTATCCAATGGGTGAGTTGATATTTGGCCAGGAATTTATCCCCGGAAGTCGCGTTTGCTATCGAACATCAGTCTCAAGTCAACGGCACGACCAATAATCAAATCAATATAATCTGCGAAAGAGAATAATGCTACCTCTAAAGAAAGAGAGGACTTAACTCCTGATGGTTGGTCGGAGTTCGTAATTGGAACCAGAATGTATCACAGTTCTACTGAGAAACGGCCGCTATGAAAAATTTGTTCAAATATCATGAACATATGATATAACCGTATGCCATTTGTTATCAGATGATGTTGCATAATATAACCGTATACCATTTATAATCAGATGATATTGCATGATATAACCGTATGCCATTTATAATCAGATGATGTTGCATGATTTAACCGTATGCCATTTGTAATCAGATGATGTTGCATGATTTAACCGTATGCCATTTGTAATCAGATGATGTTGCATGATATAACCGTATGCCATTTGTTATCAGATGATGTTGCATGATATAACCATATGCCATTTAGAATCAGATGATGTTGCATGATATAACCATATGCCATTTATAATCAGATGATGTTGCATGATATAACCATATGCCATTTATAATCAGATGATGTTGCATGATATTACCATATGCCATTTATAATCAGATGATGTTGCATGATATAACCGTATGCCATTTGTAATCAGATGATGTTGCATGATATAACCGTATGCCATTTGCAATCAGATGATGTTGCATGAGATTATTCACTGAAATACATTTTCGACACCATTATCGAATAATGATTTCTCAGACCAGCAGAGCAAATGACCGGACTCGATATATGTTCAATTCATAGAGAACACACAGAAACTTAATAGGAGGTGTTAACATCGAATGAACAGATACTTTACAGAAAATCATCGGGGATATTAACAGGGTATTGCAAAGAACAAGACCGGGCTTGTCATTTGATTTGATATGCTGATATTTGAGTAACAAACTGAAGCAAACTACGATAAGCAATCTTTCCGGGCTATCAAAGCACGAAACAGATTGAAAGACATCAAGTCGGTTATTCGTTCTGAGCAGATCTGTGAGTGACTGGAAGATTGCAGTATTCACTGATGCATCTGTGTGCAATATCAACAATGGAACAGGAAGCACTGTTGCTTATATAGTATGGTTAATGGACTTCCTGGCATACCAGAAAAGCTAAAGGGCTAGTACGTTCCACGTTTGGTGCTGTCTATAAAGAAGGATCAGAGTGTGGGTACTACTACAGACAAAGGCTTGAAACCTATGAATTGTGTCAAAAACACAATACCAAACATTGCCTAAAATTCGTGTACGTTGTATTAAGCATCCAGAAGACGCTTGATGGGGCAAGTGTGAGGTTGGTGCACTGTACAACCAGTTTTAAGCCCCCAGCGACAACTTATTTTGCCACATACCGTTCGAAGGCGGTAACCCCTTGGGTTCTCACTTGCGTTTATTGTTTGTTGCGGATATTTTGAAACTGATTATTGTATAAACATATTCTCTTCTCTGTTGGCTGTGTCTGCCGGATGTGGCCATTACTGATATGCATATTTCAATTTTTTTAGTTTAATCGAAGTCCTGTTCAACCTTCATTGGAAAGCACGTATTATTAGCAAATATTTTTCACGATTTAACGTTTTTGTTGGCTCTAATGTCTTTGAGCTGATTACTAATAGTAGTTTTGCACGAATCCTTTTTGTTGCTATATAACAGTGGTACCTGTAAAAAAGCGAAAAATAAGTTTCAATACATAAAGCACGATTGAAACGTATTTCGATAAAATAAAATAAATGAAGACAATTAATTTAAAATATAAATTTATACAATAACAATATAAAAACATTCTTTTTTTCACAAAAAAAGAACTGTACTGTCGAGCATAATGCTTCCGCTGATTCCGACTAAAAGTTCTTGGACAAATGTTATAACTTTTCATTCCTCATTCAAATGTAATGAAATTGTAGAAAAAGTATTTTGATCAATGCGTCTTAATTTAAATGTGAATTAAATATTGTATTACTTTTGGTTGCTATAGTAACCTTCAGTTGACGTTATTGCACACCTTCTTCGAAATCGTTTGCACTTGTATATATTCCGTCGATATAGTAACCACTGATGTTGATGTTAAGTCATTAATAATGATGGCGTCAAATTCTAACAAAGTGTGCCATATAGTTTTTAAAAAATATATTAAATGATAAAAAAGGACATCTTTTTGTTGCCGATTAAAAAAACACCGCGGATATACTGAAAACCAGGTTCAACATTAACTATTGTGCAAAGAGCTAGGTACGTTTATGCGCAATTTTGGTCAAAGTGTTTTTTTTTTCAGCGTAGTGCGTTTTGTGCTATCTGACAGTATTCCCCATCATTTTTTTTTGGATAGAAACAAGACCCAGTGTGCTACATACTTGGTAAGGCAACAACGGAAAGAGCAGTGCAGAATAGGTTAATCATTTTTATTTTTTTTTAGCTTATTAATTATGTTTACAAATGAGATGGACGGTGTGACCATACAAAAAAGCAGTTATTAAATGACAGTTATGGGTTGAAAAAGCGATAGTTGTTCATGATGGCCCACACAAGTTGGAAATTCAATACTCACAGGCAGAGATCCAGAGAACGTGCATTACTTCGTAAAAACGCTTCAAAAACAAATCTTATTACCGGTAGGTTCACTGCACACTAGTTATATTTTTATCAATTTTCCATTAACAAAACTGGCCAAATATGACTTTTAATATACCCCCGTCCTTTGTATAAGGCGCCGATTAAATCATACAGTGGCCAGATTGCTCGTATACAAGTGCCACAAACGATATAACGAAGGAAGAGAAACCGATTGAGACGATGAGAAGAGCTGTCGTCCGGGCTTGCGTCGTAGAAAAAGTGACGTTTGACTGGTCAGATGCGTTGATGAAGACCGTCTCTACGCTCTTCACGAAATCTGTACCTAAGATATGACCTACGGCAGAGTTCACTGTAAATTTAACAGAACCTATGAGATAAGTAAGTACCATGGGTGAACCACGTTTATGATCGAATCAGGATAAGCGCCAGCGGAATACCATGAATTTCTAAAGAGACAAAGAAAAGTGATATTTTCTAAAAAAATGGACTGCTGTTGTAGTACAGTTATCATTGTGACTGATTTAACAGTGCTTTCAAGTCATATGTTGTGAGGATTCGCCACTGTGTAAAAGCCGGCTGTGGAAATGAAAGAATGACGTCGACGGCGTTATTAATTATCTGGACCAGAGATCAAAACTCCTCTTTTAGAGTCTCAGACCAATCTAAACTCAAATCTCCAACCGAGTATCACAGCTGAGTCTCTTCGGAGTGTGACTCAAACTCAATCTTGAAAACAACCTTGTGTTCTAATTATTTTTTTAAAACAAGTCTCTAATGAGACTGAATTTTTTTTCATCGGAGGTTCAAACTGAAGCTGGAAATTGCAAAAACGAAATTTGGAATTTATGGTGTGTCTGTTTTCCTTTGCAACTGGCAAAAAATTATCAACGGAATCGGAAGAAATGCATTTAGTCGACATGGTTTTGACTCAAGAAAAAAAAGCGAAATATGTGTATCAGAAAATTATTTCGTTAAATGCTAAAATATTAATAAAGCTCAAACAATGTTCTTTTCAGTAATATGCATTTCCGTTACTGCCCATGAATAGGCACAATCAAAACGAGCTTTTAATATTTTCATATTTGTCGTGTTCGTCGGCTTTCAAAGTTCCCTTTTCACATATTTCACTGCGTTTGTGCGCAAAATTTTTGATACATCTTTGTATTTCATAGTTATTTGTTTTTTTACAGGGGAAATGATCAATTGTCGGTCTGGGAGCTATATTACCCGAACTGCAGACTAGGGATACTATAAAAGAGTAATCAGCAATTGGCAATATCACCATAATTATATCCTTTTAAGAAACAAACTAATTGTTTTAATATACTATAAAGAATTTGACAGACAAAAAAGATGGAGAAAAAATTGTTTTTCCCCATTTATTTTGCTTTTTTTCCCGCTGAGTACCTCAAAAATTACAAATTTGAAGTCATTATTTTACCTCCTTGACCGGCTTTCATGACCTTTTTGCGGTAAATATCAAACTGTTCAAAGACGACTTATATTCCAGTGATAGGGGGGTAAAGGTGAAGTCGGTTGAATACGTTCAGAACTATTATAGGAACAAAAATTAGGGAAAAGGTAGGAAACAGTATTTCAAGATCTGCATTTATTGGAGGAATGTCTTCCAGAAGACAAGTTAAGCTTTTTTTGGTTTATGCAGTTGCAATTGGTGACTTCAAACAACTGCCACAAGTTTCCTAATATTAAAAATCTTATAAGAATACACCATTAACATGTTTTTCGCATCTTCATTTTAATAAGTATTACGTATTCGGTCACGCCTTATCATAAAAATACAAAGATTTCCTCTGATTCTTAATCAGTGGTCAATTGTATTTGGAACTGATAGCAGCTTGAAGTTTCGATCGGAAATGACCAGAATGCATCAGGTTTGCTAGTCTATTATTTCAATGTGCATGCAGTCAGCGTAAAGCATGCGTCATCAGTATATCAGTACTGTGAAACAATAGGGAAAATACGGCACCGACTGACAGTTTAAGATGTTGTCACACAACGAAAGAAATACCGATTTCTAATGAAAAGGAACATCAACATATTACTGGAGGAACAGTCGGATGCAATGTACATGGAGAAAAAAACTTTGATGACGATGATGATGGAGTTGATGTCTGAGATGCTGTTAAAGCTAAAGATACTGTTTATGATAATGATGAAGACAGTGATGATTATGCTGGCTTGACTGCTTCTGTTGTTAATGATGATGATTTCGGTAATTGAATTCTTAGAATTACAAACAGCCTTTTATGTTAAAATATGGACTGCAGATTGATCAAAAACGCCACTAAAAAAAGCTAAACAGCAATTTTCATGATTGTAGCGGTAGTTCAGTTGACAAATGTTTACAAAAAACGTGAAATATGTATATCAGGAAATGCGATATTCAGAAGACACAGCCTTCCCACACAGCCAATAAGAATAGAAAGAGAGAGCATGGTTACTAGAATGGTCAATACTCGCACTTTTGCAACCTGTACGCGTTACATAGTTTAATAATATTATGAAAACAATAAAGTTTTAATTAAAAAAAAGGCCCGTACATTCAATCATTGCTGTTATCAGTCACGTCCTTTAAAGGTCGTTGAGCACGATTCTTATGAATGATGGCAAACGTACCTCTAAAATTGCTGTTGTTTAAATATTTCGGCCAGTTTATAGATGGGTGGTTTCACTATCCCAGCCAATATAGATTCGGATAATGTTCAATCACCCCAAGGATATACTTCCTGCTTTTTAAATTTTGCCAATGGCGTCGTCTGTGATATGCAGGATTTATAATCTCAGATCCCCTGTCAAAATTCTATTTTGTTTATTTCCGCCAATTGTTTTCTAGTTTAGGGCAAACCCATTCTTTTATCTGGGGACCATAACATGGAATGGTATTAACCTGAAAATACCGCATTGAAGGTTCCATGGTCACCCCTGTTGCTATAAGATTTGGTCCATCATGTAATGTTTTCCATGACGGAAGAGGCTCTTTGATGATTTTGTTAAGTTAATTGCTCCATGTAGTTATTGAAACAGTTGGGCAGAGGTTGTGGACATGGCGAATGAATAGGCCGTCTGTTTGGGGAAAAGATATAAGGATCATTCTCTTTCCTTTATGGTAGAGCAGCTTCAAGTCTCGCTCGCCGGAACTGAAAGTTTTCAAACCCAGGGTGTTCCAGAGAGCCAAAGTATCAACAGTAGATACTGTAAGAAAGTACTTCTTAGAGCGTGGTTCAATTCTGGACAAGTATGATCGTAAGTACATACCTGATATAATTGACACTGTTGACGAGAAAGGGCTCTTCACTCAAAAAACCACAATTCATAGTCACTAGTTCTGACTCCTTGACGCCTGCTATCACCACGGGATATAGAACAAAAGTCACTGTGGTTGGTTGAGGCAGTTCTCTAGGATGTTTCTTTCTTTTGTTTTTTCCTGGAAAAAGGATAAGACAGGAACTGCTAGATTGCAAATCTCCAGGAGCTGGTGATGTTTCTGGATCTGGGTGGAGTAACAGCGTGATTATTTAAGCGGTACATTGAAGACCATCATCATAAAATATGTGTCAGAACATTCTGCTGAGAAGACAGTTTTGGTATTGAATGATGGTAATAGATCGCATGTCGATTTAGGATTCATCGACTTGGCAAAATATCATTATCTAATTCTCTTCATCCTTCCAGCTTACAAGTCATAATTGCTTTAGCCCTTGCATAAAGAATGTTTCTGGCCATTAGAATGCATCTACACCAACCTTTTTTTTTAAATATTATTTTGTGCTTGAGCAATATGGCAACCATCTACTAAAAACGCCGCTACCCAATATTCTTACCTAATTTAATAATTTACTTTTATGGTGGATGACAGAAGTAGTTTTGGTATATTTAAAGTTACCATTTCAAGTTCACAATGTCAATCTGGGCGAATGCCATGGCTTGAAAATGTCAAACTGAAACAGAACATAATTCGTAGTCCAACCATTACTCTATTGACAAATACTAATTCTAAGGCATTTTTCAATTCCTGTGTCAAGCCTAATGATTTTTAACAAAACTGAACTAAAATCGTGTTCTCGCTTTATCTCTAAAACCGCTAGGGGGTTTAAAACAAAACTTCGCAAGAATGTTTAAGCAAAACTCTGTTTGTAGGTTCAGGAGCAAAAACGACAGTCACGACTTTGGTTAAGCAGACCAAATAAAAAAAGTACGATAGAATTTTATTGGACAACCAAACAGAACAGATCCCAGTTTTCAACGATAGTGCAACAGTTCTTCCTACGTCTCGTAACACACTGCGTTTCAGCCCCTTCTAAAACATGTCAGTAAAAAGTACCCCGAAAGGCTAGGACCTCCCTGTTTTACAAACATTCTGATGAACAACTTCTAGAACAAATGACCTTAATTCTTCCGTTTGTGTTTAGTCAGTTGAAAACAGCAGAAAATTGCTCCAGTTTTGTCAGTTTCTTCGAATGGTTTCAAGGGACAAATTTCCGTTGAATAATATTGCCTTTCTGCTGTCTTAAGATGTTGTTTAATGGTACGGACTATGCAATACGTCTAGCATGGGATACTAGTAGATGAAAGCGTACAGTTTTGGAAGGCGTTATATTGCATTTTTCACGGCAAAGATTGCGTTTTATGAGTGGGATTAAGTCCATAGGCCAAATAATTAGTGAGGAAAGTAAACGTGGTTTCTTTAATTCATAATAAGAAGCTGTCTGAGATTTGTTTCTTGATGTTCAATCAATTATATAAACGTACTTTCCATCGTAAAAGCTGTGTTTGAAACTAAATGTTGTAGAGTCGTAAAAACTAGTGTGCATTATGATTTTGCAAAAAGCCTCCTGTGTCAGGAACAAACAGCTGCCGTTGTGAAAGTTTTACCATTTAAGTTCTAAAAAGGTGAAATATGCATATCAGGAATCGCCACATTCAGAAAAAACAGCCTCCCCACACAGTCAAGAAGAAGAGAGGGGGAGAGAGCATGGTTAATAAAACAATCAGTTTCAAAAAAGACACCTAAGGTTTATTTGAGTACTTACATCGACGGAAAGTAAATTAAACAATTAACATAACTTCTAAATAATAAGCATTGTGACTTTTGCACTAAATGGTTGAAAAAGGTTTAACAAGAAAAGTATACACATATTCGTGAACGACATAAAATGGAAATGGAGAAATGAAGACATGCATCACTTTTTCCAAGTCACAAATGTGTATAATAACAATTATGAACTATTTTTGTATTATTCTATAAACTTATAGTTGAATAACATTACTTTAGCCCAATAAGCCTACATGCTAAGCGTGTTGAACGCCATCTTCGAAAACCAGCGGGGTCAGTTCAAAGTTAACACGCAAAATCACTACGATGAATTAACTGACTGAGCATACATAGAATCGCGTCTTAACCATCTAAATAATATTTTGTTTATACGTAAACATAAAATGGTATCATAGAACACCAATAACATTATTTGACAATGAAACTCATGCACTCAAACAAACATGAAAATATGTGGAAATCTCCCCTCTTAAGCATAATATTTGGACCCACAATCATTGAGACAGCTAGTACTTAGCTCTAGCTAAAAACCTCTATAAGAAGCCGGACCCATTATCTCTTGGGTCGGAATAGATGTACGTGGTAATGGTCATCTATTAATAGTTAACTAGTTCTTATAAGTTATGACCCATAATTCGTCCAGAAAATCAACATTTTGGGTGGCTGGTGCAAAGAAACTGACGGATTCATGCCAGGAAAAATGGAAATTTTTCATCGTTAAGTGTTTTTTGTAAATTTGAATGAAATATCTGATTCTTTGATGATCATGTTATTCCGCTACATTTTGTTTTTTTTTAATAAAAAAGTCATTTTATATACAAAATTGATGCTTACAACACAAAAGTAGTTTGTTTGCCACATTAAGAAGCCGTTGTCGGCACAGCGGGGTAGCATGAAACGCAAAAACGCTATTCGTAAAAACCAACTGTAACAGCTGATCATGCTAACCTCTTGTTGCACGACGGTAACATGGGTTTAAAAGTATGAAGGTTTATGGGGATATATTGCAAAAGAACCTAGAAGCTCGATTTGTTTATTTTATCCCTGTATTCATGTTATTGCTAATTTGATTCCAGGAGCTTTGGTCTCGGTAAGATCATGAGTACCCACCCTTTTGGTTTTGCAATGCTATAAGCTTACTATGTTTTATTTGATTGTGTGCTTTTGCTTGCACTATTGTTGAGCTGATGGTAGGGTTGAAGACTTGTACTTGTGTGTTGATATGAGAACATGTTGGGGCAAGAGTGAAATTGGAACCTGGTTTAATCGCCCGTTCCAAGGCGGTACAACACAGTTGAAATGTGAAAAAGAAGATTTGAAGCCGGTTAAACGTTGTAATTTCAGATAAAGTAAATTATTTAAGTTTTCTCTCTTAACTTAAATTATTTACTTTATCTAAAAATTGGTGCCGCAGTTGGGATCCCACGCAGTGACCTCCCTTTGAAGTCATTCAACTTCTGGATAATTTTTTTTTGAAAAAAAAAACAACAACAAAAAAAAACAACAAAAAAATAACAAACGGCCGTACCGTCGATATCATTCATTTAAAAACGAGATGATCGGTGAATTTTATAGGTCTTGCATATTAATTGCTTGTATTAATTAGAGCATTTTTCATTTTTTTAAGATAAAGTTAATAAGGTAATTGAAATTAACTGAATCGTTTATATGCGGCGCTACTAGCGACGTTTCTGCTATGATAATATGCGAGCTTTAACGGTAATGTGCGGGTCCAACTACCATCACTTTAAAAATGTGATCCGAAGCGTTCTGCTCGCATGTAGCTTCTTAATCGCACGGATACACCCTCACGTCAGGTAAACATTCGCTCAACAACTAAAAGGAGAACATAACAAAATGAGCGAAAGCCACTTCCGGGATTGAGCGTAAGCGCTGATTTGTTGACAAAAAGTGAGTATGACCAACATTTTTTTCTTTTTATATGGCAGAAAGACGAACTTTTCGAATACCGGTCGCTAGTGACTGCTGTACAGATTTCGGACGGTGTTACGTCTCTTTAAACGATTTATACTCATTTTTCAAGAGGTGTGGGAGCGACCGGTATTCGATTTACACGCAGCACAGAAATAATTTCTAAAAGCAATCAAAGAAAAAAATTAAGTCGAAAATGACAAGTTTGTAAAAAGCATACACGATTGTTCGCTGGGAAAAAAGTTTTAGCCGGATCAGTTTACATGTTTTAAGTATGTAACCGTGTTTTCCGTGAAGCTTCAACATCCTTACACGGCACTACATTCCCCGATTTTTGTTTTGAAAAGTTCGTCTTTCTGTCTAATAAAGAGAAAAGATGTTGGTCATACTCACTTTGTCTGCTTTTGCTCAATCCCGGAAGTGGCTTTAGCTCATTTTGTTATGTTCTCTTTTTGGTTGTGTAGCGAATGTTTAATGGGCGTGACCCTTCATACCATCGTTGGGGATGGATCAAAATTGTACTGTTTATTGCTTTAAATATTGAGTTCCGCTCAACCCGGGGCTAGGCGGCAGTAATATGCATTTCCATTACTGCCCATGAACAGGGCTCAATCGAAACGAGCCTTCAATATTTTCATATCTGTCGTGTTCGGTGGCTTTCAAAGCTCCCTTTTCATCTATTTCGCCGCATATATTCTCAAGAGTACCAAATTTTTTATTCAGCAATTTATTTCATTTTTATTTTTAATAAGAATAGTCAAAGTAATGCATTTGTAACACAAAATAAACAATCGTTATTTTAATAGTTTTTTTTAAATAAATATATACATATGACGTAATACGGAGCTCCACCGCGCGAGCAACTGTCAAATCCGACTGAGGATGTCATAACTGAGCGTCTCTAGGGTCCGTGTCAATACATCGCAGATTTTGACTTCCAGACAGATAGTCTTAAAGGATTCGAGGTATATTGCATTTAGTCTGTATTTGTAAAATATACTTTTATATAGGCGACACGTTCACGCATTGTGAACTGAAAAGAATTCACAAAATAGTCCGTTCCCCAGTGCATAAACAGTTTGTTTTCACCGAAGTCCCACTCCCAAATATCAAAAGATTGATTAAAATTGTTAATTTATTTGAAATCAGTGCAATTAATTTCATTTTACCTGGTCACTGAAATCGTTTATTTGATAAAATTAGTGCAATTAATTTGATTTCTCTGGTCACTGACAAACAAAATTCTGCATTCTGACAATTTAAAAAAAAACAATTGGCAAGGTTGGTGGTTTCATTTTTATTTCCGCAACTGAGGTGGCCAAAATACAAAATTGTTGGCAACTGAACAAAAGATATTTGCGCATAAGTAATGATCGTTTCTATGTTCATGATATTCCAGGTGATGGTGTTTTGATACTTCCGAAATTCCAGATCCTCCCCCTTTAACACACAATTTAAAAATGCTATGGATTCAAGCAGGGCATTTGTACTTGAGCAAATGTCTCAAATTTATTATTGTTCCATTTGCTATTAACATAGAATAGAAATGCCTCTTGAAAGACGGTGTGAGCAAAAATGTAATAATGACAAGGATAAAACAAAAATGTTTTCAGATGAGAACAATATGGACCCCAAAACTATACAAAAAAATGAACTTAAAAGATTTGTCAGCAATAGAGCAGCAATTGATTTGTAGAATTTCATATTTTATTAATGTTTACATGTTAAAATGTTAAAGCATGGTGGAATAGCATCCAGTGGTCATTGTGTCACCTTTCCACAGACGGTTAATGAGCCTGCTAGAATTTTTCCACGCTTGCCTGAAGAAATCCATATGATAAAAGTACGAAGAGGGGAAAATCACACAAGTAATGAATTTTGTGAGACGACATAAAGTACAAACTGCTCTTGAATTGTTAAAAGTAAACAATCCTGCATATTCAGACATACAAATTTGCCCCAAACGACTTCTTAAATTGCCTGATGATGGGGAACTTTTAGACATTCCAAGAGCAGAATACAAAAATAATACATCACATTATCAATGCTCTTGGGCCAGCACCTGATCAAATACCAACAGATAACTTTGAGGATAAAACTTCAATCATCAATTCTTCTTCCAGACCCTCCTATAGATTTAAAGCAAAAATTAACAAACAATGTTAAAAGAGGTTGAGAATCATGGTCCAGTCACATCAAACCAGAAAAATACCATTATGATAACAATTCCTTGGCCAACTTGTGAAAATTCACCACTATCAGATTTCACTACAAAGAATTTCTTTACACTAGCATTTCCATCTCTTTTCCGGTATGACAAAGGAGATTTCAACATAAATCGACCTAGAACTTGCAAATCACTTTCCGATTGGGCTGATTACTTTTGATGGGACAGTGATAGGAGGTTTGCCAACCATCATTACTTTAAATTTGTTGTCCATAACATGATGATGAGAAAACCTGCAATTGAAAAGGGAAATTTCATAATTAAACAGCAACTTTGGAATCGGCATATTTCGTTTGATGATTTGAAAAAAATATTGAAAATGGTGACTTTTCGTTGTCAAATAAAATTGTATATTTGAGCAGTACACTGCGTGGAACTTCTCAACACTGGGCACAACGTGCCAAAGAGTTGAGATCTTTAATCCAGTACCAAATACAACATGGTTATGCTTTACCGTCATAAGTTACAACTGGTAGTTGTGCCGAGTACCACTTTAAAACACTCAAAAGACTTTTGAGCATATATGTACAATCAACAAAATGTGAAGAAGTAAAATTAGATAATCCCACATTTTTATTGAAAACTTTAAAACAGAACACACACATAGTGGAACATTATTTTGTTTTAAGAACAGTCATATTTTACAAACGTCATGGGTCCCGTTTTTGGCGTTAGTGCATACTGGTATCGCCAAGAATTTGCCGAAAGCCGTGGCATGATTCACTGGCATGGTCTTAGCTGGCGAAAAGACGGAAGGCCTCACAATTTAATTCATGAATCTCTATCGTCTGGATTGACCGAAAGTGAATGTGCCATTGAGCTGGATAAATGGGCTGCAGAACAGTTCGGGATGACGGCTGGAAATGATAAATCTGGACAGCAAAGAAAACACATGTGGCCACCTCCAGAAGGAACTGCTCCACATCCACCTGAAAACAAAAACCCACTAGTTAAACTTCTAATTGATGTCTGACAATCACAAGAAACACTTTTGGAGGACCATCTGCTGCTTTTATTAAACAGATTCAATTTACACCGATGCTCTGATTATTGCTTAAAACAAATCAACAGGAAAAACTGTGTAGGATGGAATTTGGGACAATTGATACTCCAGGAAAGCCAATAAGTGACTCTCCAGCCCTAGTGAAGGACAAAAATGGCTCATTGCGTCTTGAAATGACCCGAGACCATTCAACACGTGTCCAGCATACGCGTTTTCACACTCTGGGCTGGAGAGCCAATGGTGACATATCACTAATACTGTCCAAAGGTTCCCCAGACAATCCATCTGTTGATGAAATCAATTCAACAGAAATGTATATTACAGGTTACGCATGTAAAGGAAATCAGCAAACTGGTGCCATTTCTGACCTTTTCAATGACTGTATCAACACTGCTGATGATCAAGTTGATATAATGCTTTATCAATTTGCAACAAGGTTTTAATCAATACTGTCAAAAGAGATAATCTGTCGAGGCATCATTTGAACTATCTTCCATTCCCTTATATAGGTGTAGCCACACTTTTAAATCTGTTTATCAGGTGCTAGAATTTTTTAAAAAAGACAAAACACAGCTTTGGATAAGTATTTGACAAATCTGAAAACAGCAACATGTCATTTTATGAGTTTGTTTGCCAAAGTGGAAAAGTTCCAGTGTTTGCAGGTTGTTCAACAAATCCAAACTGGCCACTTCAAGAGGAATACTTTAGAACAGTGCTTCTCTTGCATTGGATAAGTTGGCAAAATCTATCATATATCAAACCCCCCCAATATAACATGGTCTGAAAAAAAATGGCAGAATTTCTTTTGTCCGATCAATGCCCAAACTTTTTCAAAGCAGAAATTGAGAGAGCTAAAATGAAATCAAAAACTGATGATGACTCAAACGACGATAAAATACTTGTCTGTTTGTTGCTTTCACATCTCCATTCATAACACTATTGCCATTTAAAAAAACCTGACTATTTTCATAAGTTGATCATTTAGCTGTAGTTCTTTTTTTACATAGAACAGATTATTTTTGTCACAAATATATCCTCATCCAGTTGCTGGTTAATTTTCCCTAATATAAATATTCAAATTCAGTTCAATTATTTATACTCAAACATATTCAAATGTAGGGTGACATGACAGTTACTTGCTATCTTCAAATTCGTTACCTGAAGATTCTTCATACATGTAGAACACATTTCATATTTCACTGAACATAACACTTTTAGTGTAAAAATTTTCTGTATTTTTGTCTGTATGTTTGTCAATAAAACACTCACTATTAAGACCACATTCGTATAAATTGCATTATTTAGTCTAAGAATACCGTACATGCGAGCAGTCAGCAACTTCCCCATTTTTAGTTTTTGGGTGGGTGAAATGACAGTCGCTAACCCTCTTTTAATTAAATCAAACTTTTGGGTGTGTTACACTGGACAAAAAATTAGGCAACTGCGCCATCGTCGGGTCACAAGTCGGGTCGAATGTAAAAGCAGGAGGGACTATTTTATGGAAAGACATGTTTGATATTTTTTGTACCTACAACTAGTACTAGAATGTTTTAGGTACACACTAGATCTAGTTAAGTCTTCAGGCTAGCCACACAAGTTAAGTAATGCCCAATATTAAAATTACATTGGAAAGCTTGAAGTCTCAGTGAGGCTTTGCCTTAGTTCAAATTTTACATCGTTAAATTATATCGACTTTCAAGTGACGTCAGTTCTTCTTATTGATTGCGCGCTTTTGATATTTCTATAAAAAGTACACTTCTAAACGTTTTCTATAAATAGTTAAGAGGTCACAAACATTGCAAATGGCGAAAACGGGCTAAAATTTCCTAAATGAATTTGGGGGAAATACTTATTGCCACTTAGATTTTAGTAAAGAAATCTTCTTCCAATACTGTACTACTTCTCCTCTGGAGCATTGTCGTACATTGTATTTAGCAAACGATGTAGTTAATGTTTGCAGGCTCAGTTTAGACTAATTCATGTTCTAATTACCAAGCACATACTAAAACAAAAGAAAAACCGTTTGCATGAGATAAGTATATGCTGGTCAACAATGTTTACTGCCAGTTCGTCAAAATAATGTAAGGGTTTTCAGGAAATTCAAGGCAAACTTACTTCCGGGTTCTCAGTATTTGGATGTTGAGGATTGTACACTATTTTGGTCAGTTGAAGAAATGTTAAAAATTTATCATCTGAGATTGCCAAATATTTTTTACGGATACAATATTCAATTAACTCTTAAAAAAGTAACATATCATAAAGCTCTTTCACAGTACCATACTTCGGTAATGATTTTTAACCGCATTCCAGATTGACTCAATTTTATTTGTGCAAGCACCAGTTTCACTGATTTTAAATTCAATGCTGTGGTTCATCTTTAAGGCAACTTTAGGCTTTCCAACAGACCTGGAGAAAGGTCTGGTGGATATTTATGCTGTGTTCTCGTCGATTCGGGACGCTTATGTCGTATCGAGAGATAATAAAACATATCAAACAAATTAAACACACCATTTTAAAACATTATCGTATAAACAAACCTTTAACTATACAATTCTAACGAAAAATTCGTTAAAAAAATCTCAATGTTGAAAAAATTCCTACCTGAATTAGTTGGGATATAGGAATGTACTATGTCGTCTAACTTCCTGGATTTTCGTACAAAAGGCCAAGTGGACCCATTGTTCGCACTGCGTCACACTGGGCCCAGTTAATTGGCTTTTAATTGGACTATGTTCCGCTTTATGGCACACGCTTTATGAACTGTGATGTTGTTCAAGGTCGTTTTATTGAAAAACTATTCACAGTGATTTCCCTTCAAAGTGGCTGTGTGGGAATGGAAGCGGACGAATGTTGCTTTTTAGTGAAATTTGGGACAAAACAGTAATTTTCTGAAGGAAATTGTAATTTAGGCAAATATACTTAGATATTTAGAAGATTTACATGCTTAGTTCGCACGTTTATTGTTCTAAATGCGTTGGAAACTGCTCACAGTGAAACTTGCGTAGTACTTTGACGAAAGTTATAGCGCACGAGCGGCGATTCTGGCCATTTTTATTACGTCACGAATCGATGGGAAATCCCGAATCGATGAAAATCAGGCAATAATTTGAAAAGATCTATAATAATTATATTGATGGATTAAATGACTGATAGATTCAATGAATAATAAAAAGATTTTATTCATTTATTTAGTAAAATGTTGACGTTTCTTCACAAATCTATTTGTTATGATCTCCTGATAAGTTATTAAGCTCTATCTCAATGTGCAACCAAAGAAATTCAATAATATAACTAGAAATTGGTGTTCCGCCGTACACATGTTTTGCCTGCTCGCAAAAAGTTGAAACGTAGGCCTGTCATTTATCATATAAGATAATAATATGAAATTTAAGTAGCATTGAAATACTACAAAATTACTAATTTTCATTGATTGGTTATTATCTTTATTGTATATAAGCAAAATTAAGTTTCATGTAAAATTATTCAAAGGAGAACAACTCAAAACAGATATAACTTCATTAAAACTGATGACATATATCAAGTATTGTGTCAAAAGAACAAATACTTTCCAAATTATTAGCAATTAAGTTTCAGGTTAAAGAAAATTGAAAGAAGCATAACTAAAAAAAATTCATCAGGAGTTATCATTTTCGGTGTCACATCTGCTTTGTTAATCCAGATGACATATTTAAAATATTAGGTAAACAGGACAAGGACTTTCAATTTTATAGGCAATAAAAAGTACCATATTAAAGTAATTTAAATGGGGGCATATATGGAAAAATAGTGAAACAGGAGTAATCATTCTTGTTGTCACCAATGGATTTGTTATTGAAGATGATTTATTCCAATTATTAAGTTAAAAGGGCAAGGACTTAAAATAAAAGGCAACATGAAGTTCAATATTAAAATATTTGAAAGGGACAGAACTCCAAAAATAGTCAAACAGGATTTATCATTCTTGTTGTCATAGATGGCTATGTTCATGAAGATGATATTTCAAGGTTAATAGGACGAACACTTTCAAAATTATAGGCAACATTAAGATTCATATTAAAGTCATTTGAAAAGGGCATAACTCATAAATAGTCAAAACAGGTGTTATCATTCTTGTTTCAGAGATGGTTTTGTTCATACAGATGATAATTATATTCCAAGTATTTGGTTAATAGGGGGGCATATCTCACCAAGTTGGCGACAATTTTGGCCCTTTTATACTGCTCGGGTAACTTTGCCCACCTTGTACGGGCAAACAAACCTATAATTCGGGGCGAATTTACCACTTCCAAGAATTTCTGGGCAATAGTTACCTGCTGGAAATGATGAAATCATGATGGTCATTGCAGGCGAATTATGATGGAATAGTAAAGAAAAAAATGTATTATCGGTCATCGGAAGATTTGTTTATATATTTTTTTTCTACAAATTACTCCACGGTGGATAAGCAACTCGGCCTATTTTTTATCGAATCTATGTTCCCTGACTATTGTTTATTCAGTAAAGGACTTTAAATGATTTTGTGATATCAAAAAAAAAATGGACAAGGAGCTGAAAACTTCGAAAAACTGGGGAGTTTGAAAAATAAGCATCTCCATATTAGGATATTTAAGACGTTTATACATGTCTTGTTATACCGTTTTAATTTTGGATTTAACTAGTGGTTCTCTGCACAATGCAAGTGGGGCTCCAGTCAATAATTCACCGACTTGCAATTTATACTTACTTAATTTCTAGAAATAATAGCCAGTGCTAATTTGCAATACATAGTTTTTCACATATTCTTTGAAGAGTGTAGACAAAGTTTTAACTTTTTCAAGGCTTCTTAGCATCTAAAAACCACCGGGTATTCGCCCCTGAGAAAATGGCATTTTAACGGACATAAATAATAAAAAAACACACTTTTTCTGTGCGTCATTCCTTTTTAAAAAGTTCGTAAAATGATATAACCTCGCGACAACGCCGAGCCATGCAAGTTCGACAAGTTCCGCAAGATCTTTTTTGACCTTTTCTTTTTAGCTCACCTGAGCTGGCTCAGGGTGAGCTATTAGGATCGATGAATGTCCGTCGTCTGTCGTCCGTCGTCCGTCCACACTTAGTTCGTTAACACTCTAGCGGTCAGATTTTTGCTCCGATTGTCATGAAACTTGGTCAGGATGTTTGTCTTAATGATTTCTCAGACGAGTTCGAATATGGGTCATCTGGGTCTAAAAACTAGGTCACAGATACTAAAAATAGAATTTTCTTGTTAACACTCTAGCGGTCACATTTTTGCTCCGATTGTCATGAAACTTGGTCAGGATGTTTGTCCCAATGCTTTCTCGGACGAGTTTGAAAATGGGTAATTTTGGTCCAATAACTAGGTCACTGTTACTAAAAATAGAATTTTCTTGTTTACACTCTAGCAGTCACATTTTTGCTCTGATTGTCATGAAACTTGGTCAGGATGTTTGTCCCAATGATTTCTCGGAGGAGTTCGAAGATGGGTTATCTGGGTCCAAAAACTAGGTCACTGTTACTAAAAATAGAATTTTCTTGTTTACACTCTAGCAGTCACATTTTTTCTCCGATTGTCATGAAACTTGGTCAGGATGTTTGTCCCAATGATTTCTCGGACTTGTTCGAATATGGGTCATCTGGGTCTAAAAACTAAGTCACGGTTACTAAAAATAGAATTTTTCTTGTTAACACTCTAGCGATCACATTTTTGCTCCGATTGTCATGAAACTTGGTCAGGATGTTTGTCCCAATGATTTCTTGGACGAGTTCGAATATGGGTCCAAAAACTAGGTCACTGTTACTAAAAATAGAATTTTCTTGTTAATACTCTAGCGGTCACATTTTTGCCTCGATTGTCATGAAACATGGTCAGGATCTTTGTCCCAATGATTTCTTGGACGAGTTCAAATATGGGTCATCTGGGTCCAAAAACTAGGTCACTGTTACTAAAAATAGAATTTTCTTGTTAACACTAGCGGTTACATTTTTGCTCCGATTGTCATCAAACTTGGTCAGGATGTTTGTCCCAATGATTTCTCGGATGAGTTCGAATATAGGTCATCTGGGTCTTGGTCACTGTTACTAAAAATAACTTTGTTGTACTCAGGTGAGCGATAAAGGGCCATCATGGCCCTCTTGTTTTCTGGTTATTGCGTTCCTTGCTTCGGTTGTTTCTTTTTTTCGGATGACATTCATTTAAAGTTGCTTGATATAAATTACAATTATCAGAACATTGTTCGTTTACCTATCCACTTGCCATGATCAAGAAAAATCGTGCGAGTTACATTTTTTTTAACCGGCCTGAACTTACACTCGCACATGCAAGCGGGTGACTGGATTGGTCGAGGCCCGCCCCAATATATTTTACACACTTTCGAGAAGGCCGAACTGTGTATATTTAATAAATATTACTTCTAGCAAAGAATATATAGGTTTTACCATTTTATTTAATCTTTATTTCCGAACACAGTTTCGTATTGGACGAACTTTATTTCTCTTTTTTTTGCAAATTAGTATCGCGCGTGATCTACCAGAACCGGTGCAGCATAGGAAAACCGATTTGGTATATTCATCTCGATATTTATATGTGGTAATAGTTTTATTAGAAATTAACGATAAAGTATATTAAATTCTCTTCTAATAACCATACATTAATAACAGAGCAATTACTAATATATATTTCAATACCAAGCACCATGTTTAAAAAAAATCTTATTGTATTTGAAACTTTTCAGCTAACCAAAACAATTCAATTAGACGTTACATAAGAATGTTATAGACAGCGTAACATTAACAAAAATAAAACTTTTAATGCAGATTTTCGGAATAGGGCATTTTTCTTGGACAGCAATGCCAAAAGAGTCTGACCAACGAGAGATGATGTGTTAATGATCAAAATATAATTAATATGATCAGATGTCATGGGAAATGCGTCATAACACTTCCGATTAATGTTACTTTGTTTAATGCAGTATTGAATGTTTGTCCAGCACTCAAACAACTCCCTATTATGTTACGGTAAATATGTTTTAGATGGTAAACAGTATCAAGTCAATCTGGTGTCATCGTTAACAAGAACCTGTTACGAGGAAAACATGTTTTCCATGCTAGAGACAAAATTGTTAGTGATATTTTTATTTGGACGCACTCTGTTCGCAGCGTTTTACTCAATGATTCTATTAGCGAAAATAGTGATTAAATTTATTTGTTCTGCATACAAAAACCAACCTTTCACTACCGTAATAATCCCTCTTTAATGATCAAAATAAATAAGGGTTCTTGAGATTTAAACGAAAATGTTAACAAATCAGTATAAAGAAGTTTATTTCACTATAACGTAATAAATACACCGTATAAGTGAGGAAAGGAGTGCCATGGGAAATTCTTTGGAGAGATGACACAATCGAAAGGATGGTACTTTATTTGCACAACTCTTTTTTCAGCAATGAAATGATTTAAACATTTAATACTTAACCAATCATAGAAGTAATAGACATGAATGTAAACTAAATGCAACTGGTTCTGGCTAAAGAAACATTTTCTTTCTCATTAGATGATTTCAAAAGATCTATAATAATTATAATAATTATATTGATGCATTAAATGACTGAAAGATTCAATGATTAACAAAAACATTTTATTCATTTATTTAGTAAAATGTTGACCATATGTTTATTCTACTTTTACATGACAATAATATAATATTATTGCATATATTAATTTCAAGAATTGCACGACTATTAACCTTTAATTTTGCAAGAATCAAAGCCCTCAATAAATGTAATTTGAAATAAACTTGACAATAAACTATTTTTTTTTGTTTACCCAAATTGTGTAAGTTTACAATATGCAGTTTCCAAAGGACACTGAAAATTACACTGACGTCAGAAACCCAGATAAATTACATCTTACATCTATACTGTTGGGTCGCAGGCAAGTTACATGCTTATATAACCCCCTCTTGGTTTGAAACCCTGAGCATTTTCCGCTGCCGGTTGAAGGCTAATATAAAATAATTATGCCAGTACATTCAAGATCACCCATAATGTTTCATCCAAAATGTTAATCGATTAAGCAGCTGTCTTCGTGACTGATCATCGATTAAAGTCGATTAATTTACATACTTCAAGTTGAACTATTTGCAGATTTTACATTAACATAATACAATAAAATAATACAAGAGCCATCTTGTGAAAATTTTATGCAAACAAAAATGGACCCAAGACCGTAGCCTAAAAGGGAACTAGAATACCCAGGAAGTTAGCTACATGTTACAATATCTAGCCATCAGTTATCTCTAAAACACTCATTAAATCTAGTTACACGTGATGCTCTGTGCGGTTTCCTCTGTGTATAAACAAATTACGCAAGAATACGAACTGATCATACTAAACAAACTGCATTTGAACTTAGGTGCTTAACAATAGCCTCAACTAAAACACTGTATATAAACCGATTGTATCATATGTCGGATATAGCAAGCTGATTGCATGGCTGCGATATAAACAATTCGTAAATAACATTGAAAATGGATTTATTAGGATCATTTTAAGTACCTTCAACAAAAACAAGTACGTTATATTTTGTATAGTCCATATTGGTTGTAATACCATTTGTTTTGCGCATATATAGGGATAAAAACTTGCAAAATTGCATTTAATCACAAGAAGGTCTGGCAAATGACCCACATGATTGTATCAAAATACTGTTATTCTCTACAAATAAACGCTCAAACGCACGAATACATACTAGTTATATGACTCTATGACATTAATATAAAGATTATTACATTACAATATTGCTTTAAATGTATATTTGGTGTAAATTCATAAAATGTTTGAGGTGTGTGTTTCGTAATGACTGTATCATCTGTAGCATTATCATACTATCATTTATAGCAAACACACCTATTTCGGTTGTATCATTTAGTGCGATCTTCGTTGAATGATTTTCAAATAATCTGTATCACTTATGGCGATGCGCATTTGCTGATTTTATCAAGTTTATGCTTTTAGATAAGATGAAGGAGTTCGTCTACATATTTGTGTATACAAATCGGGTATATTTGGAGAAATAATAAATCATGGCGTACAAAACACGAAGAGAAGAACTTTAAAATAATAAAACAGAATGATACAACAATATTGACTATATGTTATTGTTAGTTTGGAGGCTTGTATAAAAATTAAACTGTCAGGCCCAACGCAGCTGGGCGACCGTTTAATTTTTCATACAAACCTCGAAATAAACTATAAACTGTTTTTGTAACTGATAAATTGGCATACACATAGTTTACACAAATCAGTTGTCAAAACAGTATTTTAATGGCTAGTATAAATGTGATTATGAGATTATGTTAGAAAGCGAATTCGTTAATTTCTTTAACTGAAATCAGCATGTGAACATACCTGACTCATGGGAAGACCTTCGTGATAGTCAATCCTTGGGCGGAAAACAAGACATTGATTCCTTTGCTAAAGTTCCATTTGACCCTTTATTCCATGGGATATGGAGTACGTTGTTTTTGATGTACACTGTTTGCTATTACATTTACTAGAATATTTCTGAAAACAAGTGACCATTGTATATTCGGATCAAATGACATGGATGTTTCAGCTGACGATGATCTACATTGGTCGTACATTGAGTAAAGGGTTTATCATTAGCTTAAATTATCAGTATTTAAATAACTTGCTTTGCCTCAGAATTTGCATGTCACGCCTACCTGCACACTTTAAATACTCATCAGGAAAACAACCTATTATAGATGAAAAGGGTACTTTTAAAGCCACCATAAACGACAAATACATGTATGAAAATATTTTTGGCACGGTTTGATTAAGCCTTTCATAGGCAGTAATGGAAATGCATATTACTACCCATGCAGCCAAGCCCCGGTTGAGCGCAACTCAGTATTTACTACAATAAACGGTACAATTTCGATCCATCCTAAACGATGGTATGCCTATGGAGGTGAACATGGAACCCTCAATGGGGTATTTTTCGGATTAAAACTATTCCATCTTCAGCTGCGTATGTATTTATAATCGTGAACCTTGAGTTTCGAAACTATTACTTTAAAAAAAACTTAGACTATGTATATCTAATTCAAAACATTTTGGGATGACATTAATTATCGCTTGTTGTAAATTGTAGTTCTTAGAGCGGCCTGGGTGTATGAAGTCAGGTAGATCCAATTGTTTCGTGTCGCCGCTGAATATAAAGGCACCGAGGCCCATACATTTTTTATAACGTATCATATTTCTGTACGAAGCACTTTTAATACATGTTTTTACATCAAGCTGTTCTTAAATCCGAAAAATATACAAAAATCATCTTTAAAAAATCGCCATCACTGATACACATAGATCACTGGAAACATACAGATGATTGAGTTAACATGTTCAATAAATGATACAGTCTGGGTCGAAGCTGCATGCATGTTTGGTCTAATGTGTTGATGTTAAATCGATCAGCTATTATGGTATTCTTATTATTGTAAGAATAAAAGTGATATGTTTCATCATCGCTAGCATGAGAATACCTCTCAAAACCTGTTAAAACATAAACATTTACGCTAATTTTGTAACAGTACACAGTGCATACGGTACTTTGTGTGAGTGATTTAAGCGATTTTTTAATAAGTATATTGCACACATAAGGTAAAAACGTCTTTCATAACAAGTGCAACGAGAATCGCCTGTTGAACATGTATTTATCGAGTGGATTTCTCATTACAATACTTAAAAAATCTCCTCATTTTTGAACAGTTTACTATGTTTTTGTGACAATCAGTGCGCTATATCCGGTAGATGATACAATCGGTTTATATACAGTGTATAAAGTCAACACAAATTATGTTCAGACGTACAGAAATATGAAATATGAATTGGAAGCATTTACTGAAACATATACGAGCATTACACTCAATGATCCCACTTACACTGTTACAAGTTCCATATTTCTGTTTGTGTATGTTCGAATCAGTTGTGGTTTAAAACTGTCAGACACATACATGATTTTGACTCCTGCTATCTTTTTGGTCTGTCTTAACGGAATACAGTTTTTCCTAGTATCTGGATTTATTTTTGTTTCTTCAGCCAGGTTTCAGTATAGCAGTTTACATCAACAAGGTTTAAATCTTGATGATCATGTATGTCTGGATAACGGCGCGTAAAAGATTTAATATTTAATAATGAAATTGACAACATGTTCGTTGGTTTTTGAGTGATGGGATTCAAAACTATAGTAAAACAATTGGTGCTTATTTCCTTCATTGCCCGTGTAGTTGCAGAGCTTGCTGTGATTTTTTGTCAGCATAATCAGTGATAAAAAGCCCAGATAGGGAAGAAACTCTACTCAGACCGGACATGATTTTACTTCAAGGTCATGTTGTGACCTTGACCTTCAAGGTAGTGACCCAAATGTTTCGCGCGACACTTCGTCTCAATATGGTGATCATTTCTGTGAAAATTTTTTACAATCCTACTTTAAATAACAAAGTTATGGGCCGGACACGATGTTGCTTCAAGGTCATGTTGTGACCTTGACCTTCAAGGTAGCGACCCAAATGTTTCGCGCGACAATTATGCTGACCATTTCTTTTTCTTTTATCCTTGTCATCGTGTTCTTGCTGATTTCACTCCAGGACTGCACACCAATATAGTAATGGCAGTCGGGTTATTTTGTTGAAATCTGAAACTATTCTTTGAAAATTGTAAAAAAGTAAAATAAATAAATAAATAAATAAATAATAATAATAACAATAGTATTATTATTATTATTGTTATTATTATTATTATAATTTAACAGTAGTAGTATTATTATTATCAAGACAAAGGTTTTGTTTCTGGCTAATGCTGTGATGTAAAGCTTTGCTGTATTGGATTTTCCTCGATGAAATGTACATCGTATTGGAAGTTGATTGCATATCATCAGTGGGATTGAAGCAGCAGAAATGATGGCGACATCCGTAAATCTCTGGATTACCAGTGTAGTATCCTTTCTCTCACTATGTTGCTGTAAGTAAAATTCGTATTAACTTGACCTCTTATTATAAAGCTTGTGAATTTTAATGTTGATTAACAAGTAACGAAACGCTACGTGAGATGAAATTTTCATATTTGATTCCCTATTGTCACTGAGTTTTTTGTAAATCAAGCAAATGTGTTTTATTGTCAGTACTGTAAGCTAGAAATTAATGAATATTCAACTTTAAATGCAATTAGAAGCAGACAAGTTTTACGTTCTTTCTTTTAAATTCGTCATATTTTCGATGAATAGCTAAACTATTCTCGATTTTCTAATAATTATTTTGTTCAACATCATTTTAATTAAAAAGGTTTGTAAAATAATATGTTCTTAATACCAAATCAACTCACTATATTACACACGAACCTACTGGTGCCGAATTACCTTTAAAGAAAATAAATACCTTTTCTGGGAAAGATGAAACTTAGATTTTTTTATTAGAGCAAACATGCTTCTAATTAGTAGTGTAGTGCATATGAAAAAGCTGTCGCGCATTATTACTTTATTTACCAAGGCAACTTGTTACTTATGCTGAGGTCGGAGGGAGACTTGGATCCCCACCCAGAATGATGCAGCTGACCGTTTCAAAGCGCTTACCTTTACGGTATTTTTTTGTAATGTATTATTTTTATGCCCGTCGCGTAGCGGTAGTGGGACATAGGAATGGATTTCGTCCATCAGTCCGTTTTGTCGTCTGTTCGTGTGTGCGTGCAAATTTCGTGTCCACTCCCTACAACTTCTCAACCCCTGGAAGGAATTTCATGAAAGCTCAAATGTAAATCTCAATTAGACAATATACAGAGCATATGTTTCAACTGTGCTTGTTGTGATGGTATATATTCACATTGTTTCCTGCCATGGATCGTACTGTCTCGCATTATATAATGTTTGGTCCAGTGTTGAAAATTTTAAATATAATAATTGAACAAAATTTTACTTACATTTCCTTTTTAGCATACATAATCATTTCAACATTCCCACATGCGGCGGGGAATATTGCTGTCCTTCAGACTGTCTTGTTTAAATTAATGATAAAGGTTTGCTCTGTCTTATTGTCTGTCTATCTCCTACTTTTCTAAATGGATACGTGTTTATTGATTATATTTCTTGGGCTGGATCTTAATGGTGTTGAGCAAGTTGACAGAGATATCTGTTACAGGGATTTAGAGTAACATATTACAGACATCTCACTCATTACAGACAGCTCAGACATTATATTCGTTGTTTCCATGCCCCAAGCACCCATAAAGCCTTCATGTTCACCATTATATTGGGAAAATCTACAAAAAAGTAACTGAACACCAACACATTATCATTAATATTTATCTAGCTATTCAGAAATTCTCCTATCAAATGACAACTATATGCGCGAGCAAAGTTGAGCTTGCATTAAAAGAAAAGTTATAGACTTATGATGAAATAAACGTCAGAAACACTTGTCTTAGGGTATTACAGTGTAGATATTCAACTGATATAAAATATGTACATAAGAGATCATTGCGTGATACATATCCCACTGACCTAAATGTAGTTGGGAAAGTAGACATGTACCCAACAATTTCGTGGCAGAATTGCTGTGATTACTATGATTTGACGATTGTTTGAATGATGTTTACCTCCTGCAAACAGTTTCAGACGTGAGACTGTAATGGGGCTTTGTTTGTTGACAAGCCCCATGTCGCTGTCACGCATGCGACTGTCATTTGCATGGGGAAACATTGCAGCACAGTTTCCGTATTTTGGATGATTAACGCAGTCAGAAAAATGTTTCTTTAACTTTAAATATTATATGTATTTTTAATATTTGTCATGTTCGGTGGCTTAACGAGTTCCTTTTTTTATCTATTTGGAAATACTAATAGAAATTTCTGAGTAACGTTTTTTTTTATTTTATAGCTTAATAACCCCTATGTTTAAGTAACATTTGTATGGACAGACAGAATTATTGAAATCAGTATCGTCAAGTATGTTGACTAATCTTTTAATATTCTGCTTGAAATAAAAACTGAATATTTTTCGAAAAAAACTCGAAGAGGATCAAGCCTGATGAGTTTGCAATGTATTGAAGATAACATGTCTGTTTATTTTGTTACGAACAGTAACTTAATTCTCTTCATTGATAACGCTATACAAACAATTACCCACCAGAATCCATTGTCCACGGTAAGATGATATCAATATTGTAACTACATGTCAAGAAGCAATGTTAAATACGTCCGGAAACAATGTTATATTAGGTAAATTAACGTTAGCAGCATTGACAAAAAGAAGTTTGTAGGCGTTCTGTTTAATTTGTAAGTGTTACAAACTTATTGTCTCCTATAAAATCGATGGTCGCTGTAATATTCGTCGCGTTCCGAAAGTTATATCCATGTACATGGAAAGGGATGACACTCCGCGTGAGACGTATTTTGCAGAAGATAGGTGTGTTTAATGTCTTGGTGATTCATGTCCTTTGTAATTACATCTTCAGGTCATTTTGGGACCCTTAACAAAAGCTTTATGAGTCGGTTGATTCCAATTGACTTGACAGGGAAACCACTAGAATATCCTGGCGTTCTAGGTGACTATTCTACCGGTACATTAATCTTCGTTCATTTCCACATCAATAAAGTATCTTCGTTTCCAAACAGTGTGCCAAGCATAGCTTTATTTGCTTTTCTACTGCGTTATGCAGTTACCGGCCCTTTTGCCATAAAATTTGCAATACTGAAGATAAAGTCAGGAAATGTTACATGCACAAAAGCTGATTAATAAACTACATTATTAATTAACTAAAATAATAGTGACACAATATGTTCAATTCAGTCCACCTTATATGGGTTGCACTCAATTCATATAAAAACTCAAGTGGGCCAATATGAAATAACCTGGGCCAATACGGGTTTTACTTGGCCAATATGAGATTGCATGATTCTGATTGGATAATGAACTGGTCCAATATGAATTGAATCACTTCCTTTTAAAAACAAAAATGCCGCCATTTTGGAATTTCTTAATCATTTTTATGGATAAAAAGGTTATAGATAGTATGAGTTTGGGCAGTAAGGCAAAGGGGCAGAGGATAAGTTTATGTTGCTGATTTGGGTGATATCTTTCCGTGTAATAAAAATCTTCGAGTTTATCTAACTCGCTAGTACAACATCAATGCGGATGTCTACAGCAAGAATTCTTGAAACTAAAAAACAGTGAATTTTAAGGGATTACTCTTGATTTGAGCAAGTTTATTAAGCATAACTTTGCAAAAAGGATCAAAGCTTAGTTTGGATAACTTACAGACATGTTAAATTGAGTATTACATGCGGAACTCCTGGATGGAATTGGAATGTGCCAGAAAAGTAAACTTATTTTGGATATATTTGGATAATAACTAAATTTAGACTGGATGAACATGAGAGTTGGCTGCCACGGTGTGTAGTAATGTTCAGGTTGTTTTTTATTCAAAACAAAACAACCTGCATATCTGCATCTCCTTGGTAGCTTATACCAGCCAGGTCACTACTGTAGACTGATTGAAGATTGCCCGACATTTGAATCGGAGTTGACACTCATCTCTTCATGCCGGTAAATTAGAAATTTTAAAGTATATAATTATTAATATTGTGTTAACTAATAAAATTGTCATTAATCAGGTGAATTCATATTGGCCTTGTTATTGGGCCTCGGGCAGTCATATTAGCCCTCGGCCTTCGGCCTCGGGCCAATATGACTACCCTTGGCCCAATAACAAGACCAATATGAATTCACTTGATTAATAACATTATAATATGTTGTTGAGATAATAATTGAATGCGCTGCATTTCCTAAAAAATACACCACAACCAAATTTCTTAGACATCTTACTATTTCCATAACAAGAATAAATTCGACAATAAGCTCTTCCACATAAAAACCGGGCTTACTGCCAACTTTTACTCAGGCCGAATTTCTTTAATATTAGGCATTCGTTTTAACCATATTTGGATCAGTGATCAAATACTTAAAATTAAAATTATAAAACTGCACAAATTTATTATTTAGTTATTCATTGGATAGTTGTACGAGCCATGTTGTAGATATAGAATGGAGGTACACATCGATGTAAAATTCCTCGTGGAAATACACACAATTCAATTCAAACACCCTATTATATACAAAGCAAACGTTTGAACTAATATAAACGAAGCATTACTTTAAACTTTGCGGTAACCATGGATTGTAATCATATTTGTCAATTTTACGTGTAAAACTGGACAGACATTAAACGTTTTGTTTTTCCAATGTTGAAATATATGGGATTTTTATGTTATTAGGTTTGTTTGGTTCGATTAAAACCATGTATGGAAAGGAATTCCATTTAACAAATGGGCGATATATTAAAGCCGTTCTGCACGTCCTATGCAGCTTATACTGACAGCTTTTGCAAATATTTACCTGCGCTGCTTTGTGCCTCTTCTTCTCGGAAATGTATTGTAATTCCTAACAGCAATCGATCTATTTATAATGACGCTTTATTGCAATTTAACCAGACATGAAATTGCAAAATTAATTGAAATCCTAGTTAAGTCATCAATATTAAAACAAATGTTTACAAGTTTGTGTTGTGACATTTGATATTGTAAAATCTTTTTGACAGCACTTTTGATGGAGTTTTCTTGATGTTCAGAAGTCAATCCCTAAAAGGTGATTTTAAAAAGGTGAAATGTGCATGTAAGAAATTGCCACACACAGAAAACACAGCTTCCGTACACAAACAATGAACGGAAGGAGAACCATTTGGGTTACCGCCTTGAAAAGGTCAGTGGAAAAACACTGGAGGTTAAAATCAGGTTCTAGGGTCCACTAGCTTCACACTCGCCTCAACAGATTCTTATCGGAAAAAAACGAATAGAAGTTGTCTCGGTGCCACTCCAGCCCACTCTTCATTAACTCTTATCATGTTTGTAACCCTTCTTTGAATCTACAGTTGTTTTTTTACGAATAACGTAAAGAATATAATATATAAGTCTCCATTAAAACAGTACTGTTATCATTGAATAATCAGTTCCGCCGTCATTGTTAAATGTTGAAATGTCATTGTGGTGTTCAGTAGAAAGAGATAACATCAAGTCTCTTCATATGAGTATAAACTTTAAGACAGATCAGCAACAAGAGGGGTCCAATAAGTAAACAATGTCATAAAATTATGGTGGCTGATTTATGCCATTTCGTTTTTTCATTATTTCGCCGCGAAATAACGCCAAGCGAAAAGACGAAATAACGAAAAAATGCCACGCGGAAAGACGAAATAACGAAAAAAAGGTACGCGAAAAGACGAAATAAGGAAAGAACGCCACGCGAAATAACGAAAAAAAACGCTATTTTTGCGCGAAATAACGAAAAGTCGCCGTGCAAATAAACGCCAATTTAACTGTACAAAATAGCGTTCTTTCTAGCTTCGCCTGGCGTTTTTTCGTTATTTCGCTGGGCGTCTTTTCGCTCGGCGTTATTTCGTTGTTTCGCCTGGCGTTGTCGCAATTTCGCGTGGCGTTATTTCGCTTTGCATCTTATCGTTATTTCGCCTGGCGTCTTGTCGTTATTTCGCTTGGCGTTTTTTCGTTATTTCATCTTTTCGCGTGGCGTTTTTTCGTTATTTCGTCTTTTCGCGTGGCGTCCTTTCGTTTTTTCGTCTTTTCGCGTGGCGTTTTTTCGTGATTTTGTATTTAAGCGTGGCGTTTTTCGTTATTTCGCTTGGAGTCTTTTCGCTCGGCGTCTTTTCGCTCAGCGTTATTTCGCTTGGCGTCTTTTGGCTCGGCGTTATTTCGTTATTTCGCTTGGCGTTTTTTCGTCTTTTCGCCTTCCGGTTGACATCAGCAAAGTGTAGCAACAGTGAAGCTGGACATATAGGTAAAAACAACTATTCACGGACGGAAGAAGGGACGGACAGACGGACGGACGAAGACCATTCCTATACCCCACTCCCGCTACGCGGCGGGGAATAAAAATGGAGGGTTAGAGGCGGTACCAATTATTTTTCCCAACCACCACCACCAAAAAGTTTTGATTGGTGCGAGTTTGGAGAAATAAAAGTCAAAAAAAGAAATACAGGTGGGGTGTGATGGAAAGGTGCCTGAATTCCCACCCAATCCCAACAACAAAAACATGTGTTGGTTTGAGTTGATAAACAAATAAAATAAACTAGAGCTCCGAGAATCGGATGTGTCGCCTAACGAAATCTTTGTTAGTCGACATAAAAAAATGTTAATTAGTTTTTTGTTGTACAGTTATTAGCAATATTTGCACAAAATTCACATATAAAATAACCTTTTGATTGTCTGATTGCAAGAAAAATGCACAACAAGTTATGCCCTTGGCAAGAAAGGCACTAAAATCGATCAGGGGAATAATTTAAAAGAATGACAAGAAATGCTCTATAAAGTCAATCAAAGGGGAATAATTAAGCGACATTAATGGGACAAAATATGAGCAATATTGTCGCAAAGCATACTTAACACTGCTTTAATGAAACATGCATACCAAGTTTGGAGTCATTTGAACATATTGTGACATTGTTACGCTCCTAACAAGAAATGCTCTATAAAAATCAAAGAAAATTTATTCAAAACGGAACAAGGTAGAGTTACGGTTCTTGTGCAATGCACTTCAAGTCATTGCAAGAAACATGCATACCAAGTTTGGAGTCATTTGGACCTGGTGACAAATTTACGCTCCGCACAAGAAATGCTCTGTAAAATAAACCAAAGGGCAATAACTAAAAAACGAAAGAAGGTAGAGTTACGGTTCTTGTGCATAGCACTTTGAGTCATTGCCATAAACATGCATGCCGAGCGAAAAGACGCCAAGAGAAATAACGAAAAGATGACAAGCGAAATAATGCCACGCGAATTAAAGAAAAAACGCCAAGCGAAAAGACGCCAAGCGAAATAACGAAAAGACGCCAAGCGAAAAGACGAAATAACGAAAAAACGCCACGTGAAAATACGAAATAACGAAAAAACGCAAAGCGAAATAACAAAAGGCGCCACGCAAAAAGACGAAATAACGAAAAAACGCCACGCGAAAAGACGAAATAAAAACAAAAAAACGCCAAGCGATATAACGAAAAGACGCCAAGCGAAATAACGACAAGACGCAAAGCGAAATAACGCCACGCGAAATTACAACAAAACGAAAGAACGAAAAGACGCCAAGCGAAAGAACGAAAAAACGCCAGGCGAAGCTAGAAAGAACGCTATTTTGTACAGTTAAATTGGCGTTTTTTTTGCAGGACGACTTTTCGTTATTTCGCGTAAAAATAGCGTTTTTGCGTTATTTCGCGTGGCGTTCTTTCGTTATTTCGTCTTTTCGCATGACGTTCTTTCGTTATTTCGTCTTTTCGCGTGGCGTTTTTTCGTTATTTCGTCTTTTTGCTTGGCGTTATTTCGCGGCGAAATAACGAAAAACGAAATGGCATAAATCAGCCACCATATAAAATCAATTTTCAAATAATTAGTTTTCCGTTATTGGATACCTCTTCAGCTAAAGGCTAATATTTTTTTACTTAATAACATTACAAAGTTAACATGTTAGAGATTTAAATTGTTTCCATTGTCGTCTATGAATATCAACATTTCATGAACTATGAACGCTTTAATAAGAAAATAGTTGCGTTGTGAAAGAATGGACTTTCATATGATAAGATAGGGTTTCTGAGATCGTTTTTTGTACTTTAATTTATTCACAGTCTTGCGGATGTGTACTATTTTCATGAATTAAATATTTCTAAAAGGAAATATAATTGGTTATTACAAAAAATGTTTCTCTATCAAATTGAGCATAAAATTGTTTCTTGCAAGTATTTTTTTTCTGATTGATACTGTCACGTAAAAGAGGTGAATGTCAATTTAATAAGAAACAAGGACGGACATCAATCTTCAGTTCATGATTTATATTTTAAGCCTATATTTAAATTGGTCTCCGATTTTTTTGCTGCAACAATGTTTTACTGTTGTTTTTTTTTATATACGCGTTTCAACTGCGTACATTTTTCAATTTTGTTAGTTATTAGTTTCTGAATTCCACATATAATATAAAGAAGCACATATTGTCATATGAGAAAATAACGGTACACATTTATACATAAGACAGACTATATCATAAAACTTGGCAGCAACATAAACTTTTTTAAAATAACATTTGAAATATGTAAGAACGGAGTACGTAATATAATTGTAAATAAAAATCTTAATTAAAAGTTCGCATATAATTTGACATAGTTCGAAAAGTTCCACCATACATATAAAGACGTATGAACTAAAATGACAAAAATTGGCCCTATCCTCAAATAAACGCAAACGAAAAAACAACAACAAATGACATAACATATTACAGGAGAACAACTTATAAACGAATTGTCTAAAACAATGGCATTCCTAATGATAGTTGCAGATAACTTGGTTCATTTGTTAAATAGAAGTGTTTTCAAATTAAAAACACATTCTTTTTGACTTTTCATACTGATGCATTTTATGTTTTATAGACGGACATTATACTGCTTTTGTTTGAAAATAAATTCAGGCAGTGAATATGCTTACAAATAGAAAACAAGTAGCCTAAATTTACTGTTTCCCGAGATTGGTTTGAAAAAGAACACATGTCGAGCCTGAAATAAGAAATAATGTTAAAATATAAATAATGTTACTCCTGTTAGAACTTTCATTGTGCAACAGAATAACCTATGAATTCAGTTATAACACAGACATGAGCAATTAATCTCCAACTGTGAACATGTCAATAGTTTTATGACCTGCTTGATTACAGCTTCTAAGAAAGACTTGCATTTTTCATACAGGACGGCTGCAGAGCACTGACAGTATGTAAAGATTATTTTCAGCTCGTGCTGGTTAATGCAGTAGATAAAGCAATGAGTAACATATCAAACTTTATAACACGCAACTGCTAGTTTTGCTGGTATTTCCGGATTTACTGGCTAGCTTTTAATTTGAGAGAATAAAATATTCGAGTGCTACGTTTTATGCTGTTTGATGAGCTATTGTTAGCTTTAATAATTCACTCCAGTCGTAAATCCGTTGCCATAAATAGGTTACATTATTACGATAAATGTGTTATCATAATTGTTAGTTTTAGCCTCAACATATGGTCAGTACTGTTATTAATAAATAATTGGTAACCGATGTCATGTAATGATGATTACGTTGATCAGGGTAATCCGCAGGAACATTTTATGTGGTTTTGTGGGCCATCTCAATCGGTAGCGTAATCGGTTTTGCATAAATAGACGCAGTCGGCGTTGGATTCCCTATATTGGCAAAATAACGTAAAATTCACAGCGCACTTTGTGCAGTGTTGCGGCCGTACAAATCTCGCCATATATACAGTCAGTATTTTTACCGGTGTCACGTAATGATTTCAAGGTTATCCGCGCAACCTTTTTCTTGGATCGACCTGGCTAGCTCAGATGATAGCGTAATCGGATTTTCATGGCTAGTAGCTGTCGTCCTTCGGTACGGGTTCGATTCCAAGTATTTGCAATATGATACCAAGGAGCAAGAACTAAGGAACATATTTTAATTGAAATAAATATGTTTATTCTTTAGTTAAATTGCTGGTCGAAGTGAGAAAACATGTAACAATGTTTCATAAATTATTCTCAAGTTCGGAGTTTCAATAATCTTTCAAAATATGATTATGATGATATTATGATGTTGATATGATGCAATTAAGAGTAAATAACATGCCAATTTTAAAATGTTACACATTTTTGTTATATTCGCTATCATCTAGGAATATAAATGTATCAAGAATCACTCTTACTTTTATGAGACAATAGCCGAGTTGCTAAATACATGAAGAGAACCCTGAAAGCCACCGAAAACGGCAAATAGGAAAATAATACAGGTCGGGTTTAAATGAACCTGTTCTTGGGCAGTAATCGAAATGCATATTTCTGCCTACCGCCTAGCCTTTAGAATTCCAGAAAAAAGGACAGTGTTTCCAAGATCGTTTTGGGGCTTTTCTATCTACATAATCTTGACGAAGAGTCGCATATTTCACAAAATAAAATCACATATATTACAGAAGAAACTATCGTTTGTTTTTCTGTATTAAATTATTCACAAAGTTTATTTCTTAAAATATTCTATGAAAAGGCTGAACAATTGGAAGTCACGCAAACTGTAACAGTTATTTATGCAGCTATAAGCCGAGTTCTCCGATATCAGTCTGATTTAACAGTTTCGCTTTTTTATTCGTATGTTAAATATGGAAATAACACCAATAATATTAAATGTGCCATAGTGAACACACGTAGTTTTTAAAGTTATTGGTTTCTGAAGTTCACAAATATTATTTAAACAGGCTGTATCATATGACCACAGACAATGCTTTAATTGTTAAGGGCTTACCAACACTCCTCCCAATCACGTTCATCGATAAAAAGAAAATTATCAAAATCTCAAAAATGCTTTTAAAGCCCCAGTCCTAAACTTAAGTAAGAATATACTATTATTGAAAAATAAAATTTGTCCATATAGACTCCAATATATAAACTCTCTAACAGAACACAAAAGGTCCGATCGAATTCTTTCTTATAGACGTGATTTTCAATGATATTGTTAAATTTTAGTTAACAAACTTTTAAGAAGCTAAATATAATGGAGCTATATTAAGCACCGACGAAGAGATCACTTCATGCGCGATCTCGATTTTTGTGACGTTTCGGAAATCCTGCTGTTGCTTTTAGTCGCGCGGACCAAATTTATTTTATTTCAATTAAAATTTTATTAGCCCGAACTAATGCTGCAAATTTGTGCGTATAGTTGCAAATACATGTAATATTTCATACAAGAGCGGGTTTAATTGAAGTAATGCCGCTTTAAGGTAAGGCCTTCCTAATGAATACCTATATCCAGAAGAGTATCCAAGGGAGGTAACTATAGTAGTAAATTAGGGTAGATTTCTGTCATGCAAGAGGACCAGGGTTCAAATCCCACTGGAAGCTATTTTTTTGTAAGCCTAGAGCTTAAATAATTGGCATATTTCTTTTTTTTCCTGTGTAATTCTGTCATTGAATATAAAATTCTCATGATTTAAACTAAAATAAGCAAAATAATCAAGATTAAAGGGGTTTTCGCTATCAGAATAGTGTTTATTCAAGTCATCAATTTGAAAATTTCTAAAACTGGACGGTAAACTTCTCTGAAATTTTGTTTAAATTTTGTTTAAGGTATATAGTTAAAAAATGGTAAATTTTTGTATATTGCACCAATCAGGATTTTGCACAATTTTCATTAATTTAGTCTCGTGAAATATAAAAAAATGCATTTTTTTAATTTATTTGGTCAAAAAATGTCATTTTAAGATAAATTCTGTATTTATATATTATATCTTAAATTGGTTTAGTAAAATATAACATATTTTGGATAAACTGTAAAAAATTAGGGTTGAATTTATCAATAACAAAAAATTTTGTCACCGATTAAAGAATTTGGATACTTTCACGTTTTTTCTCACTTTTTTAAATAAAAAAAGCTAAAAATCTCAAAAACTACACGGTGAAAATCATTAAAATTTTGCATACAAGTCAGTGGTATGAAGCAGTTGTTGAAAATATAATCAGATGGTGGATTCTTAATAGTGCCAGTTAGGAATGCCTTACCTTAAATGAAACGTTGCACAAATGTATGTAATTAATGTATCTTCATTTTACAGTTGGTAAGACACGTTAGAACAGTAAAGAAAAATAGCGAGATCTTAAATTTCCCTCAACTTCTATTTACATAAATTCACAAAAACTAAACAACACAAAATATCATTTAATGCCCACATGAGTAATATGATACTGACAACAATTTATTGTGTCCTCGTGACTTACATATGTAAAATACTTTAAACTAGGACCATCACATTCAGAAAAAGTGTCAAATTGCCCATGTGCAGCTACGAACTCTGAAACAATTTGACTCAGAAGTCAACAGAATCATTAGTGCATGGATTAGCGCACTCCCATATTGACTTCTGCAATGGTCTTTTTGCTGGCATTCCCTCCTATCAGACTGATAAGTTGCAACGAGTCCAAAACCACGCTGCCAGACCTGTTACAAATGCCTCATTTGATCAACCAAGCGCTAATCTTCTCAAACAACTTCACTGGTTACCAGTGAGAGCCAGAATTATGTTTAAGATAATTGTAACAGTTTTTCGTATAGTCAACAACAGCGCTCCAAACTATCTGAAAGAAATGTTCACAAAATCTAAAAGCAGATATCGACTTCGATCGCAGAGTGATAGAAACTTTATTGTCCGAAGACGGAGAACAAAATTAGCCGATAGATCTTTAGCGGTTGTTGGTCCTAAACTATGGAATGAATTGCCTAATGACTTGAAAAACATTTGTTCTGAACTTGAATTTCGAAGAAAACTTAAAACTCATTTGTTTACACAGTTTTACAACCAATAGCAAACTAAAGGTGTTATTTCTTTTGCAGAACTGATAGAAACTGTACAATGTATATAGTGAAACTAGCATAAATCTTTTTGTTTTGTTCTAATGTAAAGCGCAATAGAAAATTAATTATTTTTGCGCTATATAAATGCATTGTATTTATTTATTTGTATTTATAAACTTTACTAGATATTAGTAAACGTGTGTTTGACCTTCAATTTCCTGTTCGCTTCTTGGTCGCGTAAACGAATGACAATCACTGATTTTCTCTTTTAGTAGTTGAAAGTTTTTTTACAAAGTACACAACATTTTCTTGTCAGTATCATTGCACACACATGGGAATTTAAACTAATGTTTTGTACCGCTTAATTTTTAGCCAGGTTTTCTTTAGAAAAATCCTGGTTATTAGATTGGGGTATGTAGTTGGGCGGGCGGGCGGGCGGGCGGGCGGTTGGGCGGGCGTCAACATTTTGTTAAGCTTTTTTTGTGAAAGTTGTGTTTTTCTCAGTAACCGTTTAAGATACAACTTTGAAACTTAACATAGTTGTCTGACATCTAAATACCAATTATCAGGACAAGTTTCATAATCCCTGACATTATTTTGACAAAGTTATGCCCCTTTTTTACCTTAGAAATTTTGTTAAGTTTTTTGTGAAAGTTGTCTTTTTCTCAGTTACCATTCAAGGTATAGCTTTGAAACTTAACATAGTTGTCTGACATCACAGTACCAATTATCAGGTCAAGTTTCATAACCCCTGACTGTGTTTTGCCAAAGTTATGCCCCTTTTTGACTTAGATTTTTTTTGTTAAGTATTTTGTGAATGTTATCTGTTGATGCCGCCAAATTGCCTCTTGATGCTTAGCTTGGTTTGTGGGAAGCTTATATCAACAGGCAGCTTGGGATTGCTACCAAGGTGTCTGTGATAAAGGTCAAGGTCACTGTTGCTAAAAATAGAAATTCAGGTTTCTCATTATTACTTGGGTTTGCTGTGATCTATTGACACCAAACTTTCTTTGGGTAGCTTATACCAAGACGCAACTCGGGATTGCTACTCAGAAGTCTGTGATCAAGATCAAGGTCACTGTTGCCAAAAATAGAAGTTCAGTCTCTTCATACCAGATATTTTCTTTACAAAAGTATAAGTATTAAATGAAAACCTGGTTTTCGGCGCGTGGCGACGTATTTTCTTGTTGTGAATATATGTAAATAGAATTTTAAGGAATTTTTAGGTCTAGCTTTTTTCTTTACTTTTCTAACGTGTCTTACTGTATGCAAAATAAAGATACAATAGTAACATTCATTTGGGCAAAGTTTCAAAGTTTAAAAGCATTTGCCATTGTTGAGATTTTGATCGTTTTCTTTTTGTCGATAAACGTGGTAGGGAGGAGTGCGGTAAGCCCTTAACATTCGTTCTATTCAACCATTTAACACTCAGAAAAAGCCAGACTCCGAAAACACAGCTCCAAGCAGAGAGGAAAAAGCATGGGTTTTATAAAATGATTAATTTTAGATAGAACAGTTTTCAGAATAATAAGAAAAAAGGTCACGAGAGAAACAGAATCTAGTTTATTATACTTGCCGTCGAGATATAATAGAATAATATTAAACGGATCATAAATTAATTACTTGTTTTTTCTAATTATGATACTAGAACTCTAGAAAACAAGATGAAGCTGTGGTTGGGGATGGGGATAAACGGAATCTAATCCCTCTAATTGTTAATTGACATTCGAGATATAGGAAGGGCTTGTTTAAAAAGTACGACTTATGTCGCTGCTCGAATGGTACTAATATTTTACATACACTCCCAGTATTGAGCAAAGATAGCGGGCTCGTGTAAAAACATATTAAATTTTTGTAACTGATACATTATAACAAGAAAGAAATCACATAACTTCTATTGTGCTGCATGTGAAACACAACAAAGACCAAGGTTTCACATTAGCGTTGTTTGTGCTGTGTGGCTGAAGTTGAATAACTGTACGTAAAGTCAGAGCCGTTACATTTATCTCCAGCTTTCTTTTCTTTTCTTGGGCAAATTCAGAAATCTAATATATTATGTTCTTTCAATTACTCTTTTACAACGGCTAACATGCCATAAATCTACGTGCTACAAGGTTTCGACTTATCATGCTTACAAACAATGGCTCCATGTTAATGTTTACCATGGCAACCGAAGAGAACAACTTTGAAATTCTTCTTCTAAGAAACCGCTGACCCGGTTTCAAAATAATTTTATAGAAATATTTTGGGAGGCCTAGGTTTCACTACAAATAAATGGAAAACGTTGAAATTCTCCTTAGAAAATAGAAACTTTTATAAACAGAGACGTTTCTAGGTCAAATTCCATTAACACTTAGGTGTATATTGGTTTGTAAAAAGATTTGTTGGCTAGCAGTCGAAAGAGGGGGCGGGGATTGCGAATGCTAGTTTTTAGTATAAGAACATATATAGAAAAAATTCAAATTCCTCGACAAACAAAATTCACCTAAATCATTTTTAGTTGGCCATTTAACAAATATCATAATCCATTTTGGTTCGTAAAAATAATTATTTTTTTTAATGTTAAACTGTGGCCAAGTTTTCCGTATGGAACACTGTGACATGTACTCTTTAGGAATCGCTAGCTGTAAAGATAAAAGACCTTCCGTAGTTTTGTCTATTTCGTTGCGGGTTATTAAATCGTTTTGCATTTATCCTAAAATCAGGTAAGCAATATTGGACCATTGATATAAATTGGCTCTCTTTTCGGTCATATTCTCCATCGAGTACAAAACATACATTTTATAAACTTAACCAGCAGTTACACGAACGCGATCGTAAACTATGCTAGAGATGTCTGATGGTGCGCTCCGATAACTATTTCCATAACAGCATGGTGTAAAGAAACTTTAATTAAAGCCTTATTCGTGCGTCTCACATTTATTGCACTATATGTTGTAATAACCCGGGGAAAGACAATTAAATTTCCCTGGTGGTATCGATTCGATTTGCTTATATTTTCTCATGGTTTAAGACCGATAGCTGAAATAGAATTAATCTAAATACTACATTCTTTTACATCTATTAGTATTACTAAATGACCAAACTTGTGACGGTGTAAACACAATTTCTAGAGAAAACGATCGTATAAGCTCCCGCTTAATTCCTTTATTCATGCCATCGTTTTCTTACTGATTTAACTCGCGGTGCTCTGGTTTCTGCAATTACATCGAGTACCTACCCGTTTGACAATGCCATTAGCTTCCTATTTTTGTGAGTGTTCTATTGGATGTATTCAGTGGGTTGAAGTTAATTCACTAAGGCAACTTATACTTGTTTGTTCATACGAGAACTTGGTTAGAGCAAATGTTAGGTTTGTGCAGCATCAAATCTGGCTTAAACTCCCGTCGTGGTGAAACGCTTTGCCGCTGACTATTCTAAAACGGTAAACCCTCCGATTATTTTCGTTGTTTGTGATGCCTTTAAAAAATTAATTATTTTAGAAATTAATGATCTCTTTTTCCCTTTTTTGATGATAAGATATAGGGTAGTATAAATTCTGTAATTTTCAGTTCTACTACCAATCTTATGAATATGTCCTATAAGTATTTTGTCAAAACCATATCAACTTCCAATGTTTTAGGAATATATCTGGTTGTAAGATTTTAATTAAATATAGCCAACATTCGCCTTGCATGCATAATAAAAATTAAATGTCCCTCAGCTCTGCAAGATGCGAAACTACTAATATATCTTCGGATCTAAACAACTAAAGCTGACTTTAATTTGCGGCTAGAGAGATAAATGATGGATTTAACATAAAGTTAGAGTGATAATGTAGCTCTTATCTTGTAAGTGAATTTAACAGGGGCTTCGGATATGGGTCTATTTTGTTTATCGATTCTACACAAACTTTATATGATGTCTTTTCATAAAAGAAGCAAGCAGAAAAACAATTATAGAAGTTGTAGCTAGGGATGACATAAAAAGAAAATTTGTTTTCGGAACTGCAAGTATTCGAATATTCAATACTTATGTGTGTGTCTAAAGGCCTAAATATTTCGATGTTATTATAAGCATTCGTATATCTTATTTTCAATATTTTTTCTACATTTTTGTGAAATCTATCACCTTGAATTACAACTAAGAAAAGACAATAAAATTAAAATTTAAAATATTTCGCTGCGTGGGGAGGCTGTTTTTTGTGGGTGTGGCGATTCGTGAAATGCATATTTCCCTTTTTGTAAACACAAACATTTATATTTAATTGGAAGACTTTGTCAAGGGTGATTTCGATCTTTCAATCGACAATGTAAAAAATTCGTTAACATTCTAAATGTTCCATTTAACACCTACTTCAGAAATTAATGTTGTTATATCTGATGCTCATATTGCAAAATGGCATGCTGATTCAGTCTAAAGCTCTTTCCCTGCATTTTTTTTGTATCTGTCGTGTTTGATAATTTTTAAGATCATTTTTATTATTAATTCTAATTGAAAATAGCAGTTCTTAGAAACAATCCACAAGTTTTAGACAATCTTTAACTTTATTACCATCTATTTTGAAACTTGAGAATAGGAATTTAAGCGCTTTACAGTTTAATCGTCTGCTGGGATAAATACTTAAAGTGCGCATACTTCTCAAATAACACACTTTAGACTGAAAGTTGAGAAATTATAAAGCAAGTTACCAGCTATGTTATTGATTACGAAAATGCACAAAACGATATATATATACTAGGCCATAGAAAAAAATATTTTATATTCTCATCCCCGCCCGCCCCTGTCCAAAACCACCCGCCCCAAAAAAATTTATTGGTAAATAAATCGAAACATATTCTGTTCCGTACAGAACGGGATTTTAGACCATCCCTAAATACCTTCATAAGGTATTTCGTTAATAAAAAATAAAAATTAAAAAGTGCCCGCCCGCCCCTTTTTTCCCAAAATCCGGATGAGAATCTAATAATTTATTTTCTCTGGCCTTATCAAAGTTAAAAGCGAATTTTAGTTCATGGACCACTAAAAGAATGCCGTTTAATCATTACAAATCATGAATCAAACTATTGCTTAAACGTCTCTTTGAAACCATAACACAAGCAATGGACACAAGCAGTTTCAATGTAAGCTAATCCTTACTAATTTTGCAACCTTTTATTTCTTTGAAATTTTTCTTTGAAATATACCTTCATCTTTGAAATACATATCTTCACAAGTAATAATCAAACTATGAAACTGTACAGTCTCAAACCAGTATTGAGGACAATTCTAAGACGCACAAAAGGTAAATCGGTAGGTATCATAAACAATATTTTGTTTTTATTTTATGCTTTCAGTGCAAGATTTGCGTGAATTTGACAGAAACTTTGCAAGAAACGGCGCCAAAACCGCTTGTTAATGTCGTGACATCATGACGTCAAATATACAAATATGAGCCCGTTTTCTAAACGTTCTCATTTGGTATGTGATGTGCGTTTGGGTACCAACTTGAAAAAATCAGTGAAAATAAAAATGATATTCCACTGTTTGAAAACAGTGAAATACCACTTTTATTTCACCGAGAAAATTCTATTATTCACTGAAAAGCATAAAATAGAAGCTTTTTTTTCATGCGGAAATAACAAGTTTCGTGCCAAAAGGAAATGTACTTTTTAAGGCTTTAGCAACATAAGTTTTAGATTTGGGTCATTTGAAAGTGACATGATTAAAAAACTAGTCAATGACAGGTTATCATTCTTGTGGTCACAGATGCATTTGTTCATGTAGATGACCTATATTTAAAGTATTAAATTAATAAGCCAATAGCACACGTACTTTTAAGTATCATGTATATAGTATAAAGTTCAAGTGAGCGACTGCCGGTGCTATCGCAAGCGACACAAAAAGCTATGAATTCCATATAGAAATAGTAAAATTGTTACATTCTCTGATAGTAGTGTCGGGCATGCAAAACCATACAAAATCATATAAGTTGCGTGTTGTGACATTTATACCATTTTAATGAACGCAAGGTTTATATAACAACAATTGACAATAAAATTAAAGAAAACTGTATTTTGAGTGCGTGTTATTGCCGATTCAAAAGTACACTGTTTAAGTATACTTCTGCAGCAGGGTATTTCATCGGTGATTTTCAAAGACAAAATTTAAAAAAAATGGAAAAAATGAAAATGCCAATTGTATAAGTGAAAATATCTAATAAAAACTTAGATAAGACTAGATTAGATACATAGAATTCGTTTGGAATTTTTTTTAAAAAGCTTATATTCAACATCACATAATTTTGTCCAGTTTGTAATTAAATGGAATCATGCAGCACACCAGCTTTACATTTCCGAATAGAATTTCTAAAAATTTAGAGGAAACTTTGAAAGGACAAAAATGAAAATATTTGAGCCTGTTAATAGGCAGTACTGAAAACATATTACCGCACATGCCGCATACTATTAGCCCGGATTTGAGCTCAACTCAATATTTACACCAGTAAACATTACAATTATGATCCATCCCGAACGATTGTACGCATATGGCGGCGAACATGGAACCCTTAATGCGGTATTTTTTAGATAAACACCATTCCATGATCAGCGACGTATGGTCCCTAGATAAAATAATGGATTTGCTGTAAACTAGAAAACAATGGGCGGAAATAAAAGAATAGAATTTTGACAGGGGATCCGAGAATATAAACCCTGCATATCACAGAAAAAACCAAAGGCAACTATTATAAACCAGAAAGTATATCCTGGAGGTGATTGAACAATATCATAATCTTTACTGCACACAGACCAAGAATTTGTGAATCCTTAGAACCGTTTCTGATGTTTATAAAGTTTTTGTTTTAACGGATTGACTGATCTAGAATAATACAATATACTACAAAAGTGATTGTTCGCTTATTTTTTGTTTCCTCGCGCAAACCAGTGTGAAACCGATGTCATGGATAAAGTATATTTTATCATTTCTGAACAAATGTTGCGAAAACAAAAAAAAACAACATACTATATTCTTATTTGAAATAGATATCTGGAAACATATTCAAGAATTTCGGGTTAGAAAACATTATATTAAGTAAGAAAGGGTCCAAAGTGTTACTAACATTGATGAAATATATGAAACGCTTCTCTATTTATTTAAATTTATTTGTACGAAACCTATCCTTATGAATTGTTAGTTAGTACAGCACTACAGACGTCTTAATGATACCTTTAAGGCAATCATAATCCAATATTTATGTTTCTTTGTCACTTTGGATAAGAAAACAACGTAAAATCAGGTTTGAAAACACTAAAACTCGTTACAAAAATGTAATTTCCTATCTTTTCCCAGTAAATGAATCCCAGGCGGCGTCCTCGCGCCTCACAGAGATGTTGAAACATCAAACAAATACGTCAAATGATAATAGCAGCCCTGTCAAAGATACCTCAGTGTGTCACTTAAAGCAGACGATGGCATGGACGGAATGTGGAAAGCAGATTCAGTGCCCGACATCATGTTTAACTTCATCTGACTGTACGTTTCCTTACTGCGATTCTCAGGGGAAATGTGTTTGCAGAGAAGGTTGGTGCAATCATGGAGAATTTATGTATTGGTTAAATTAGACATTCTTTCTCAGATTTTAACCGGTAACGTTTCTCGAGCTAATTCAATTTTAAATTATTTGTCACATTAGTGTTATGGAAACGTGAACTACGCATAATAGGGTCGGGTTTCAAAATATGGAACGACTGGAATATCACGTCAAACATGTATTAAATTCAAAGAATTGGATTACGTTTGACTACTGAATGATGTCCAGGTGAACACAATCTTAAAAATACTTTAAATTATTATAATAAGTTCATTTTTATGTTATACCCATTATTTAAGTAAACTGACATTTTATTAGGAAATCGTCTTTTACAATGCATTAGCTTTTATTTACAGTAGCCGTACAGTAGCAATTTTCCTAAATTGACAATGATTTAGTAGTATTTTCCAGGAATGTTTTTCTCCTATTGTACAATATGTACATGTACATCATGTGTTTTTTTTTCTGAAAATAAAACAAAACGTCAGGAACAATAATATTTTCATGGCATGCTTCAATAATGATTTTTATTGAATGAGCAATTAACTTTTAAAACAGGTACACAAATAAACTTTAATTTGCAGCCCCCCCCCCCTTCAAAGAAAACCACAACAAAAACATAAAAAAACAACAAACAAAAACAAAAATGTTTCCGAGCCTGCAATATTTTCATATATGTCGTGTTCAGTGGCTTTCAGATGACCATTTTCATCTATTTTATTTATATTCAAATAAATTAATTTCTCTTTTTTAGCGTTTTGCCACAACGACGAAATGTGTGATTTCTTCCGCATAGAGTGCCCTGGGAAATTCGTTTGCAGAAGTAAACAGTGTTTGTGCGAGATAAACATTATGAAATAAGATGTTCATGTTTGAAATATATGTGGTCATTCACATGCGAATTATTTTTCACGCCTGTATTCTTGATCAAACACTTAATATCTTTAAGCGCTACATTTTTAGAAGTCCCGATTTTGAAGATCGTATGTATATGTTGCATTCTTTATTCTATAAAAATTAAAATATATTTGTTTTTAAATAACAGCATGTAATTTTCGTTCGCTCCCATCACAATTTTCAGTGATATTTTTGGCCGGTCTTCAATTATGCATTGCTTTTTATCTAAAATAAATTTATTATGAAATGAATTGGTTAAATTGTGGAATTTCGACTGTCTAATATGTCACAGTAAGGCAAACTAAGTCTTCTCAATTTATGTTTCTTTTTGTCAAAATTTATACTAAACATCATTATACCACAGACAGAAGTATGGTTGCATTTTGTCGAATCTGTTTTGCTAAATAATTTGTTTCCGTTTGAAAGAAACATTTATAAGTCGGCGCGCATCTATTGCAAAATGCTTTTGATTATAACAAGGATGGATTTGTACATTTTAACTGGGTCATTTGGGTTCCAAACATTAATTCTGTAGATGAAATTTTTTGACCTCTATCAATTACAAATGAACTAAAGATGAAGGCTGGACAACGGACAAAGTTAGATAACAACGGCTCAGAGCTTGCGATAAAATGTTTTTCTTGTAGAAAAAAATCAATCCGTTATATGTGACATACATTAGACAAAAAACATGCTCTCGAAACTCATTGACGATGTAATGGTCATAAATAAAAGGTAACATTTAGTAACGGTGTTACAATTTATTAGGCAGCAGTTGTGACTTCCAAACAAATTTAATGTTGTCTCATAAAGCCTGTTATGTTGGAAATTCTATCGCATACGTTCAAATATTAATACTTTTGTCAGCATTTATATTCTCAGATTCCTACATTATGGTAGGTTTTGCGTGTTGCTTGTTAGTATTGATTTTATTTGGAAATTCATCATATATCGACGTTTACTGCAATAAGTGAAATTATCATTTTTATGCTAATCGTGTCAAAAACAAAAAAGTAAAAGGTAAGGCTTAGCCGTTGAATAAAAAGTTTTAACTCACTATTGTGCTTGGCTTTTCTTTAGAAATCTGCAAATTTTAATTATAAAATCATATTTCTTAATTACTTAAAAGTATTTTTTCTATTTTTGATGACTACATTTTTCATAAAATAAACATGTTTGTATTTACTTACCTAAGTATCCCGACAGACTGTGACAAGCTGGTGTCTAACTGAAACAAATCCATATTGTTGTTTCGCCTAGACACATAGAGATCCTATAGTTCGGCGTACGGTAGCCAACCAACTTTAATATAAAACTTAATGTTGCCTTTAACTTTGTAAGTACTTGTTCTATTCACTAAGTACTTGGCAAATACAATCTGCATGAACAAAGCAATCTGTGGCAACAAGCTTAATAACTCCTGTTTTACTAGTTTTAGTTGTGTCCCTTTCAAAAACAACTATCACGAAACTTACCCGGTTATTCGTAAAAACCATCTGTAAATTTAAGAAGAAAGGTTATATTTGATACATGATATTTTACAGCGCTCTGCAGGCCTGGTGATTAACCCTTCTACTGTTGACCATTATGCTTACCTCTTTGGTTGCACGACGGTGGCAGGGGTTAAAGAGTTTATGAAGGTTTATGGGGAAATCTTTTCTTAAAAGAACCTAGAGGCTCGATTTGTTTCTTTTATCCCTGTCATCGTGTTCTTGCTGATTTTACTCCAGGAGCTCTGGTCTCGGTAAGATCATTGAGCTATTAGCTTCTTATGTTTTATGTGTTTGTGTGCTTTTGCATGCAACATTGTTGAGCCGATAAGTGGGTTGGAGTTGTTTCACTTAGACAACTTGTACTTGTTTTATGATATGAGAACCTGTTTGGGCAAGTGTGAGGTTGGTGCACCCTAGAATCTGGTTTAAACCCCCCAGTGGCAATTTGATTTGCCACCGACCGTTTCAAGGCGGTAACCCCTAGGGTTCTCATTTTTGTTAATTGTTAGTGGTGTCTTTTTTGAAACTGATTATATTAATAACCATGCTCTCTCCCTCTCTCTTCTTCTTGACTGTGTGGGGAGGTTGTTTTTTTTCTGAACATGGCGATTCCTGATATGCGTATTTCACCTTTTTATTGTTGCCTATATCTGAAAGTACTTGTCCTATTCACTAACAACGTTTAATATATGCATGAACAAAGCCATCGGTGACAACAAGAATGAAAACTCTAGTTTCACTATTTTTTTTAGTTGTGCCTCTTTCAAATGCAATTTAATGCGGCACGTGTGTTTCCTGAAATATCAAATTCTAATTTTTTGAACATGCCGTTAACTGACAACAAACCATCATGCACTTTTATCATTTAAAAAAAACTGTGGTAAAACTTGCTCAAACTTAGCAAACTACTTTCTTATAAGATATAAAACAATCTGTGCATTTTCAAAATCACGAGTAATAGAATGGGAACTCCTTTATAAAATTAATCCGAAAGAATCCAAATAAAATATACAAAAAACTTTACAACGGTAAACTGATATTAGATTAATGCTTAACATGATCTGACTCACTGACTTTTTGGGAAAACATGCATATCAGGAATAGCCACACTCTAAAAACTAAAGCAAAAAGGAAAAGAGTGAATTGGTTTATAAAGTGATCAATTTCATATATGAAACAACAAACAATTAACGAAAACATTAGGGGTTTCTGCTTTGAAACGGAAACGGTAAGTAGCAAAACCATTTGCCACTTGGAATATAAACGAGGTTTTAGGGTGCACCAACCAAACACCTGTTCTATCAGGATCTCATACAGACAAGTGTTGTCTTTGTGAATAAGCTGCTCTATTTGATTCGTCAATGTTGCATCAACTTTCCGAATTCAAGTCTGTTACGGACGTCTTCAAATGCCGGAGCACTGTATTATTTTAAATCCAAAGATAAAAAGGGAACTTTGAAAGCCATTCGAAAAATATGAAAATATTGCAGTTTCGGTTTGATTAAACCTGTTCATTGGCAGTAATGTAACTGTCTTTTGATAGAGGTGATATTGGAAAAGTCCGATATGGTCGTAGGAAAGGGGAGGCTCTGCCGAGCCTTTTCAGACCATACCGGTCGTGTCCAATATCACCTGTTATAAAAGACATTTACCTGATATTTTTTTATCATGCAACTTTATTTTATTTTGTCTCATTTTTGTATAAAAAACACATTTTTTGTTAATTCTGTAAAAGCATAGACTTCCAAAATATTTTTTCTTTTTAAAACTAAATGATTACCGTGATTTGTGCTTAAATCCTGATAAATTACCATCTCGAACAGACAGTAAATTGAAGAACCTACTCCACTACGATTTGGAAACCCTTAATAGTTTACTTTAGTAATAGATTGTATAATTCAGTATTGTTATGATATAGACTGTTTCGAGTGTATTATTTTGCGGTAGATCAGACAAATTGTACAAATGTAAACATATTACTCTTATTTGTCAATGTTTCGCAATTGATAAAACAATGAAACCATTTTTTTACCCGAAAAAAACCCGTAAAATTGTCTAAAGTATCCTGATCATATGACGATGAAAATGGAAATTTTGTGCGCTATGTCGGTTTCATAGACTTGCATATTAAATAACTTTAAATTATCTAACCTTAATTTGGAAAGAAAAATTCTTCATTTTGACCAAATTTTAAATAAAGGTTCAAGATAGTTTCAGGCAAATAAGCCAATTTTAAACACCAGTATTTATATACATGCAGTAAATGTTAAACTGTAAATAAAAATTATACGAGGGATATTCGAAAAGCATGCAAGGTATAGATTTTCAAGTGATTTAAATTAGATGCAATTCTAAGATGCATCAATCATTCCTCTGAATAAGTTTTTAGAACACGAATGTAGCTTTGTCAGAATCTTTCTAGGTCACTGCGAATTTTCCGGCAAAAAAAAGTTTGGTTCATCATCTTTTCTTATTCCTGAAATATTAATTTTTAGAAATTGTGATTTCCTGTTAGAAACCAAATTGTATCACTTTATTAAAATTTATTTAATAAAATTATCAGTTTCAAAAACATGAATGACGGTGTCTTAGCAAGTCAAAAAGGGAAATACTTTTTCGATTAAGATTAATATTATTTTTTGGAATCCCATATTGATATACTGCCTGAGAAGTTATCTTTAACACACACTAGGCATTTTTAAAAATGTCTTTTGTCTATATTTACCCACAATCGTTGTAACAAACCCCTGTCGTTTCTGATTATTAAAACTTACCTCCCCTGTTTAGTACTGTGTTTATAGAAGCCAGGATAGCAGATCAGATTTGTTTTATAATCAAATGGACAAATATAAACGTCCTTTATGATTTATTCAAAATGTATTAGAATTGCTGTTTACTTTTATTTATTATTATCTGAACCATGAATCTGATATATATTTGCTTTAACCGAAAACTGGCTAGTATAATCTACTATACCCTATTTAAAAATCTATAAAATCCTCATTTTTTACTTAGGTAAATGAAATTGAAGGTTTGTTAGATAAAAGGTTTGCTGACAACAGACATTCATAAAACCTGTTCACACTCATCAATATGAGTCCTGGAATGACTTTTGAATTACTTTTCGAACGCCTCTCGTAAAGAAGGGTATATGGGTAAATTGGTATGCATTTTTATGAAACAAGCAATTAATTACCAATGAGAATGAAATGCATGTAATAAAAAACTATGCAAATCAGGAATTGCCACACCCAGAAAACACAGTCTTAACACGCAGCCAAAACAGAGCATGGGTTCATAAAATTAATGCTCTGTTTCACATTAAGACACCACAAACAACGAAAAAGAGTACCTGAGTGATTTCCGTCTTAGACCGATACGTGGCAAACAATTTTCCACTAGGAGTTTGAACTAAGGTCTAGGGTGCGCATCTTACATTTGTCCCAACACGTTCTGGTATGAACAATCTAACATGCATTCGGAAACCACTGGCATTTCATCACTGCACAGGCATTGTGAGTTCTTCCTTGATGAAATGCCAGTGTGTATATAATCCGTAGTGAAGAATCATGTTCCTTTATTGAAATAAGAATTCTTAAGTAATTTTGAATTACTCAATTCCATTCTGCAACAATGTGATCCCGTAGGTGTTACACAGATGATATAATTGTGGTTTTGGCGGATTTCAGTTTATCATCTTAATAAAAACTAAGATCGATCTTTTCGACTTAAAAGTTTAACCCATTCTTGATTAAATGTCTTTAGTTTGGCATGGCTTGAAGGGATTTTCATGGCAATTTTATAAAAATAATTAACCATGATATGTCTTGTTATATTTCGAATGTAAAGTGAGTACTCCGGTTCCATACGGAAAAATTTTCAATTTTATGAGCGGTGTATTCAACATTGGTTTTGCGGGGAAACTGGTGAATATAGTCAAGCAAGGCAGGTTATATTCAGAACAAAAATTACGAGTAAGCCACACTCAATTAACGTAAAGAATAAATCATCATATTTCTTGTTATGTTTCGAATGTAAAGTGAGAACTCCGGTTCCATATGGAAAAATTTTCAATTTTATGCGCGGTGTATTCAACATTGGTTTTGCAGTACAACTGGTGAATATAGTCAAGCAAGGCAGGTTATATTCAGAAAAAAATACGAGGGGCGGAAATTAAGATTTGTGTATACCTACCGTGTCTTCCATTTGTTTTCTTTATAATTTTGCACATGCATTCCTGCATTTGTTCATAATGTAGTCCCTAAACAAGGAGAACGAGTTATAATTATGATTGGACATATTGGTAACCTTAGAAACCTAGTTACGACGCGGTTCACAAGATGATATAATTTAATTAAAATGTAAACTTCATTGGCGTCACATAACCTAACGCAAGAAAACGCGAAAACGCCAGGTGATAAGATGACTTTATAATAACAGTAGAAGAAAAATTCAAAACATTGACGCCGTCGTAACGGAAACCATAGCAGTTTCTTTATAGTCCGTGTCATTTCATGCTGAAAAGTTATGACGTCGACAGGTGACGTTGAATTAAGAAATGATATGTTGAAAATGATTAAATCAACAGGAAATATGAAAAGTGCAGTCAATCGTTTTTTGTACAAGTGGCACTCGCGTTTTAAAAGACACGGTATGTATCCCAATAATCGGCGCTCGGATGACAACGTCAGGCTCGGAGGATAAGAGCGGCTCAAGTTGCGGATTTGAGTGAAAATGCGTTAATATTTTTACTTCTATCTTTTGCTAATGCCGATTTAAATCACGTTAGTGATTGCAATTGTTCTAGGCCAACATAAGCTATATAAAACTGCAATGGTTTTTGCATACAGTCCCTACATTGTGGTGAAAATCACCGAAGAAGGTGGAAATTTCCCTGAAGATAAAATTATAAGCCTGGCCATTATTCAGTTCGAACCATTTATTATCTTTAACAAATTTTACTGAAGATAGCGATTATCCATCTCGCTTGGACATCTTCAGAAAAAGTAAGATTTAGATTCATTTTTACCGAACTGTGTTACCATGTTGTGATTGTTTATTAACAGAGGATCAAATAGTTATGTTTTCTTCACTCAACTACCTAAATACAGATAGAAACTTGTTTAATTTTGAGCGATGGATCGAATTTTCCACCTTCTTCGGTGATTTTCACCACATTGTAGGGACTGTCAGCAAAACCATTGCAGTTTTATATAGCTTTGGCCTAGAACAATTGCAATCACTAACGTGGTTTAAATCGGCATTAGTAAAAGATAAAAGTAAAAATACTAACGCTTTTTTTCACTCTCATCCGCAACTCTAACCGCTCTTGTCATCCGAGGTTGACATTGTCACCCTAGTGCTGATTATTGGGAAACATACCGTGAAAGAGGAAAAGAGTCTATCCAGGACGATCCTAAGAGCGGTCGGCCGTCCGTCATAATTTTTTCTATTAAGGACCGTGTAACTGAACTTACAAAACAGTCCCAGATGATTGTACGAAGAATGGTACAAAAAACATTCAGCAGATGGGTAGAAAGGCGTAATAAGTGCGTGAGAATCGCTGGTGGCTATGTGGAAAAGGTGCTAAGTTCACCTGAGTTAAATGACGCCTGAGATCTAAGCGACGTCATACTGACGTTGATGTGCCATGGGTATGATACACCCAAATTTGTAATTTGCATAGTGATGGTGTCTCTGGGTTAGTATTGCTGAATCTTCCAGAGAATAAAGAAACTATACTTAAATGTATGTACATGTATGTCTATTTTTAGTTTGCTACGATAATTACTTTTAACGTAGTCTGTTTCAAAATGATTATTTTTTCTTTATTTCTTTTTTATCGTCTTTTTATTTAAATCCTTTTCAAGCTTATCCAGAAGCATTGTAGCTACTGTCGTCTGATCTACTGCCATGATATCGGCTATTTGTTTTAAGCAGTCAACTACCGTTTCCATTTCCTTTGCGGCAGAGAGCGCCGAACCTACCACTGGGGCTAAATATTTAGCATGTTGCATAAACACATTCCATTTCTTCTTTTCTGTAGTTTTTCGCAACTCTTTTCCACATATAATATTTAACTTTGGGTTATAAACGTTCAGTTGTTTTTCAACAAGAGTATAAGATGCCTTTTTAAGGTCAATAGCAATAGTCTTTATGGAATTCGGATCCAGATTACATCTGAAAAGACATTTGTCGCTCATTGTCTGAACATTTGATCCACTAAAGTGCGACTCTAAGTTTGGTATAGGCAAGAAGCCAAACACAGCAGAAGCAGCTTTCTCAAGTTTGAAATCTTCATAAGTCATTTGTTTGTTGTCTTCAATCTGCTTTCTGACTTCAATCTCCAACAGATTTCTTATTGCCGATCCTTTCTTTTCGGGTAGTTGAGTGATTTTATCCTGTAAGAATTTGAAATCAAACATTTCTGGAGTTCGAGAATCTATCAGGAATATGTCGCCTTTATCGCAGAGAGCTGGTCGAGACGAAGAATTTTGAGTTTGACTTATAATATCATTTTTAAATAAGTCTAATGTTTTTTGTTCTTGAAATGTATCAGGAAAATCTGCCTGAAGATTACTCAGGTCAATGCCGATTTTAGTTCTGACAAAAATGACGTACTTTCTAAGTTCTCGACCTCTTTCTGCAAGCCAGATGTCATTCTCTGTAAATCGTGTGGCAGTAACGATAATAAGAACGTTAAATTTTGAGAATCCCAGATTTTCCAGAGTTATATCGCTTCTAGGATATTTTTCTGTCCCTATTCCAGGAAGATCCCATAAAACGACAGTGTTGTTAGGAAACGAGTATTCAGTTGGACCAACTATACTTTCAGTGACGTTAACTGGCGCTGCATCTTTATCATTCGCCTTAAGACCTCTTAATGCATTGACTAAAGATGATTTTCCACTGCCACTCTGTCCTAATACAGCAACTTTCAATTTAGTATTTTCCCAACTGAAGATGGATTTTTTGATTAACTTATTGAGTCCAAGTAGTATTCCTTTTTGCTTTATCTTGTCATTCAGAGTTTGATGATCAATATATGAATAGAATCTCTAAAAATAAATAAATAAAGCTGATCAAATACCACATGTAATAGTTTAAATGAATATGACCCGGAAGAGCAAAATACAATAAAATCAACTTATTAAAACAATAACTCTAAAAAAACGTCTAATAATGACATACATAAAGCGTAAGTTTTCTCTTCATCTACTTGTAAGATTAAACAACACGTAATCCGAAACTAGCAAAAACTAGAGCTTTCACTGAAGGTGATTAATAACACCGCAATACTGCTTTAATGTCAGAGTATACAGGAAATTATGCTTGTATTTTTTTACTTAATAGTAAGTGAAATATTCAGAAAAGCCTGATTTTTAAACTGGTATAAAGTTTAAATATTTAATTGGTTGATAATTGTAGAAAGATACATTAATTTTTATCAACTTCTAAGCAATGTTCTTAAAATTACATAACACAGACCTAGGCAGTCGAGTTCTACAGGTCACTGACAAGCAACATGAGCAATGACAACTGATAAACAGATCTTAAGACCAGGCATGAATACTGGAAAATTTCTGACAATGATATTTTCCCTCTGCTACTTAAGTTTTTGTTTCAAATTATTTCACTGACCAACCAGTGAATGAAATGTTAAGAAAATACTGACTTTTTAAGGCAATATAAAGTTTAAGTAAAACCCGCATGGTAACTGTAGAAAATGTAAGGTTAAATACAAAATTTGAACTTCAAACTTATCATTTTATTAACCATGCTCTCTCCCCCTCTCTTCTTGACTGTCTGGGGAGGCTGTTTTTTCTGAATATGGCGATTCCTGATATGCATATTTCACCTTTTGATTAACTCTTGTGCCCCTTCCAAAAAATAATGGACTGATCCACATGAAAAATGTCACACACATGTTCACTTCGTGCCGAACATACGTATTAAGTTTGAAGACAATTTCTTAAACACTTCAGGAACAGTTCGCGTCATACAATTTTGATAAATCGTGCCCACCTCCAATAAATAATGGACCGATCCACATGAAAATATGTACCCCCGTGTACACTTCATGTCGGACAGATGTTTAAAGTTGAAGTCAATATCTTGAAAACAGTGGAAGTAGTTCGCTTTTCAAGATTTTGTTAAATCGTGCTCATCTTCAAAACAACAATGGACCGATCCACATGGAAAATATGTCTTGCACATCGAAACTTCATGCCGAAAGTTTTAAGTTCCAAGATCTTTAAAACTAGAAATTCGCATCACAAGAATTTGTTGAATCACACTCCCCTCCAAAAAATAAACGATTTTGTTGAATCATTCTCCCTCCAAATAATAATGGACTGATTCATGTGAAAAAATGATGTTGCGCAAATCTATACAAAATCATATGTATCAAGTTTCAAGTCAGTATCTTGAAAACTGAAGACGTAGTTAGCGTAACAGACCAACCAACCCAACAACCAATCAACCGCATGAGTACTCCTACTACCCCGCCCCCAACTTCGTTTGCGAGTTATGAAGAATCTACACCGTGGAAAACAATATATTTTGTTTAAACATCTAAATCAGAGCAAACTTCCAAAGTTATGAATCACTGACAAAAGGATTAAATGTATTTGTACAGAGGTACGTCGAATCATTATGCAAGTACAAACTGTTTTTGCTTCTCACAGCCCATCATTTAGTTATCCGTTCATCTTCAATCAATGCTGTTATGTCCTTAGAAGGTCGTCGAGCACGATACTTATGTATGTTAATAGTACTTAAAAATAATTTTTTTAAATATTTCGCCAGTTTTTGTAGTTGGAAATCTAACTTGTTTTAATATTTCGGCCAGTTTTGATACGGGCGGTTTCAATGTCCCAGCCAATACAGATTTCAGTATTATTCAATCACCCCTAGGATATACTTCTTGCTTTTTCATTTTTGCCGGTTGAGTTCTCTGTGATATGTAGGATTTGTATTCTATGATCCCCTGTTATGTTCCGCCTATTGTTTTGTTTTCGTTTAGGGCAAGCCCATTATTTTATTTGGGGACCGTACTCGGCTGAACGTAATGGAATTAATCTGAAAATACCGCATTGAAGGTTCCATGTTCACGGCAATATGCATACCATTGTTTGGAATGGATCGAACTTGTACTGTTTATTAGTGTACATATTTAGTTGAACCCTGGGGCTAGGCGGCGTGGGAAATAATATGCATTTCCATTACTGCCAATGAACGGCCCAATCTCACTGAGTCTGCAATATATTTTTATGTTTTTCTAGTTCGGTGGCTTTCAATCAGTGCTGTTATCAATAATGTGCCTTTGAATGTCGTTGAGCACGATACTTACGTTCTTTGTTCATAGTACATCTAAAATTACCTTTGTTTTAGTATTTCGGCCACTTTTGAGATGGGTGGTTTCAATTTCCCAGTCAATATTGATTCGGATATTGTTCAATCACCCCCAAGGATATACTTCCTGCTTTTTTAAATTTTGCCTTTGGCGTTGTCTGTGATATGCAGGATTTATATTCTAAGATCCCCTGTCAAAATTCTATTCTGTTTAGTTCCGCCTATTGTTTTCTCGTTTAGGGAAAACACATTCTTTTATCTGGGGACCATACGCCGCTGAACATGGAATGGTATTAATCTGAAAATACCGCATTGAAGGTTCCATGATCACCGTCCTATGCACACAATCGTTTGGGATGGTCAAAATTGTACTGTTTATTGGAGTAAATATTGAGTTGCGCTCAACCCGGTGCTAGGCTGCGTGGGCAGTAATATGCATTTCCATTACTGTCCATGAACAGGCTCAATCAAACCGAGCTTGCAATATTTTCATATTTGTCGTATTCGATGGCTTTCAAAGTTCCCCTTTCATCTACTTCAAAGTTCACTTTCCATCTACAATCGACTTGAAAAGGCGTAATTTTTCACTTGGGAAGAAATACACGAAGCGATTGGATTCAGCTGCTTATGTTTCATGCCTTACAATATAACATTTTGACGTTTTAAAAACTAAACGAATTTTAGAAGAAAATGCATTGAAAGAAGGTAAAGTGTCTGCATTCTAAAAAAGTGAAAATGCATATTTGGAATCACTCACACCCTTACGAGCAAAAAGTAGTGAGGAAAAAGAATTTCCAATCCTTCAAAAGACATTTCTAGCCTAGATGCCAATCATTAACACGTCACTTAAACCAGTTTAGGCTATAGCCTTGCGACTAGTTGGATACTTACGTCATCGTATGCTGAACTTGAAGTTGATTCGAAATCTGAGGCGGTGTCATGCCTAACAAATCAGTAAACAATACATACATGTCATACGATATCAATATGCTGTCACAGCAAAGAAGAATTGCAAAAGGCGCAGTCGGTCAAAATAGAGTTAAGCCGGTTAAAACAAATATGTATTAAAGATAACATTATAATTTAGTGAAAGTTATTGAACGATAAAGTTATGTCGCCAAAAAAACCTAAGAATGATCAACCTTTAAAATAATAAACCTCTATTAAACGTTTTATATAAAACTTATAAAATGCAATAAAACATCTAATCATAATATAATAATACAATAGTATTTCTTACCTTTCAGCCATTGCATTCAGTTGTATTCACTTGCTTCTCAGTGTTGCTCCTGACCTTCACTTCAGCAGAGTTGTACCTCGCATTCTTATCGCTGATTAAAAACCAATAAGGTCTAAAAGATAAACGTTATTTGTATCGATGTAGATTGAACTGATCAACAAATGATATCAAAATTGTCGTCTTTATTGTTTTTGCAATACATGAAGGAGGAGTTGTTCATAGTGAAAAGTTTACTGCGGCAAATACTAACAGAAACTGACTGACAAGTTGCTTACAAATCGACACTTTATACGCAAATACGCAGTAACCTCTAAAATTTCTACAAATATAATAACTGTATATTCATTGTTTTATCATAAATATAAAGCAAAAAAGGTTTTAGGGAAAATATATCACACACCTGTGCCCGAATCAGTTGTGTAGAGCGCTTTACACATAAACTCACAGATTAAATTAGAATGTGTCATCTGACACTGATGCTCCCACTGCTACAACAACATTTGTAACAAAGGGCTATAACTCTGGTAAGAATTGTCGCAAGAAAAATTATTTTCTTTACGATCATTTTCACATCCTGCTTGATTATATGTGCAAGTTTGAAAGAAATCCGCTCAATAGTTAATGAGGAGTTGATGCCACAAGATTTTGGGGCCATACGTACGGACGGACGGAAACTCTATATATGCCTCCAACTTTCGTAAGAACTGAAAGAAAACATTTATAACGAATGTTGCGAGCATTACACATTTCTAATTGTATGCTAATTAGAAAGCACCATCTCCTAACTTTATGCGGTCATAAGCAACTTTAATATATATTCGTAGCTAATCATTTGACATTATGAACGGGAAGTTTTTTCATTTTTAGACGGTTATGTAACTTACGCATATCCACACTATGGCATAGTTTTGTTTTTCTTTCGTAGTTTATAAATGTATTGTATGTAACGACCATTACATCTTAATACCCATTCGGGGCTTGTACGAAATATTTGGATATGCCCTTTGAATATTTCAGATACTTTATACGGCTAAAATTTGGCGGTGTCAAATTTTGGCGTATTTTGTAGTTGGCGAGGTAATAAATTGGCACAAACATACCAAACCGCCAAAAATAAAACCCTTGATGAAAAATGGCGGGTTTAAAATTGGCGTTAACACAGACCGACAAAATAAAACCCTTGTAAAATGCCTAGTTAAAAAAATGTTGTTACTTTCGCAGTGTACAGTTTTCCGGGAGTTGAATGACCGCGTTTATTTTCCAGATGTCGGTAATTTATCGTTAAAATGTTGACATTGCCAAAGTTCTTTCATGTCTCAGCGTTAAACATTTATATATATTTATATTTAACACCACATTGTTACAATACCATTGAAGGTATACGTCGTAGTTGTTATATTGCTAACTTATAAGTGTGAAAATATTATCACAGCTACCTAATAATATATTGCTTCGTTTGATTCACGACATATTCTAGTTATATTCGTTTTGTATCACTAAAACAGATAAAAAGGGAACTTTGAAAGAAACCGAACACGACAAATATGAAAATATTGCAGGGTCTGTTTGATTGAGCCTGTTCATGTACAGTGAAATGTATATATCGCCCACGCTGCCTAGCCTCGGGTTGAGCGCAACTCAATATTTACACCAATAAACAACATTCGGTATTTTCAGATTATACCATTCCATGTTCAGCGGCGTATGGTCCCCGGATAAAATAATCGGTTTGCCCTGAACGAGAAAACTATGGGCGGAACTAAACAGAATAGAATTTTGATCTGAGAATATAAATCCTGCATATCACACACAACGCCAAAGGTAAAAGTTAAAAAGCAGGAAGTATATCTAGGGGTGGTTGACCGATATCCAAATTGGTATTGGCTGGGATATTGAAACCACCCATCTTAAAAGTGGCCGAAATATTAAAACAAAAGTAATTTTAGCGGTAATGTTAACATAGTACATAAGTATCGTGCTTAACGACGTTTAAAGGAAATAACTCATAACAGCACACTATCTTATTGTTATGCACAAGACGCTTCTTTCTTACTCTAGTATAAATACTTGTATAACGCGTATTCAAAAAACATAACTGTACATGAGGTCCGTTGACGCATTAGAAGTGAACCTATCTAATGTGAATATTTCTCTTTCTTTCTTTGCAGGAATAAAATAAATAACGCATCCATTTTCCTTTGTTTCGTGTTGCTAAAGTTTTTATTCAGGTATTTTTGTTCATCAAGGAAGAAAACTGCGATATAATTGTACGTATGTATCATAGTTTTTTACCTTCCAGATATTAAAAATGGCGGCGTTATAAATTGACTGTGATTTGAATTGACGGTGTTTTGAATTAACACAAATGAACCTGTCCGCCAATATAGCCAAAGTTAAAGCCCCGCCAAAATAAGAACTTATACATTACTTGTTTACTTCATTTAAATGTCAGTTTATAATTATTGCCTCGACGGAAAGTTAAACCTATGCCACGTTTCTCCGCATTATTATTCAACGCGAGAATCATGTGTTTTACTACAATATTGCATTCCACTCCTGATTTTCCAGTCCGTTAAAAGAACAATTTATGCCAAATTATTATAAACTGCCAGACTGTCAAATTTACACGGCAAAGAATTTTTATTATTTATTGATGTCGCGGCACATGAAGTTCCCTCGTTTTATTTTCTTCGCGGAGTAACACAATTGTTGTTTCAATAATGTGGCAATTAAAGCCATTACCGATGATTGGCAAGTAAACCTGTGGTCATCATATAATATCATACTTTATTAAATAACTATACAATACGACTGCCCTCGGACAAATAACAGGGCCAATATCAAGTCACTTATTTATTAACATATAACTATGGATTCCGATGCGAGTGCACTGGAAAACCAGGAACTAAACATATGTGCACATCTGGGGCAGACCCTGTCTTGAATTATAGAAAATAATTTAATAAACAAAGTCAACAAGTGCATTCCTTAGCACCCAAAACGACTCTAGCCAGTATGCCTTCCATAGATAATAGACATTTACTCCTGCAGTGGACTCTTTGGCGGAATAGGCGGCCAGTGCGTCTACTGTACTTCCGAAAGTCGAAATTACTAAGGAAGATATCAGTTATTGCTAGCCCTGAGGAAATGTATTACTGCACAACTCGCCAAATGTCAATTATGAGTATAATAAACAACCAGCGAACCAGACGGCATCGTGCCTAAATCTCCAGTACTTCGAGATCGCTTTTAGTGGAGGGTTGCCCTGCCATCATGGCAGACAGTTTAAGCTCACAGAACGTGCTGACTTGTTAATTCAGAAGATAAAACATTATTTCAGCTACCATTTTATAGACACATGCAAAAAAGAAATATTAATCTAGCAAACGTTTATTCAACGGAGCATCAAATACCAAATGCAGAAAATACAATGTTTTAATGTTATAATTGCTTTTATTTTTCTGGTATATTTCCTTCCCACAGTTGCAGAAAATTACTGTAGCTGGTGACAACCCTTATTTTACAACATATTTTAAATGTTTCACCCAAGATCAATAAATTGAAATAGTGGAGTAACTTCGAGAACAGGATAGCCATGTGTGTTGTAGTTGTTACAAGCATTGTAGCCCGACCAAATTGCATTATGTTTAAATAGTATATATTGGGGGAATCTATGGTACGATTGTATTTAAACGAAACGTCACAAACGATATGTTAATAACAAAAACAAAAAACAACAACAATAGAACCAGCTTACTTGCCTGGTTAACCAAGTCTTAGATGCAATATTTTTTCAAGAACAAGAAAGACGAAGTAAGTTGTCTGTAATTATTATTCTTTTGGTGGCACAAATCAAATGAATTTGATGGATGAGAGGCTTGATTCAATAAATGTTTAAAGAAATTAAGAAAGTTTAAATTTACGTTCGGAAATAAATCAAGCACTCATTCATTATTAAAATTTAAACCTGACATTTGAACATGCTGTAATAATTCTTGTTTACCATGTACAGAGAAAACATAATTTGGTAGAGAGTAGAGAATTGAACGTTAACCAATTTTTTAATCTTGATGATTTGCGAGTAGAATCAATGATGAGCTAAAACACGCCCGGTAAGAATTCGCTCCACAACCAAAGAGAACATAACAACATGAGCGAAAGCCACTTCCGGGATTGTGCGAAGGCGATGATTTGTTGACAAAAAGTGAGTATGACCAACATGTTTTTCTCTTTATAAGACAGAAAGACGAACTTTTCAAAACTCGGGGAACGTAATGCCGTGTAAGGATGATGAAGCTTCACAGAAAACACGGTTTCATATTTTAAACATGTAAACTGCTCCTGCTAGAATTTTTTCCCAGCGAACAATGATGCATGTTTGTTTACAAATTTGTCATTTCGACTTAATTTTGTTCTTTGATTGCTTTTAGAAATTATTTCTATGTTGCGTGTAAATCATATATCTGTCGCTAGTGACTGCTGTACAGATTTCAGACGGTGTAACGTATCTAAAAACGATTTTCTGCTCATTTTTCAAGAGGTGTAGAAGCAAATGAGGTAGTTGTATAGCGAAATCATAGGAGGCAGAGCGAAAACATAACTTCATGCTGCCATTGCATCGTTTTAACTTGTTTGTTAACACATTCATTGAAGTTTTCGTGTTCAGCGTTATATAAGCTTACGTTTGGGATTGATCAAAAGAAGAATAGTTTTTATGTGTAGTGTATATGTGTACATAATGAGGCTAGGCGTAGCGGGCAGTAATATGCATTCCCGCTTCTGTCCATAAATAGGCTTACTTTAACCGAGTATGCAGTATTTCTACAATTGTTTCATATGTTCATTTTTTTATATTTTAATGAATTCATTTTAAACGATGCCGTTGCTAAAAGAAACAGTTTTCAACAATATGTTTTGTGTTATTTGTGGTCTGTTTTGTTTCTTTCAGATGGGAGCGATTAAAGGGTGCACGAGATAGAGGATAAAAGGATATTTCCTATCACCAAAGAAGAAGAAAAACAGATGTATTCATCATTTAAAGTACCGAGACAGAATAGCAATCCTATAAAAAATAAAAATGACATTTCCACAGGAATGCAGTCGTTTTTGTTTCTTGATTGTCACAAATACAGGATTAAGTCTATAGATTTATATTAAATATTTCATTTTGATCGACAGGCTACGGGTATATTTCCAAGTTAGTAAGTATGTTTATTAAAGTGACATTTAAACACGGGATTTATATACGGCTATATTATCAGTATAAACTGTATATATATATACACCTTAACATTTATGAAGTGTAAACATTTTATTTATAGATAAACGTTCATCACTATATTCATATTTACACATATATTATATCTTAAATCATAAGACTAAATAGATAAAAAAATAGTACCGTGTTATGAAGAAAACAGGATTAGTAAACGACAGGCGATTTAAATCACTCAGTCACTGTCAAACCCAAACAATTCAGAAGACTATTTTTCAGACGTACCTGACTTTACTTTTATTACAGAAATTTTACTTAAGATATATTGACATTTACTAGATATTGATACGATGATAATAGTAATTTTACTGGCGTAAAATGACAGAAATAGAAATGTTCTGATAATGGTAAAACAATATATTCGTAAATTGACATTGTGTTCAACAAAACATAATATCATTTTTCATTGAAATGTCTCGGAGCTATAACAAATATACCTGAAAATCCAAAAGTGTAGTTTACAAATTTAAGTCGAAATGACAAGTTTGTAAAAATGCACCATTGTTCACTGGGAAAACGTTCTAGCCGGAGTAGTTTACATGTTTAAAATATATAACCTAATAAGGTGTTCATAAGGAGTAAGGACAACTTTTTGACCCAAAATTTTTTATATATATATTGAAAATGAAACGCAAAATGTCGTCGAAGGTCATCAAAATATAGTTTCGATTAGGCAAGACTATTCCGATATAAACATACGTTTATACACGGAAAATGAGATAGAAATGGACTTCTTGATAATGAATTAGGCCAACTAGATACCCGAGAAAAACTTATAGAATGTCACATTTTAGCTATCGAAGTCTCAGTATTTCGTTATAAAAGAACCTTATAGACCTAACCTACAGGTAAAATAATAAACTAGATAACTAATAAATCATAGTCAAAGTACTGAAAGTACAGAAAACCAGCGAAGCGATTTTGCTTCTTGAGAATAACCAGTGCCATGATTCTCAAACATGTATCCATTTACGAAAAAGCAAAAGAACTTGTTTCACTCGTAACGACCTTCATCTTGTCTATATGATAGTGGAAATAAGGGTTTCCATGTATTATCTGGATGAAGGCTTCTGTTAACCCTTTACTCCATAGATATACCTTCATAGCTTGGGCGAACAGTTTAGATCCATATCAGCTGGCACATTTTTGCGATCTGATTTGGATTTAAAATGTTCGCTTTTAGAATCATTAATTTTTTCTGACCAGTAATCACAAATTTTAGATCCAGATCAGATGGCACTATTGTGCCAGCTGACTGGGACCTGAACTGGTCACCTATGTGATGAAAGGCGTATATATTGAGTAAAGGGTTTTAAGCAAGAAATTATAATAGTGAAATATGTGTACTGACATCGCAAAGACAGAATGAACACGAAAAATTATATAAAAAGTGAGACCCGATCGATGGGAATGATTATGCTTTTATTTGAAATAAGAAGTATATAATTGTTTCCTTCATTGTGAATAACATGTAAAGGAAATCATAGAATTGAGAATCCTACATATTAAGATAAAACAACCGAGAGTCATAACATTGCCGAAAGCATTGGAATTTAATGCTAGATAACACACATGTAAAATTGAAGACAATTTCAGAGGAAAAAGAATTACTATAGCTTATACCATAAATTTCCACCGTATTTAGTTGTATATAATAACGGACTCGATGGTTTTTTCATGTAGCATATTATTAGAAAAAGGTGCCAGATTTAAGGCATTCGTAAACATATCATTGAGTTTTGGTTGTTAAGGAGATGGGATAAATGTCCATTAGTTTACAATCCGTTCATATAACATCAGTTTCAGCAGACAGATGTGTCGTTTTTAATTTTAGGCTTCATCATGGTTTGTCCTCTATATTCACGCGTACTTTTACTGTTATTTGGCTTTCTTCAAAACGCGGGAAATTGTGACGTCACTGACATTTGCATATTCATTATGTTACTGCGCCTATGATTTCATGTACTCCGAACAAAAATAATAGTCATCTCTAGCTTTATCGAAAACGTAAACCTAGTAAACGTCTTCACCTTTGGAAAAAATGTAAATTATGCATTATTCCTGAAACAAATCATAGTCCGTTCCTTGGACCACTGATGGCCTTATTGTCGACGTGTCTCCTGCCACGTACGTGATAGCCGGACACGTACCGCGCTTGCTCGTAGCATGTTTCGAACACATAGATCTGTAAATCTTACATGTCCCTATTTCTGTACGAATAATATCCGGTATACTAGTTTTAATATGTAAAATTTTACACATCTCAATAGTTTACTGTTTACTGTTCACGCTTATATGTGGAAATCCAATATATAAAAATATTCAGCAATGATGATTGCTTCATGTTCAGTGATTTACAACGCTCATGAACGCCTATCATCAAATTATAAACAAATGTTCGCAATATGTCTTGAAAATTTCAAGTGAAAGCATTTGCGCATTTATTTCATAAAGTGGACAATTGAGGAAAAATATGCTAAGATGGAAATTTATCATTATCGTTATTGTTAATGATAAAAATTAAAAGAAAATCGTGAAACAAACAGTTTAGCAGCGGAACAAACATCCAATATTGAAATGGCTTTAAAATGACAAAATAAAGAAAATGTTTTCACTGTTATTTTGAGCTTCGAATTAGCAGAAAAGATATATTAAATATTTCAGAATTAATATTAAGCTATTGTAATATCCTAACATCGGGAATATCGTTTATATCTCTACCTAAAGGTAACATATCTGTGGCTCGCTAAAGAATCCCTGGCGGCTACAACCCCTAGATAAAATTGGTTTTCTGTTGTCGATTGTGTTCTGAATTAGGGACAGCGCAGTGAAGCAGTCAAGTATTCTTTTAGCGATACTAACGTTGCACGAGCCAAGTTTAACACGTAACAGGAAACTTGGACTACTTTGCTTGCTCTGATTACTCTGAAATGCGTAAATCGCCGGTTGCCAGTGCCTCGTTTTGGTTTGATACCGATTTCAGAATTGTGATTAGTAAAACCAGCTTCGCTGGTTAAAAACACAGAAACAATTTTCTCCAATAACGCTTGTCATATGAATGCGAAATGTCAATACAACTAAACTATCACTAAAGGTGATTAATGGGTGCATGATAGTAGAACCGGTAATGCTGAGAATCTGGCATAAGGTAACACATGAAACATAGGCACATTTAACAACCTTGACCCACCTACCGAACTTTCAATCCAAACCATGTGTTCGCACAAGCAACCTAAACAGCAAGTTTCATCATAATTAATCTCATTCCAAACTAAAGTAATAATAGTGTGGACACGGTTTTACAAGTGTGGACACGGTTTTATATTTTAAGTTACAGTGACCTTGACCCCACTGACCTCATTTTTTTATCCATGTATCGTCATCACAGTATCTCACGTCTAACTAAGGATACCGAGCACACATTGTTTTATCTATTTTTAGTAATAGTGACCATCATCTTAACCCTACTTGGCCCACTTTCGATTCACAGGTTACCTATAAAACAAGCTTTATCATAAAATCGCATTCCTTACTAACGTTTAGAAAAAGTAAAATATGCATATCAGGAATCTCCACACTCACAAAACACAGCCTCCCCACGCAGCGAAAAAGAAGAGAGGAAGAGAGAGAGAGAGCATGTTTGATATAAGTATGTCAATTCAAATAGGACGTCATAAACAATTAACGAAAAAGAGAACCTTTGGGGATACCGCCTTGGAACGGTCAGTGGCAAAACAAATTGACACTGGGGGCTTAAACCAGGTTCTAGGGTGCACCAACCTCACACCTGCCCCAACAGGTTCTCATATCAACAAACAAGTAAAAGTTGTCTTGGTGAAATGACTCCAACTCAACCATCAGCTCAACAATGTTGTATGCAAAAGCACACAAACATATAAAACATAAGAAGCTAATAGCATTTCAAAGTCAAATGGGCGAGTACTCGATGATCTTACCGATACCAGAGCCCCTGGAGTCAAATTAGCAAGAACACGATGACAGGGATAAAAGAAAGAAAGCGAGCATTTAGGTTATTTAAAGAAAAAGCAATATATGCATATCAGGAATCGCCACACTCACAAAACACAGCCTCCCCACGCAGCGAAAAAGAAAGGAGGAAGAGAAAGAGCGCATGTTTTATATAAGTATGTCAATTCAAATAGGACGCCACAAACAATTAACGAAGAAGAGAACCTTTGGGGATACCGCCTTGGAACGGTCAGTGGCAAAACAAATTGCCACTGGGGGTTTAAACCAGGTTCTAGGGTGCACCAACCTCACACTTGCCCCAACAGGTTCTCGTATCACAAAACAAGTACAAGTTGTCTTGATGAAATAACTCCAACCCACCCATCGGCTCAACAATGATGCATGCAAAAGCACACAAACATATAAAACATAAGAAGCTAATAGCATTGCAAAGCCAAAGGATGGGTACTCAATGATCTTACCGAGACCAGAGCACCTGGAGCAAAATTTGCAAGAACACGATGACAGGGATAAAAGAAACAAATCGAGCTTCTAGGTTCTTTTAAGAAAAGATTTGCCCATAAACCTTCATAAACTCTTAAACCCCTGCCACCGTCGTGCAACCAAAGAGGTAAGCATAATGATCAACTGTAGATGGGTTAATCACCGGGCCTGCAGAGCGCTGTAGAATATCATGTTGGTAACCTTTCTTTTTAAATTTACAGATGGTTTTTACGAATAACTAGGAGAAATTAACATTGCCTTTGATCTTCTTAAGTTTATAAATTAAATCTCCATAAAAAACTGGCTGTGAAATACCTTGTTGCATTAGTGATTTTAAACTGCACCTGTATTTATGAATTAGATCTAGGTATCGGTGATAAAACTTGCAAAAGGTTTTCCTTAATTTGTGATACCAATAACCTTGTTTTAATAATTTTTCTGTAATGCAAAGATTACGTTCATTGAAATCATTCACATCGTTGCAAGCTCTTGAAAAGCGAACAAAAGAAAAGATTTCCCCATAAGCCTTCATAAACTCTCAAAGCCCTGCCACTGTCGTGCAACTAAAGAGGTAAGCATAGTTACTGAAGAAGAAACTGCTTTATTTTTATTTACTGTGAACTTGATATTGACCAACCGGTTCCGAAGTAGAACTTGACCTGTATCTTTTGACGTTGCACAAGTATTTTTTTAAATTCTTTACATAGTTTAAGCTTTTTCCTCCTAAGTCAAAAAAATTTGGCTGAAAACGTCTAAGCCCGTCACAACATATTGTCAGTTTTCTAGTATAACACGTCTTACATATTGAGAGGACAGTATTTTACGGAAGCGATGCCTAAAAACGCTTCCGTAGTATTCAAAAAAGTGCCGGACACTAAAAAAATCGCAATATAAAATTGTCACATTATGAGACATGTATTGCGGAAAAAGTTAAATAAAAACTGAACGGGACTGTCTTCTTCACCCAAAGGTTTCTGATGTCCAAACATTCACGCTGTAATATTGAAAGAATGTCAGACGTGTTTTGTAGGAATCTGAAATTATTATAGAGCGAGACTTTTCGCCAAAAAGTGTCGGACTAAACCATTTGAAGATGTATTATTCATTGTATATACAGTAGAACACCGCTAATGAGACGACTTAGCGGTCTTAAAAAAGTGGTCTTAATAGCGGGGTGGTCTCAATATATGGGGGGACCATTTGATGATCAAAACGCTGACAAGGGGCAACCAAGAGTGTGTATGAATAAGCAGGGCAAATAGTGTTTGCTCACAGAGATATCTTTATTATGTGGCCAGTATTTTTGAAAGCATTTCATCAAAATCATCATCATCATCATCATAATCATCATAATCATCATCATATTCCTTGTTATGAATCTTTATTTTTTTGTAATGAAAGAAACAGTAATATATTATATATTTTAATGTTTATTATAAACTTCTTCACATGAAAAAGTTCCAGTTAACAGCACAGTATCATCAGAATCTCAACTTTCCTTTAAAGGAGTGAACCTGAAATAATAAAAAAGTTTCTTACTTATCATGGACCAATTTTAATTTAAATTATTTATTTCATTGTTTATTTATTTAGTCACAAATCAATTCTTTAAACATTCTTAAATCAATTCATTCATAAATTCATTTATGAAATCAGCCTGTCAGTCTTCGTTTAATTTAATTTTTTTTATTTAAAAAAATGTCGAAGCAAATATTTATTTGCATGATTTATCTGTAGATACCTGAGTTTTGTCAATGCCAAATTACTCTGCCAACTTGCGTTGGCTTTGACCTGGGCTTTCTTTGATTAGCTGCACTTTCTCAGTAAGAGAAAGTTCTCGACGAGGTTTCGACATTTTGCAGTTTTCTATTCTGATATAATGTAAAAATCGTAAATTTACTGATCAACCTGATGCAATAAAATGAAGTGTAAAGTCAACCCATCTTTAATTTCGACGTCGAATTACTCAATAAAACACAATAAATCATACAATTAAATAACTTACTGCAAATAAGTGTCAATTAGCGTAAATCAATGCAACAGACAATGGATTAATCTCTTGTCAAAACAAAACATCATCATTATCGATTTACGCAGTTTAACTAATGCCGCAAAGCGTTCTATTGTTTATATCGTAAATTGATAGGTATAAAGAATAGATGCGCGACCAAACACGCGACCAAACCTTGATATGCGTGGTCGGATAATCGGGGTCAATGTATGCATAATTTGACAATTTCGGACTGTTTAAAGTGGTCGCATAACCGAATAGCGGGGTGCCCGTAATATCGACGGTCCCGACCATTGAAATATATAGCAAAAAAATCGGGTCTTTCAAAAAGTGCCCGAAATAGCGAGGTGGTCTCATTTTCGGGTTGGTCGTACGGCGGGGTTTGTAACCGATTGTATCATCTACCGGATATAGCGCACTGATTGTCACAAAAACATAGTAGACAGTTCAAAGCCCGAAGCTTTTGTATGTATTGTAATGACAAATCAAATAGACAAATACATGTTATAACAGGCGATTCTCTCAGCACGTGTTATGAATGACATTGTTTCCTTTTGTATGAACTCTACTTTTAAATAATCGCTTAAATCCTTCAAACTATTAAGTACCGTTTGTTCTGTGCACTGTTATAAAATCAGGTAAATGTTTATGTTGTTACTGGTTTTGAGAGGTATTCTCATGCTAACGATGATGTAACATATTATTTTTATTATAACAATAATTAGAACGCTGATCAATTTTACATCAAAACATTAGACCAAACATGTGTCCAGGTTCGACCCAGGCTGTATCATTTATTGAACATGTTAACTCAATCATTTAAATGTTTCTAGTGATCTATGTGTATCAGTTAAAGCGATTTTTTAAAATCGTACAGAAATATGATACGTTATGAAATATAATGGCCTCGGTGCCTTTATATACTGCGGCGACCCGAAACAAATAAATCTACATGATTTCAATAGTAACAGGTGTCCTAGAATCATAGAGTTTAACACACATGCCGTTCTGAGAACTATAATTTACAAAAAGCGATAATTAATGTCGTACCGAAATTTTTTGGATTTGATAAACACAGTCTAAGTTTTTTATTAAGCTATATAGTTTCGGAACTAAAGGTTCACGATTATAAATACATAAGCAGCTGAACATGGAATGGTATTAATCTGAAAATACCGCATTGTAAGTTCCATGTTCACTGCCAAATGCATACCATCCTTTGGGATAGATCGAAATTGTATTTTTAATTTGTGTAAATATTGAGTTGCGCTCAACTCTCAACCGGGGCTTGGTGGCGTGGGCAGTAATATGCATTTCCATTACTGCCAATGAACAAGCTCAATCAAACTGAGCCTGCAAAATTTTCATATTTATGGTTTTGGGTGGCTTTCAACGTTCCCTTTTCTTCCATTACAGGTCTTTTTCCTAAATAGTTTGGTCGAGCATTAAATCGTGAACGCATACAGTTCGTTGACAAGTATTTAAAGTTTGCAGGTAGGCGTGACATACAAATTCTGAGGCAAAGCAAGTTATTTAAATATTGATATTTTAAGCTGAAGATAAACATACAATGCTTTACCCCATTTACTCAATGTACGATCAATGTAGATCATCACAATCTGCAACATCCATGTCATTTGATTGGGATATACAATGATCACTTGTTTTTAGAAATATTATAATAAATGTTATAGCAAACCGTGTACAGCAAAAACAGCGTATTCCATATCTCATGAAGTAAAGGGTCAAATAGAACTTTAGCAAACGAGATCAATGTCTTGTTTTCCGCCCAAAGATTGACTATCACAAAGGTCTTCACTTGAAAGTCAGATATGCTGTTTTCAATTCGCTTTCTAACATATTCTCATAATACATTTATACTTGCCATTAAATTACTATTTGACCATTTGTGTCAACCCATATATGAAAATTTAGGCGAAGACTGTTTTATCAGTTTCAAAAATAGTTTTAGTTTATTTCGAGGTGTGTATGGAAAAAAAAATAAACGGTCGCCCAGCTGCGTTGGGCCTGACAGTTTAATTTTATACAAGCCTCCAAATCAACAATAACCTATAGTCACTGTTGTTTTATCATTTATCATTTGATTATTTTTAAGTTCTTCTCTTCGTCTTTTGTACGCAATGTTTTATTTTTTTCTCCAAATATACATATATTGTAAAGACAATATATATAGACGAACTCCTTCATCTTACCTAAAAGCATAAACTTGATAAAATCAGCAAATGCACATCGCCATAAAATGATACAGATTATTGGAAGATCGCTCTACGAAGATCGCACTAAATGATACAACAGAAATAGGTATGTTCGATCTAAATGATAGCATATTAATGCTATAGATGATACAGTCATTACGAAACACAACCTCAAACATTTTAATAATTAACGCTATCTATACATTTAAAGCCATATTGTAATGTAATAATCTTTATATTAATGTCATAAAGTCATATTACTAGTATTTATTTGTTTATCGAAGCGTTTATTTGTAGAGAAAAACACTATTTTTATACAATCATGTGGGTCATTTGCCAGACCTTCTTGTGATTAAATGTAATTTTGAAAGTTTTAATCAATATATATGCGCAAAACATATGCGCAAAACAAATTGCATTACAACCAATAATGACTACAAAATATAACTTACTTGTTTTTGTTGAAGGTACTTAAAATGATCCTAATATTTCCATTTTCACTGTGTTATTTACAAATTGTTTATATCGCAGCCATGCAATCAGCTCGTTATATCCGGCAGATGAAACAATCGGTTTATATTGATCGATTGTAAGCAATGTAATTTTGTAAAACTGATATATTCCTATTGTTATAGAGCCGCCCGCTTGAGCTATTAAATAATGCATCTTGTTAACAAATAACAATAAAATTAATGCGGTTAAGACAAAGAAAAATCTTTAAAGCAATGTTTTTGAACACATAAACTGTTGAAAAACCGGAAACATAATCGTTCTATCTCATTCAAAACTATACTGCCCCAAATATAACATGTTTAAAAGTAGTGTGTGATGGGTTAATGGTTCCTTTAAAGGGAATCTGATTTAACAAATTAAAATTTTTAATTGATAAAATAGTGAATGTTTTAAAAATATTCTGTTATGATCTTTTAACATCCTATTTTTAAGGAATTTTAAAATCTTAACATTTTACATCCAAACACCTTTCAACATCATAGTTTTCAATATTTTTATGCCCCAACGAAGTGGGAGGCATAAAGAGTTGCACTCGTACGTCAACTCCTCATAAAATATCAGGCGGATGTCTCTCAAACTAACACAGATGATCAAGCAGGATTTGCAGATGATCGTAACGAAAATATTTTTTACCTGAGTTATGGCCCTTCGTTAATTTCAGTAATTAAATCTTGTGGCATCAACAGTTCGTTAACTTCCAAGAAGATTTCTTATAAACATGCACAGATGATGAAGCAGGAAGTGTAGATGATTGTAAAAAAGATTTTTTCTCCGACAATTTTACCAGAGTTTTAGCCCTTACTTAATTCATTAATTATGCTTCCCCGAAGAAATTTGGGGGAGCATATAGTCGTCGGGTTGCCTGTCCGTCCCTTAGTCCGTCCGTCCGTACGTCCCGCATTCGTGTCCGGCCCAAAACTTTTTTATTTGAAGTTGGATTTTAAAATTATTTCACAGAAATGATACCCCATTATAAGACGATGTGTCGCGCACAACATTTGGGTCGCTACCTTAAAGGTCAAGGTCACAGCATGCTTGTTGTAAAATCGTGTCCGGCCCATAACTTGTTTATTTGAAGTCGGATTTTAAAATTATTTCATAGAAATGATCACCAAAATGAGACAACATGTCGCGCGCAACCTTTAAGGTCAAGGTCATAGCATGACCTTGTAGCAAAATCGTGTCCGGCCCGTAACTGTTTTAGCTCACTAGAGCGAAAGGCTCTCAGTGAGCTATTGTGATCAGATGGGGACCAGATGTCCGTCGTCCGTCATGATTTTTGTTTATGAACGCTATAGAGGCCACAATTTTTATCCGATTGTCATCAAACTTGGTCAGAATGTTTCTCTAGGTGGTGTGGCGATCCCTTTCGAAACTGGGTCTTCTTGGGTCAAAAACTAATTCAATAGGTCAGATTTAAGCAAATATTTTGTTAACGCAATAGAGGTCGCATTTTTAATCCGATTTTCATCAAATTTAGTATGAATATTGATATTGATGATTTCAACTCAAAGCACTAAAATCATGCTCTTGAATTGCCCATGGGCCACGCCCTGGCGATTTTTTTTCTTTTAAATTCTGTTTTTCACCTTTGATTTTCTACAGTTATCGACCAGATTTTGACACAAACTTATACCATCTTAAAATTCAATCTTTCATGAACAGTTCATTCACTGGTTGTTCAGCGATAAAATTTGAATCATACATTTTAGTAGCACAGTGAATATTTCAAGTGTCGAAATTCCAATACAAGAAAAATTTTGATGCAAGGCATCAAGTCGGCGGGAGAAGGATTTCCATGTAATTACAACACTCGTAATCACACTGCTCTGACGAAATCTGAACGATTGAGACTATTACGTTCTACAAATACAAAAATCGGAACATATATATGTACGCAGTGAAACAGTGAACATCCCTGACCGATAGTACGGGCTTCTGTTGTTTTAAAAAATCGTCACATGAAAAAATCAAAGCACTGAAAGCGCTGCAAGCCAGCGGAGCGTAAACATAATCAAAATAAAACAAACACATAATGTTCAATGTAGAGGAATTCCAGTTTTATTTAAGTTATAAAGATTTATTAAAACTAAACAGAATGAAGAAACTCCTATGGAAGACATGTTATATGCTTGCAAAAATGTGGGTTGCCTATGTTGAATAACATATAGATATGTAATATTAGTTAAATTGCATTTAAATTTTCACTGTAAATAAAAAAAAAACAACAACAACAAGAAGCTGTGTTTGAACAACACATATGCGGTAGCGAAGTTTGTCATGATACAAAATTAAAATGATAGCACAATGTTAAAACAGCAAAAAATCACAAGTAAGTTCTAAAAAATGGAAAAAAAACTTTCTGGTGCCATACATAACATAAAAATCAATTAATGTAACATGTAATCTAAAATGATAAAAAATACAGATAATTCATGACAAAATTGGGAAAGTTTTATAAAAAATGATAGTGCGTCTAGCTGGGAGCGAACCCGCACCGTCACGGCGACAGCGCCTAGCCCTGCAATTCCTGCGACGCAACCGATTGAGCTAACCGGGACAACCCCCCCCCCCTCCCCCCCACCAAAAAAAAAAAAACGTTGAGATTATTCATGACAAAATTGGGAAAGCGACAGAATTTAATGTAATAAATGCCTAGGCATTTAGTACAAACACTAATGATCCAAGTATTGGGAGGGTGGGCATTTTTAGAGGCACATGATTTAATTGAGAAATATCCAACTTGCTGAAACAGATGAACCATTTTTCTAAGTATAAACTGGGGAGATAACCCCAGAAATAAGGTAGCTGGAGTTATGAAACTTGTCAGGGGCATGACCTGTGCACTGTTAAGTAAGTGTGTTACATTCATTTTACTGTTCTTTGCAGAAAATGAGAAATATCCAACTTGCAGAAACAGGTTTACCATTTATCTCTTAGTATAAAATGGGAAGATAACCCTCGGAATAAGATAGCCAGAGTTATGTGACTTGTAAGCGTCATAACCTATTCACTGTTAAGTGAGTGTAAGAACTTTCATGCCAATGCCTAATGCCCTTAGTAGAAATTGAGAAATATCCAACTTTCCGAAACGGGTTAACCATTTATCTCCAAGTACAACATGGGGAGATAATCCACAAAAAAGGTACATAGTGTTATGTTTCTTGTAAGGGTCATGATCTGTGCACAGCAAAGTAAGTGTGTAAACTTTCATGCAAATGCTCTTTGTAGAAACTAAGTAATATCTAACTTGCCAAAACAGGTTAACCATATATCTCCAAGTACAAAATGGGGAGATAAACCAGAAATAAGATAGCCAGAGTAATGTACTTTGTAAGGGTCAAGATCTATGCACTCCTAAGGAAGTGTGTTTACTTTTTATGCCAATTCTATGTGAGGAAAATGAGAAATATCCAACTTGCCAAAAAAGCAGTTTAAATATTTATCTCAGTACAAAAAGGGGAGATAATCCCAGAAAAAAAGGTAGCTAGAGTTATGGAACTTGTCAGGGTCATGACCTGTGAACTGTTAAGTAAGTGTATAAACTTTCATGCCAATGCTCTTTGTAGAAATTGAGAAATATCCATCTTGCTGAAAAGGTTAACCAGACGGACGTACGGGCGGATGGACAGACAGATGGTTCAATCACTAGATGCAGGGGGCATAAAAACAACAATAACTCAGATAGAACAATCATTGAAAATTATCCAATTCAATAGTTGCTAGAAATGGGAATATTCAGACCACCAAAAATAAAAATGGTCAAAATATTAACACAAAAGTCATTTTTGGAGAACTATTTAAATAAATAAGAAAGGGAACATTAAAAGCAATTGAACAGGAGTAATACAAAAGCATTACAGGATACATGTAAGTTTGATCGAGCAATACCAGGATCAAAATACATTGCCCTGGGTGTATGCAACTCAATATTTACACAAGTACGAATTTTGATTCATTCCAAACAATGGAGTGCAGGTCAGGTTGCTTAACAGTAGTTGAACTTGATGATGATAATTTTATATTCATGCTTTATAGCAATACATCACAACTTAAAGCAATGCCAATGGCCTTATAAATGTCATTTAGTAAATGAAAGAGGCACAACACATTTTTTGTGTTAGTCATATAGTATGGAACTGGTTGGATTAGCAAAATTATATTTTTTTCTTATATTATTATATCTTATTTCTTTACCTTGTATTTCTCTTGATTATTTCTACTTTCAAAGTAAATACACAGGGACCCCGTGAATGGGTGTTTCATCTTGGTTTTATGTATAACAATGTGTCCGAGGGAGCCAGCATTATGTTGATGTAACCATATTTTAAAGAAGTGTCCAATCTTATAAATCAGATAAAGGGGCTCTTTATATTCATTTCATTAGCGAGAGCCTTTAAGAGACACCGGGTTCCTTTCCCCACTGTTATCTGTCAACTCTATTTAGACCTTTTTAATGCATGCACCACATCCATCTGATCTATATCTACACTCTTTGAATCTTGATCAGGAAGTACATGTACCTGAAAGATCTAAACATTAACAGACTCTGATTAGCCAAACTGATATGCAAGTTGATATGGTCTAACCTTCTCACACATGGAATACAAATTGTATGGAAAAAGTAGACATAAAACATGGATTACTTGAGTTTTGCACAGAAAATCCATTTCTAACTTCAACCTTTAACGGCATATACCTTTATGGCATTGGCAAACAGTGTAGATCTAGATCACCCTGCATCTCTTTGCTGTTTGGTCAGGATCTGCACTATTCACTTTTAGATTCATAAAGTTATTTCTGACCAAGACATGGCCAATGTAGATCTGATCAGATGGCACAAATGTTCAGTCTGATCTGGATCTACACTAGAAGCACATGCGATGAAAGGCACATTTATATAGCAGAAAGGTGCTCTTGATCAATCATTTTTAGTTATGCCCCTTAGAATGACATGAACAATCTTTCTTCATAAATATTATCATCTTCAACTTAAATTTCAGAAATTTAACTCAACATCATAAAGCTATTTCAGTTACTATAACTAAGTCAATGCATATAATTTAATTATTCCTAGTTTGTCGTCAGAAATATTAATACATCTTTGTTCTTTCAATGCCATTTAACAAAAAATTGACATAATTGTACTGTTTATTAATGTAAGTATTGAGTTGCGCTCAACTCGGGGCTAGGCGGCGTGGGCAGTAATTTGCATTTCCATTACTTACTGTCCATGAACAGGCTCAATCAAACTGAGCCTGCAATATTTTCATATTTGTTGTGTTCGATGGCTTTCAAAGTTCCCTTTTCATCTATCACAAATTATTTTATTAGAAGATATCATTCAGGGATTTCAATAGATGCAGGTTCTTGCATTTTGATGCAAGCATATTTTATTTATTTCACGTTTGGACCCCTGGTTACATCAAGTTTAAAATGTCCTTTTAAATATGTTTTTCTTCACAAATTTATCACATATAATAAGCTGCTAACTGTTCTTTGCTCATGAAAAGTCTTTTCAGAGGTGCAGGGATTTCGAAAGCTTTTGAAAACCTGGAGTCGTTTGTCCCTGTTGAGAGAATTTAAGGGGTCATAATCAAATAGTTGCAAGTCATATCTTGTGTTCATTAAACTTAACTGCTTATAAAAGTGCTTTAACTTCATTTTAATATATATTCAGTGTAGTCTAATAAGTATTTATTTCATAATTAAAATGCAATAGACACAATATTTATCTTTATTCTCGCAAAAGAACCCAGGCTCAAAATCAGGAACAGTCAAATGTAGAAAAAACTAATTTGCTTGCATCAAAATGCAAGAATCTGCATCTGTTGAAATCCCTGAGACGGGAAAATCAAGTCTGACATGGTTAATTTTCAAGTTTAATCCAAACTGATCATCATAAATTTTTCCTGCAATTGCGGTAATTACCTGGCAAAAACTAGATAATTTAAAAATTAAAAATATGTTTCGTGATTAAAGAAGTTGCGTTTTTAATTTCATTTACTATAAAATATGAATTTGAAGAAATTAGAAATGCAACTTTTTTAAACATGAAATGTATTTTAAATTTCTTGTTTTAAGAAGTTGCATTTCTAATTTCTTTAAGTATATACATGTATTTACAATTTTTGAGCAAAAGATGCTGCATTATTTGATTTCATTGCTAAAAATAAAAACATCTTAAAGCTTGGCCATATTGTCTCTGACTACGGGCTGAAAAAGTCTGCATGTCCCGGGCTGTTCAGTTCATTAATCTGGGCAGAATCTCCTGGCCATATTGTCTGTATATCATTGAGACTTAGCAACATTGTTTAAGCTATTCTAGTAAAAAAACAACAAACTATTTACCTTGTTAAGACTTGTAAACCTGGATGGTGTATTACTGCCAGTGTGCTACAGAACTTTGTTTTCCAAAGTGCTTGGTGTCTATCTTTAGTAAGACTACATCCTCACCAGAAAATGTAAACAATAATCAGAAGTGTTTTCATGCAGCTGGTTTTATACAAATCATTATATGCAAAATATGCCAAACGGTTTTAGTAAAGTTGATTGCACATTTAAGCATACAATGACTGCACACATGCAATATTTTGGATACAGTTGATAGTTTTAAAACCCTTATGTCCTGACCTTTCGAAATTACACTGTAATTTTTTGTCCACGTGTGTGTTTATTTGTAATCCTTTCAGGATTTCACGTTCTATCTGTCATGTCAATTCCACTTCCGAAAAACTCATTTTGCATCATATTCATTACTTTCACAATTTAAATTCGCACAAAACATTAGAAATTTGTTCAAACGAAAGTGCTCTATATTTTAGGGAAACACAATCAAGCGGAGATCACTGGAGTTGTGTGTAGTTTGGGCTAAACCCCGTCTGTGTTACGTAACAAACCCGTAAAACAATCGACACGGTTTATTTTTTAAAGCAAAAATAACTCCAAAAAAACAGAAATACTTCAAAATTCTTGCACCGTGTCTGCGGTCATTATATACATGTCCCATTTGACGTCATTGCGATTTTCTTGCACATACGCGGTTTTATTTAATCATTATATCGCCAATATTAGTGTGCCATTGTTGCTTTTATTGAATTCCATATTACAAAGTGTATTTACGTTCTGTCCAGATCAAATATTTTCGCCAATTACGTTCCACAGACACAAATATAGCTACAAAGGCAGTGCAACAGTCTACATCCCTGACTGATTGTACGAAAAGTACGCTTGCAATGTACGATGTAAAACAATGTATGAATAGCATCATAATTTCACATTTATTCATACGTTTCTTTCCAAAAAGAATACTCTAAAGAATTATTTTGGACCACAACTACAAACAGTGCAACAGTCAACATCTCTGACCGATTATACGGAAGGAACGGCTACCGTTGTTTTCAAAAAAGTCACGTGCTTAGGAGAACTTATTATTTAAAAAAAAAAAAAAACTTTTATAAAAAGCGATGTCAACCAGTTCCCATGGTACAATGCGTTAAACATTTGTTAATACTTTTTTTGCAAAACAACTGTCATTAATATATATCAGAACAAAAATACAAACATTTCTGAAATTATGCTATTATCCCCTCAAAATTAGTCACGTGCTCAGGAGAACTTATTATTTAATTTTTTTTTAAAAATCAAAGAAATCCTACAAAGCGATGTCAACCAGTTCCAATGGTACAATTCGTTAAACATTTGTTAATACTTTTTTAACCCGTTACCGATGTCATGCAGTGATTGTCACGTATATCAGGGCTATCCGATCAACCATTTTTGGGGGTTGTCCCGGTTAGCTCAATTGGTTACGTCGCAGGAATTTCAGGGCTAGGCGCTGTCGCCGCGGCGGTGCGGGTTCGCTCCCAGCTGGAGGCACTATCAATTGAAATTCACAGTAGCGCTATTTGTGCACTGTGGCGGCCGTAAAACGTCTCCCCGTACATATAGTCAGTACTGTTGTCTGTAAAATAACCCGTTATCGATGTCATGCAATGATTGTCACGTATATCAGGGCTATCCGATCAACCTTTTTTGGGGGGTTGTTCCGGTTAGCTCAATTGGTTACGTCGCAGGAATTGCAGGGCTAGGCACTGTCGCCGCGGCGGTGCGGGTTCGCTCCCAGCTGGAGGCACTATCAATTGAAATTAACAGTAGCGCTATTTGTGCAGTGTGGCGGCCGTAAAACGTCTCCCCGTACATATAGTCAGTACTGGTATCAGTAAAATAACCCGTTACCGATGTCATGCAGTGATTGTCACGTATATCAGGGCTATCCGATCAACCTTTTTTTGGGGTTGTCCCGGTTAGCTCAATTGGTTACGTCGCAGGAATTGCACGGCTAGGCGCTGTCACCGCGGCGGTGCGGGTTCGCTCCCAGCTGGAGGCACTATCAATTGCAAAACAACTCTCATTAATATATATCTGAACAAAAATATAAACATTTCTGAAATTATGCAAGGATCCTCCCACATTAAATTCTCAAAGTAAGCACAAATATAGCCGCCGACTTATTATATTTGGATGCATATCATTGGAGTTCGTGTCACTCAGAGTTCATAGAGTTCACTGTTTACATCACAGGTGCATTTTGTCATCTTTTGCAGTAAAGCTTTGGAGAATACTATAGGGTAAATTTTCTACAAATACTGACCAAATAAACATTCTTATTTTAAAGCACTTTGAAAAAATCAGACTTTTTTCAAATACTGTTCATTGTTTGTTTAAAAGTAATATAAAAACAAATTTGTAGAAGATTCTAAAAATGTTCAGACTATATTACAGAGCAGTCTCATCTGTATTCAATGTATGTACATAAACTGGCAAGTTAATCGGAGGTCTCAGAACTCAAGTGTTTGATTGTGTTTTTTTTTCTGAGACTAGTCTCATTTTAGACAGTCAAAGGTTTGTGAATTGAGTATGGTCTCAGCTATATTGTCTTTGGTCCTGATCTAAACATAATCAGTCTTTAACCCTTTCCTCCATATATACACATTTTTACGCAATGCGAACAGTGTAGATCTAGATCAGCTGGCACATTGGTGCCATCTGATCAGGATTTGCACTGGTTGCATTGGTCAGATACAACCTAACGAATAAAAAAGCAAACAGTGTAGATCCTGTTCAGATGGTACAGATATGCCTGCTATAGTGAGCACTATTGCATGGTCATAACGTTATAATATAAGAATACAGTGCCGCTTTAGTGAGCCCTATAGGATGGTAATGACGTTATAATATAAGAATACAGTGCCGCTATAGTGAGCACTATTGCATGGTAATGACGTTATAACCTAAGAATACAGTGCCGCAATAGTGAGAACTATTGCATGGTCATGACGTTATTATATAAGAATACAGTGCCGCTATAGTGAGCACTATAGGATGGTCATGACGTTATTATATAAGAATACAGTGCCTAAGTGAGCACTATAGGATGGTCATGACGTTATTATATAAGAATACAGTGCCGCTATAGTGAGCACTATACAATGGTCATGACGTTATTATATAAGAATACAGTGCCGCTATAGTGAGCACTATAGGATGGTCATGACGTTATTATATAAGAATACAGTGCCTAAGTGAGCACTATAGGATGGTCATGACGTTATTATATAAGAATACAGTGCCGCTATAGTGAGCACTATACAATGGTCATGACGTTATTATATAAGAATACAGTGCCGCTATAGTGAGCACTATAGGATGGTCATGACGTTAATATATAAGAATACAGTGCCGCTTTAGTGAGCACTATAGGATGATCATGACGTTATTATATAAGAATACAGTGCCGCTATAGTGAGCACTATTGCATGGTCATTACGTTATTATATAAGAATAGAGTGCCGCTTTAGTGAGCACTATAGGATGGTCATGACGTTATTATATAAGAATACAGTGCCGCTATAGTGAGCACTATTGCATGGTAATGACGTTAATATATAAGAATACAGTGCCGCTTTAGTGAGCACTATAGGATTGTCATGACGTTATAATATAAGAATACAGTGCCGCTTTAGTGAGCACTATAGGATGGTCATGACGTTATTATATAAGAATACAGTGCCGCTATAGTAAGCACTATTGCATGGTCATGACGTTATGATATAAGAATACAGTGCCGCTTTAGTGAGCACTATAGGATGATCATGACGTTATTATATAAGAATACAGTGCCGCTATAGTGAGCACTATTGCATGGTCATGACGTTATTATATAAGAATACAGTGCCGCTTTAGTGAGCACTATAGCATAGTTATGAAATAGTCAAATGTGTTCAATATCTAGGTGACTATTCTACTGGTATTCGTTTCCAGTATGCTAAGCTTAGCTTTATTTGCACTTATACTGCGTTATGCAGTTTTCGACCTTTTGCAATACTGAAGATAAAATCAGGAAATGTTACAAGCGCAAAAACTGATTATTATATCGAACTACAATATGTTGTTGAGGTTATAATAAAATTTGCTGCATTTTCTAAAAAAGAAATACACAACAACCAAACTTCATAGACATCTTACGAGAACCATACCTGAATAATATCGACAAAAAGCTCTTTCACATAAAAACCGGGCTTTCTGCCAATGGCGTAGCTACTATAAGGCCCCGTAGGCCCGGGCCTTCAAGTTGTTCATGAAAATGACATTTTCAAAAGTCCCAAAATACAATAAAACAGAAAAGGGCATGGTAGCGGATACAAGCCGTTTAGTCGATTCAAGTGTGTCTTTGGCGTTGATTTGCCTTCTGGGGAAAATGATAATTTTCCTTGCGCGGATGTAAATGCAGGCCTACGTTTCAATTTTCTGTGTTGTAACGTTTTTATTTGTTACACAATACAGAATGTAGAACCGATTACAGTTGCCACCCCACCCCATTCATGATGACACTACGCGGTGCAATCAAGATGTTAGCAGACCAAGGCCATCAACTCTTCTGTCTCCATTTGACTGCACACTTAAGGCCGCATATCCTGGAATTCATAAGACGTTGTCTGTCTTGCTAACAATGTCGGCTACATCGGCATCCTGTGAATGCCCATTCAGTTCTATGCGCCGTATCAAATCGTGCATGAGAAGTACGATGACCGGTGACTGTCCGATCTCGGTATTCTTAACATCCACAGAGAAATTGATGTTGACGTTGATGTTGTTATCAACGAAAGTTGCTTCTGTTGAATGCAGAAAAATCTAACTTTCACCCATGGTGGATTATGCATGATTTACTTTGCTCAATAAAGTTTGCATCGAATCAACTTCATAGTTTAAATTTTTTGTTTTTATATTTTTTCTTGAAAATACTTTAGAACGCCCAATTTTATATTTTTAATCTCCACTTATTTCCGGCTTAGACCCCAAAACCAAGGGGCAGCGGCCCCTTGTATGGGCCTACAACTTGAAAAAAGCTGGCTACGCCCCTGACTGCCAACTTATAATAAGACCGAATTTCTTTAATGTTATGCATTCGTTTTAACCATTTTTGCATTAGTGGTCTAAGACTTAAAACTGAAATGATAAAAACTGCACAAACCGGTTATTCATTGGATAAGTGTTCGTACCATTTTGTAGATATAGAATAGATGTACACATTGATGCAAAATACTTTGTGGAATTTTAAACAATACACTTTATTGTTACTAAGCAAACGTTCGAAATAATAAAAACGAAGCATTACTTTAACTTTGCGATAACCATTGATTGTAATCATGTTTGTCAATTTAACGTGTAAAACTGAACAGACATTTAAAGTTTTTTTTTATGCAAAGTTGAAATAGATCGGAATTTGATGTTATTAGGTTTGTTGTTTTTTTTCGAGTTTAAATTAAGAGATTAAAATAGCAAATTCGATTAAAACCATATATGGAAAGGAATTCGATTTAACAAATGGGCAACAAATGGGCGATATATTAAAGCCGTACTCCACGTCCTATGCGGCTTATAATGACAGCTTTTGCCGGAAAAGAGAGCATGGGTTTAAAAGAAAATCAACTTTAAAATATAATAATACCCAAACATTGAACGAAAAGGAGAACCATTTGGGTTACTGCCTTGAAAAGGTCAGTGGCAAAACAATTTGCCACTCTGGGTTAAATCAGGTTCTAGGGAGCATCAGCTTGACAATCGCCCAAACAGATTCTTATATAAAAAAAAGAACAAGTACAAGTTGTCTCGGTGAAATAATTCCATCCCAGTATTGATTTCAGCTTGTGCTGGTTACTACAGTAGATAAAGTAATGAGTAAAATATCAAACTTTATAACACAAACTGCTAGCTTTGCTGGTATTTCCAGATTTACTGGCTAGCTTTTAATTTGAGAGAATAAAAGATTCGCCTGCTACGTTTTATGCTGTTTGATGAGCTATTGCTAGCTTTAATAATTCACTCCAGTCGTAAATCCATTGCCATAAATAGGTTAATATTATTACGATAAATGTGTTAATCAAAATTGTTAGTTTTAGCCTCAACATATGGTCAGTACCGTTATTAATAAATAATTGGTAACCGATGTCAGGTAATGATGATTACGTTGATCAGGGTAATCCGCAGGACCACTTTATGTGGTTTTGCCTGCCACATCAAGTGGTAGCGTAAGCGGTTTTGCATAAATAGACGCAGTCGACGTACGGTACGGGTTGGATTCCCTATATTGGCAAAATAACGTAAAATTCACAGCGCACTTTATGCAGTGTGGCGGCCGTAGCAAATCTCGCAATATATATAGCCAGTATTTTTATCAATAAATAATTGGTTACCGGTGTCACGTAATGATTTCAGGGTTATCCGCACAACTTTTTTTCTTGGATCGACCTGGCTAGCTCAGATGATAGCGTAATCAGATTTGCATGGCTAGTAGCTGTCGCCCTTCGGTACGGGTTCGATTCCAAGTATTGGTAACATAATTCCAAGTAGCAAGACTAAGGAAAATATTTTTATTGAAATTAATATATTTATTCTTTAGTTAAATCGCTGGTCGAAGTGAGAAAACATGTAACAATGTTTCATAAATTATTCTCAAGTTCGGAGTTTCAATAATCTTTCAAAATGTGATTATGATGATATTATGATGTTGATATGATGCAATTAAGAGTAAATAACATGCCAATTTTAAAATGTTACAGATTTTTGTTATATTCGCTATCATCTAGGAATACAAATGTATCAAGAATCACTATTACTTTTATGAGACAATAGCCGAGTTGCTAAATACATGAAGAGAACCCTGAAAGCCAGCGAAAACGGCAAAGGAAAATAATACAGGAATACAGGTCGGGTTTAAATGAGCCTGTTCTTGGGCAGTAATCGAAATGCATATTTCTGCCTACCGCCTAGCCTTTAGAATTCCAGAAAAAGGACAGTGTTTCCAAGATCGTTTTGGGGCTTTTCTATCTACATAATCTTGACGAAGAGTCGCATATTTCACAAAATAAAATCACATATATTACAGAAGAAACTATCGTTTGTTTTTAAAAAAAAAACCCGATTTGTTTCTGTATTAAATTATTCACAAAGTTTATTTCTTCAAAATATTCTATAAAAAAGCTGAACAATTGGAAAAGTCACGCAAACTGTAACAGTTATTTATGCAGCTATAAGGCGAGTTCTTGAGAAACAATGACCGATATCAGTCTGATATAACACTGTTTCGCTTTATTTAGTCGTATGTTAATGTTTCAACTATGTAAATAACACCAATAATAAACCGAACAAAAATGAAAACTTACCCGTTTTTAAATTCAAATATTGTTTAGTGATGATATATTTTATCTTTCATTTTATTTGTGGTATTTGCACACATCTGGACATTTGATAAAGCGGGAAGATGTTGCTATTTTTTCACAGAGGTCAAAGTTATCTTTTCTTTCCTAAATAATGACGAAATCAAAAATTTTAACATAAAAGTCTCAAACAGATCATTTGACTGTCAACTTTAAAAGTGTATGACATGTAGAGAAGGAAAAACACAATTATTAAATATTACTGATGCAAAGAATTCCGTTTTTGCAAATTATCTCCCTTTTAATTAAAATCAGAACAAAATCCCACGCTCATTATTCCACAATCACGTAATGTTTTTCTTTGTTTCTTTTTCTAAACCGATAGACACTGAACAGACAACTTCTAAAATAACATGTTGGTTATTAAATTCCTCCAGATATTTGTATTTACTGGCATTATTTAAGTAATAGGAGTTTTTCCTGTTATTTTTGTCAAGTTTTCATTTTGGCTCAGTATATTAAATGTGCCACAGTGAACAAACGTATTTTTTAAGTTATTGGTTTCTGAAGTTCACAAATATTTTTAAACAGGCTGTATCATATGACAACAGACTTAATGCTTTATGCTAGCGTCACAATTGCTAAATGCCGCCGGCCGATTTTAGACATCGGCAGAGTCGTCAAGTTGGCTGCCGCCGGTCGTTGTTTACACATCGCTGAAAGCAGTCACATATAACTGCCAACAAAATGCCGCCTATCGGCGGTAGTTGGTTTCAAAGGCTTGCGGGAAACGTGACACCCCAAAATATCCTGCAAGTGGCAGTTAGGTGGCAGGGCGGCGGCAGCTAGAATTAAACTGCCACCGCCCTGCGACCTGGCGGGGGACAGCCCATTTACAACTGCCGCCGGTCGGCGATTGAGCGATCTAGCTGCCACCGATCTGCGCCCGCCCGATAATCTGACGGTGGCAGGCCGATTTTCGGTTGATATATAAATCATACCTTGTTGTCTTGATTTCTCATAGTTGTAAAAGTTGTAACATCACAATATGCGTTCGAAGGTCAGTGTTAATAAGGGAAAGGGCTATTCTTAAGTCTCTTAGTCGATCTGGTGCAATTGAGAACGCCATAGGAACTGTTATGTATGGTAATAGTCAATTCATTATGAACTAATGTCTGTTAGTCTGAAATCGGCAGATCGCAGTCCTGCCACCTACCGACATTGACTGCCGCCTCCCAGCTTCCGCGCTGCCACCGGCCGATATATTTTCATAGTACTGTTTGCCTTCATGATTTCTAGTTAAAATCGGGCGGTGGCATGTCGGTGGCAGAGCGGTGGCAGGCCGGGTGCTGGAGAGTGGCAGTTAGTTTCTAGCAGTCACCGGCCGATTTTTGTAGACTCTTGAGATCTCGATCGCGGAGAAAAAATCGCCCTGCGCCCCGCCTGCCACCGCGCGAACACAAATGCGCCCGCCCTGCCACCTGCCGATTTTCAAAAATAGAAAAAATCGCCACGACGTCGCCAGAAATTTAACTTTTTCTTAAAATCTCAGCTGCTTGCTGGCGGCGTCTAAAATGCCGACTGCCGCCGGCCGATCGTAACTGCCACAGTCCTGCCACCGGCTGATATTTAGTGAAAACTGGCATTTACAACGTCGGCCGGCGGCATTTAGCGATTTGTGACGACAGTTTTAATTGTTAAGTGCTTACCACACTCCTCCCAATCACGTTCATAGATGAAAAGAAAATTATCAAAATCTCGTTCCAAGGCGGTAACCCCTCGGGTTCTCATTTTTGTTAATTGTTAGTGGTGTCTCTTTTGAAACTGGTCATTTTATTAACCATGCTCTCTGTCTCTCTTCTTCTTGACTGTGCGGGGAGGCTGTTTTTTCTGAATGTGGCGATTCCTGATATGCATATTTCACCATTTCAATAAAAGCAAAATGCTTTTAAATGGAACGTTGCACAAATGTATGTAATTCATGAATCTTTATTTTGCAGATTGTAAGACACGTTAGAACAGTTAAGAAATCTAAAATTTCCCTCAACTTTTTTTTACATAAATTCACAAAAACTAAACAGCACAAAATATCATTTTAATGCCCACATGAGTAATATGATACTGACAACAATTTATTGTGTCCCCGTGACTGCCATATGTAAACTTTACGAGATATTAGTAAACGTGTGTTTAACCTTCAATTTCCTGTTCGCTTCTTGGTCGCGCAAACGGATTAGTAGTTTAAAAGTTTTTTTTTACCAAGTACACAACATTTTCTTTTTAGTATCATTGCACTCACGTGGGATTTAAAACTAATGTTTTGTATCGCTTAGTTTTTGTGAATATATGAAATAGAATTTTTAGTTCTAGCCGTTTTGTTTACTTTTCTAACGTGTCTTACTGTATGCAAAATAAAGATACATAAGTAACATTCATTTGTGCAAAGTTTCAAAGTTTAAAAGTATTTTGCCATTGTTGAGATTTTGATCGTTTTCTTTTTGTCATAAACGAGGTTGGGAGGAATGCGGTCAGCCCTTAACATTCGTTCTATTGAACCATTTAGTAAGCCAGACTCCGAAAAAAGCATGGGTTTTATAAAATGATTAATTTCAGATAGTACAGTTTTCTAAGAGCTAGAGTGTTCAGAATAATAAGAAAAAGGTCACGAGAGAAACAGAATCTAGTTTATTATACTTGCTGTCGAGATATGATAGGCTAATATTAAACGGATTATTAATTAATAACGTGTTTTTTTTTCTAATAATGATACTAGAACTCTAGAAAATAAGAAGGAGCTGTGGTGGGGGATGGGGGTAAACGGAATCTAACCCCCCTAATTGTAAATTCACATTCAATAATAGGAAGGGCTTGTTTAAAAAGTACAACTTTTGACGCTGCTCGAATTGTACTAATATTTTGCATAACACTCTCAGTATTCAGCAAAGATAGCGGGCTCGTGTAAAATTATATTAAAATTTTTGTAACTTATACACTATCATCAACGATTATATCAAGAAAGTGATCACATAACTTTTATTGTGCTGCATGTGAATCACAACAAAGACCAAGGTTTCACAGTAGCGTTGTTTGTGCTGTGTGGCTGAAGTTAAATAACTGTACGTAAAGTCAGAGCCGTTACATTTATCTCCTGCTTTCTGTTTTTCGGCGTTAGCTGTCTAAGCTCACTTTTGACCTAGTTTTTCGACCAATGAAATATTGTAAATAATACTCGTATTCTCTTATTATGCAGAGGGAAAATGAAATAAACTATTTCGATTGGTAGCTATTTACACCATAGAGGCATCTAGCAGGGTGGAGAGGTATCTAGTGGGATTTTTATTATTATGCAGCGGAAAGATCAAATAGATTATTTCGATTGGTGTTGTATTGGAGACAAACATATTTACGATTTAAATAACCAGTTAAGTCAATATTGATGGTTTAAATACATTTTTATATGGAATATTCTTGGTTGTCAGGTAAACACTTGCATACAACACACAGTGTAAAACGAAAGAGAAGTGTAGATATTTCTAATTCTTACTGGTTTCTTTCTAGTTCCTTTGATACTGTTCGTTGTAGTGTAGTGGCTAACACTCTCGCCTCTCAAGCGGAGGCCCCGGGTTCAAAACTCAGGAGGGACACTTTTTTTAAAGTTAATTACGTACAAGTTGGTAGATTTCGCTTTTTTAACAGGCTGTTTGTATTTATTTTTATTAAATTTCAAGGACATTTATTCATCTTGAGTTCTAACTCTACTAGAGGTATTTTATTGAAACTGAATAAATGTAGACAAGACTTAATGTAAGACATTGCTTCTTTAATCGACTTGTTATCACTGTATGAAATTGTTGCATCAGCTTCAACATTTTTTTTGAAAGACACTTTAAATGAATTTATGAGTTGTCATGATTCGGTCGCTTAAACTCTAGGTCATACTAAGAAGGCAGGGAGGGTTCGTCAACAGCTATAACAAGTAAAATAAAATAACTAAACTGTGTCTGCTTCGCCTCTCTGTATTTCCTTCTTTCTTACATACATGTACATGTATATATAAATCTTTTCCATCAACGCCGTTTATCTTTTTTAAAGATATTTCTTGTTTAGCTTACCTGAGCACTTGTGCTCATGGTGAGGTTTTATGATCGCCCTTTGTCCATCAACTTTTGCTTTAAACAACATCTCCTCTTAAACCCCTGAGCCAAAGTTGATGAAACTTGCCATAGATGTTACTTGCATGAAGCTCTTCCAAAGTTGTTCAAAGAAATCAATTCCATGCAGAACTCTGGTTGCCATGGCAACCTAAAGGAAAAACTTAAAAACCACAAGGCCTAGAGCTTAGATATTTGGAATTTAGCACCCTCTAGGGGAACTCTACAAAGATTGTTTAAATTATTTCCCTGGGGTCAAAATTTGCCCCGCCCCAGGGGTCACTTCATTTTACATAGACTTATAAAGGAAATCTTTAAAAATCTTCTTCTCACAAACCACAATGCTTACAGCTTAGATATTTGGTAAGTAGCATTGTCTAATGGATGTCTACTAAATTTGTTCAAATTATGTCCCCTGGGCCAAAATCGGCCACGCCCTAGGGTTCTCTTGGTTTACATATAGTTATAAAGGAAAAACATGAAAAATCATTTTTCTCCGAAACTAATAGGACTAGATCTTAGATATTTGGTGCTGAGTATTGTGTAGAGACCCTTTATCAACTTTGTTTATAAGTTGGCCCTGGGGTCAAAATTGTCCCCGCCCTGGCGGCCCTTAATATGTGAAAAAGGCAAACTTTAAAAATCTTCCTACTGTAAACCTCAATGCCTAAAGCTTAGATATTTGGTATGTAGCATTGTCTAGTGGATGTCTACCAAGTTTGTTCAAATTATGTCCTCTGGGCCAAAATTGGCCATGCCCCAGGGTTCTCTTAGTTTACATTGATTTATACAGGAAAACATGAAAAATCATTTTTCTCCGAAACTAATAGAACTAGACCTTTGATAGTTGGTGTTGAGTATTGTGAAGAGACCCTTTACCAACATTGTTTAAATGTTGGCCCTGGGGTCAATATTGGCCCCGCCCCGGGGGCCCTTAATACGTAAAAAAGGCAATTTTTAAAATCTTCTTAATGGAAACCTCAATGTCTTAAGCTTAGATATTTGGTATGTAGCATTGTCTAGTGGATATCTACCAAGTTTGTTCAAATTATGTCCCCTGGGCCAAAATTGGCCACGCCCCCAGGGTTCTCTTAGTTTACATTGATTTATATAGGAATAAACCATAGACCATAAAACATTACTCACACGTCTTGAACATCATTTTGGCATTTCTGGGAAGCCACTTGAGCGGATGGAATCGTATTTAAGCGATCGCTACCGGACCGTATGTATTGACGGTGAGCTTTCCGAGCCCGTACACATGACCTGTAGTGTCCCTCAAGGTTCCGTCCTTGGTCCTAAACTCTATGTCATGTACACAAAACCCGTTGGTGCTATCTGTCGAAAACACGGACTAAATGTACATTTCTACGCTGATGACTCCCAATTGTATTTGTCGTTTGAACCAATAGATGATTCAACTATGGAAGACATTGTAAATCGTGTAGCAAATTGTGTTTCTGAAAGCATGCACTGGATGAATAACAATATGCTGAAACTGAACTCTGATAAAACGGAACTTATAGTTTTCTCATCTAGTCAGAAGGCTAAAAAAGTATCAAATCTTACAGTAAATGTCGGAACATCTGTTATTACTCAATCCGCTAACGTTAGAAATCTTGGTGCTTTTCTAGACTCTCGGATGAACATTGAATCACATGTTAATTCTGTGTGCAAATCAACCTACGCTCAGCTGAGACAGATGGGACGCATTCGACAGTACATCAACGAGGAAGCTACGAAAACACTCGTACATGCCTTGGTCACATCTAGATTGGACTATTGCAATTGTCTCCTATATGGATTCCAACAACAATCATTGAACAGGCTACAGCTTGTACAAAATACTGCTGCTAGGATAATTACCAGAAAGCCAAAGTTTAGTCACATCACGTCAGTGCTTAAAGATCTTCATTGGCTCCCTGTGAATTACAGAATCAATTTTAAAATACTAATTCATGTGTTTAAATCACTTCATGGCAAATCTCCACAATACATCAATGATATGATCAACGTTTACAAACCGGCTAGAAATCTGCGTTCAGCCAACCAATTCCTTACTCTTGTGCCACCAAAAACAAAACTTAAATTTGGGGACAGGAGCTTTTCGGCGGCTGCTCCTAAACTATGCAATACTTTACCAGAACATGTTAGAGACTGTACTTCTCTTGAAAGCTTCACACGAAGACTAAAGACTCACTTCTTCGTTCAGGTTTATGGAACTGATAACCGAATCGCTTCATTTATTAATCGTGATTATGTAATCTAGAACAGTCATTATCCAAAATATCCCATATTTCATTATCTTAATAGAATGCTTTTAGTCGATATTATAGTCATTTGATCGCGTTATCTATGTTTTTAGAATGTGTCTTAGACAATTGTTTTATAATTTTAATTCCATGCCTATTCGTAAGTTTTGCTATACGTTTAACATTGCCTTTAATTTATGTTTGTTTATTATTTTAATCAAGTATTGCATATTTATTTCACCTTTCTGAATAATTTGTACTTTTTAACCATGATATATTGTAAAGCGCTTTTGAGCATATTTTTTTTAAAAGAGCGCTATATAAATGCGGTATAGTAATATTGTAGGAAAACATAAATAATCACTTTTCTCTGAAACTAATGTGACTAGACCTTAGATATTTCGTGTTGAATATCCCGTTAACTTGTATTGTGTTTTCTTAATTTCACCTAACAATAATACAATTTCAATGACTTTACATCCACCATTGTGAACCTTTCCATTCTCAATTAAAAACTGAGAGTACTTTTGTACTCATGTGAGCGATTTAGGGCCATCATAGCCCTCTTGTTTTTGTCTTGGGCAAATTCGGAAATCTTATATGTTCTTTCAATTACTCTTTTACAACGGCTAATATGCCATTTATCTACGTTCTACAAGGTGTCGACAACCGACGAAATGATGATTAGGCTATGCAATCGGTACCTTTATCATGCTTACAAAACAATGGCTCCATGTTGAATGTTTACCATGGCAACCGAAGAGAAAAACTTTGAAATCCTTCTTCTAAGAAACCGCTGAACCGCTTTCAAAATAATTTTATAGAAATATTTTTGGGAGGCCTAGGTTTCACTACAAATAGATGGAAAACTTTGAAATTCTCCTTAGAACAAAGAAACTTTTATAAACGGTGAAGTGTTTAGGTCAAATTCCATCAAACCTTAGGTGGATATTGGTTTGTAAAAAGATTTGTTGGCTAGCAGTGGAAAGAGGCGGGGATTGCGAATGCTAGTTTTTAGTATAAAAACATATATAGAAAAAAATCATAATTCCTCGACAACCAATGGCCAATTTCAAACATAATTCACCCAAATCATTTAAGTTGGCCATTTAACAAATATCATAATCCATTTTGGTTCGTAAAAATAATTAATTTTTTATGTTGAACGATGGCCAAGTTTTCTGTATGGAACACTGTGAAATGTTCTCTTCAGGAATCGCTAGCTGTAAAGATCAAAGACCTTCAGTAGTTGTATCTATTTCGTTGCGGGTTATTCTATCCTTTTGCGTTTATCAAAGATTTAGGTATTAAGCAATATTGGACCATTGATATAAATTGCCTCTCTTTTCGGTCTTATTCTCCATTGATTACAAAACATACGATGGATAAACTTTACCAGCAGTTACACGAACGCGATTGTGAACTATGCTAGATATGCGCTTCGATAACTATTTCCATAACAGCATGGTGTAAAGAAACTTTAATTAAAGCCTTATTCGTGCATCTCACATTTATTGCACTATATGTTGTAATAACTCGGGGAAAGACAATTCAATTTCCGTAGTGGTATCGATTCGATTTGCTTATATTTTCTCATGGTATAAGACCGATAGCTAAAATAGAATGCATCGAATAACTACATTCTTTTTTTATCTATTAGTATTACTAAATGACCAAACTTGTAACGGTGTCAGGGGTAAAAACAAGTTCTGGGGGAAACGATCGTATAAGCTTCCTTTAAATTCCTTTATTCATGTCATCTTTTTCTTACTGATTTAACTCGTGGTGCCTTGGTTTCTGCAATGACATCGAGTACCTACCCATTTGACAATGCTATTAGCTTCCTATTTTTGTGAGAGTTCTATTGGATGTATTTAGTGGGTTGAAGCTAATTCACCAAGGCAACTTATACTTGTTTGTTCATACGAGAACTTGGTTAGAGCAAGTGTTAGGTTTGTGCAGCACCAAATCCGTGGCGAAACGCTTTGCCGCTGACAATTCTAAAACGGTAAACCATCAGATTATTTTCATTGTTTGTGATGCTGATAAGATATAGGGTAGTATAAATTCTGTAATTTTCAGTTCTACTACCAATCTTATGAATATGTCCTTTAAGTATTTTGTCAAAAACGTATGAACTTTCAATGTTTTAGGAATATATATCTGGTTGTAACATTTTAATTAAATATAGCCAACATTCGCCTTGCATGCATAATAAGAAATAAATGTCCCTCAGCTCTGCAAGACGCGAAACTACTAATATATCTTCGGATTTAAACAACTAAAGTTGACTTTAATTTGCGGCTAGAGAGATAAATGAAGGATTTCAAATAGTGTTAGAGTGATAATTTAGCTCTAATCTTGTAAATGAATTAACAGAACAGGGGCTTCGGATATGGGTCTATTTTGTTTATTGATTCTACACAAACTTTATATGATGTATTTTCATAAAAGAGGCAGAAAAAACAATAATAGAAGTTGTAGCTAGGGATGACATAAAAAGAAAATTGAATGCAAGTATTCGAATATTCAATACTTATGTGTGTGTCTAAAGGCCTAAATATTTTGATGTTATTATAAGCATTCGTATATCTTATTTTCAATAATTATTTTCTACATTTTCGTGAGATCTATCATCTTGAATTACAAATAAGAAGAGACAATAACATTGAAATTTAAAATATTTTGCTGCGTGGGGAGGCTGTGTTTTGTGAGTATGGCGATTCCTGAAATGCATATTTCACTTTTTGTTAACACAAACATTTATATTTAATTGAAAGACTTTGTCAAGGGTGATTTCGATCTTTCAATCGATAAAGTAAAAACAAATTCGTTAACATTCTAAATGTTCCATTTAGCACCTACTTCAAAAATTAATGTTGTTATATCTGATGCTCATATTGCAAAATGGCTTGCTGATTCAGTCTAAAGCTCTTTCCCTGCATTTTTTGTATCTGTCGTGTTTGATATTTTTTAAGATCATTTTTATTATAAATTCTAATTGAAAATAGCACTTCTTAGAAACAATCCACAAGTTTTAGACAATTTTTAACTTTATTACCATCTCTTTTGAAACTTGAGAATAGGAATTTAAGCGCTTAACAGTTTAAATGTTTCTTAATAGTCTGCTGGGGAAAATACTTTAAGTGCGCATACTTCTCTAATAACACACTTTAGACTGAAAGTTGAGACATGATAGAGCACGTTACCAGCTATGTTATTGATTACCAAAATGCACAAACGATATATATATATATACGAGGGATGATAAAAAAACATGGACTTTTGTTACAGATTTTATATTATTCAAAATACCACAAATTAAATTACACGAGCTTTAATCGGAATATGTCCAGCATATTTTTACAAAATATCAGCAAAATACAACATCGCGTAAAAACTATGAACAATTAAAACCATACACTAAGCGCTATCCGGCGCACGTCAAATTAGATCTCTCAACGTCAACGACGTTTATTCATGGGCGCAGCGTTAGCGAAGCGGCGTATGATCGATTAAAGTTTTTTTTAAATATACCCTGTCACCAGAATGCAATGCCGGGGACCCATTGATTGAACATAGCAGTGTTTTATTGCTGGTCAAAGCCTCGCAAGTGGTTATGAGGCGATCAAGAAATTGGTCACTTCTCGCTCGTACCGCCGAAGAAACGACCGGGAATGCAATAACCACACTATCGCGGTTCTTTAGCAACGGGCGTTTAACTGTAAAAATATTTCATTACAAATTTGTATTTTTTATAAAACAAGTCTTTGGATTGCGGACACAGTCTCTGTAGCTGTTTACTCAAGTGTAATTAAAATAAATAACTTATTTATTCGTTTTTGATAAATTATGAATTCTTAATGATTCAAATACCGAACAAAAACATTGTTTGAAAAACAAATTTGTTAATTTATTATCAACATGCCTTTAAATATGTAATTTGTTCGGCAATATCCGGTGCACGCTTCCTCATCCAGTCTGGAATAGCTCAAAAAAGCGCCACAATAGTTGAACTTTTGTCCGCTTCAGTTGCCTCCCGGATTGACGTCACTGCCGTAACGCCGATTTTTTGTCTTTTTGTCCTTACCCCAGGCCTATGTAATGGCTCTCCTGATCGTAAAAAAAAACAACACCGGGTACCACTTAAAAACTACAGCTCGGCTTACGGAAGTTTTCGTTTGCGTCTGCTAAATTATTTTAGCTTTTCAGAAGGTGATTTTCAAAGATCATTACGCAATTTTATTATAGCGCGTATTTCCGGGCGATCTGACGACGACATTTCTGACGTTTTCACGCTGGTAGTAGCTCTCTTAAATATCGGCTGTTTTTAAAACGCAAAGTCCGATTGACGTAAAATTTTGGCATGACATCATTCGTATACCGCGATTTGAGGTTGCCAAGTTTGGCTCTTTTCCCACTAGTAGTGTTGTTTATATTGACAGGTATTTGCTTTATAAAGTACAATAGCAATGACGTGCGCCGCCTGCGTGTTACCATGGTTATTCAAATAAGCGACACGCTTTTAAAATTGATTAAAAATATGAATATTTTAGCTCAGTTTGTTACGTTTGTGTTTTGATTGAATTTAGTATATAATTTATTGCGAACGTGTTTCAAATTAAGATGCAATAATAAAAGTCTACGTTATTTTTGATCAACCCTCGAAGATATTATCAACGTTTAAAGCGAATTTTATAGGCCAGGGCAGATAAATTTTTTGGGGAAAAAAATGTACAGAATTGATTTGTATGGATTTGAGTCACATTATATGTGTCTTTGAACATACTAAAAATCTACCGCTGACAGAGTGCGCAAAATGGTTATTTTTGGGGTAAAAAGTCCAAAAATTGAAAAAAGTGTGAATTTCTGGAATCCGTTTATTCTGACAATAAATATGCAAATAGAGGCATCAAATCAACTGCAATGGGATAAAATATTGAATTTACTTATGTTCCAGTAATTTTGAATCAGAGCAGATTTGGCAAGTTTCTGTAATTTTGGGGTAAAATGTTTAAAAAGATAATAAAAAGGCGAATTTCTGGAATCAGTATTTATTTACTGAAATATGCAAATAAATGCACCAGATTAACTTCCATTTGACAAATTATTAAACATTTTCATATTTCAATTATTCTGAATGGGAAACACAGTGCACAAAAATCTTTTATTTTGGGGTAAAAAGTCCAAAACTGAAAATGTAAAATGTGAAAAATTCTGGAATCTGTTAATTCTTATTTCAAGTATGCAAATTTATAAATGCACTAAATATTCTGTAAAAGGACAGTCACCGGCTCATTAGGTGTATTCAGTTTGTGAAGAAAAATACATAACTAAAAGAAAATAATAATACTTATAGACCAATGGTTCCTCTATGTGCTTACTCTGAAGGGTCATTTTCATCATATTCACAGCATGACCTTGTAGCAAATTAGTGTACAACCCATAACTTTTTTTATTTGAAGTTGGATTTAAAAATTATTTCAAAGAAAATAATACTTATAGACCAAGGGTTCCTCTATGTGCTTAATCTGAAGGGTTATTTTCATTATATTCACAGCATGACCTCGTAGCAACATCATGTCCTGTCCATATCTTTCTTATTCAGCTAAAATCCCAAGGGTCAAAATAAGGCTTTCTGGAATTTTCAATGGTCAAATGGTCATCTCCCTGGTCAAATCTTTTAATGGAACCCCTGATCTGCATTTACTACGGTATATTAACTGAAATAGCTTTAATATGATGTGGAGTAACTTCTGAAATAGATTTTAGTTGAAGATGATAATATTTATTAAACAGTTGTTCATGTCATTAATAGGGGCATAACTAAAATGGTTGATCAAGAGCCCCTTTCTGTCGTAATATAATGCCTTTTATCGCATGTGCATCTAGTCTAGATCCAGACCAGACAGAAAATTCATGCACATCTGGTTCATAAATACCGTTATGAATCTAAAAGTACAGTTTAGATCCTAATCAGATAGCACAGAGGTGCTAGGTGATCTAGATCTACACTGTTTGCTGATGCCATAAATGCGCATATATGGAGTAAAGGGTTTAACACAACATTGTTTTTACACTCTATTTTCTACGTTTCGGCACAAATCCTTTTTCAAGATTATTCATGGAAATTTTCTACATTTTTGTCATTGTTTTACAGCACAGGCAGGAAATACTAAACATATTAACGTCAGCGTCATTAATATCATGTGATACAGCTTGTATGCCATGTGTGACAAGGTTTGACCATATCAACTTGCATATTATTAGTTGTGGCTGAGCAGATTCTGTTCATTTTAAGGCTTTATGGCTCCCCGAAGAAATTCGGGGGAGCATAATAGTCGATAGGTTGTATGTCCGTCTGTCAGTCCATACATCCCGCATTCGTGTCTGGCCCATAACTTAAAGTCGTATATGACGTGTTGCGCGCAACATTTGGGTTACTACCTTCAAGGTCATGATCACAGCATGACCTTGTAGCAAATTAGTGTCCGGCCCATAACTTTTTTATTTGAAGTCGGATTTTAAAATTATTTCACAGAATTGATCACCATAATAAGATGAATTATCACGCACAACATTTAGGTTGCTACCCTTTAGGTCAAGGTCAAAGCATGACCCTGTAGCAACATCTTGTTTGGCCCATGACTTTCTTATTTGTAGTGAGACTTTTAAACTATTTCACAGAAATGATCACCATATTGAGACGATATGTCATGCTCATTTGGGTCTCTACCTTGAACGTAAATGTCACAGTTTGACTTTGAAGCAAAATTGTGTCCGGTCCATAACTTTATTTTTTATAGTTGGATTTTAAAATTGTCTGATTTCATAGCACTATACCAGTTTCAAACTTCACCTCAATAGTTATATAACTAATCCTTTTTATGAAAAAGTACCCATTCGGGGAGCATCATCCATTTTCGACGGTCTCTTGTTGGATCTTTTAGGTAAATGTACTTTCTGACCAAGATTCAGAGTGTAGGTTCAGATCAGATGGATGTGGCACATGCATAAAAAAGGTCAAACTACTGTTGAACAGATAACAGAGGGGGAAAGGTGTCTGTAAAGGGATCAAGCTAATAAATATAAACAGTCCCTTTATCTTATATAATTTATAAGGTTCAAGGTTGGGCGGTAAATACCACCCCCAGTATTTATCGGCGGTATTTACCGGCCTGGAAAATACTCCCCAAAGTGGTAAATACTGGAAAATACTGGTAAATATTCAGATGAATTTTTTGCCTTAAATACTGCAAAAGTCTTAACTTAGTTGACTGTTATTAATTTATTATCATAATAATAAGTAAATTACGCAGATATGTTTCATTAAATTTCACTATTAGGTGATCACTTTAAGCACTTAAAGTAAAAAAATAATCTTAAAGAACTGTCTTTCTTTACTTAGAAACTAAAATTACAGCAGGTGAGAAAGTAGTGCTGATACACTTGAGCACCATTGACACTTATTGACTGGTAGACAGAGACTTCTTTGTATCTAACCTTATTTGTAATTGTATTATGTGTATTTATTGTAAGTTGTGCCCATTACTTGTTTACAATTAAAATGTTTACCCACTAAAATACTCACTCCATTATTGTCTATAATTGAATTTTGAAGTTGACACATGCTGACTATAATGGATACTTTGTATTGTAAAAATTCCATGGATAGTCAATTCAAGTGATCTTTTTTTCAGCTTAAATATTTATTTATTATGGATAAAGTTGATAAAAGTGTTAAACCTTATTAAAAAGGCATTTGATGGGTAAACTTGATATTATCCATATGAATGCTGATAATAGGTAATATTGTATAAATTCTAGACTGGTCGATTCAATCGACCAGTATTTGCCAGTAATTGCCAGTATTTGCCGGTTAATAATGCCGGCATGTAAAATACTCATATTGCTTTAAGTTGTGATGTATTGCTATAAAGCATGAATAAAACATTTTATTATCATCAAGTTCAGTTACTGTTAAGCAACCACACATGCACCCCATTGTTTGGAATTATCAAAATTGATACTGTTTACTTGTGTAAATACTGAGTTGCATTCAACCCAGGGCTAGGCAATGTGGGAAGTGATGCATTTTGATCATGGGACTGCTTGATCAAACTGAGTCTATAGCGTTTTTGTATTTGCCCTGTTCTGTTTCTTTTAAATCATGTTCATTTTTTCCATTTATTTCAGTAGTTCTCCTTAAATTACTTTTTTCAATAGTTTGGCTAGTTTTATTATGTGTGGCTTCAACATTCCAATTTTCAGCAACACCTGAATTGGATACTTTTCAATGATTGTTCCCTGTTTATCTATCTGAAAGTTATTGTTTTACTTACAATGAAAATTTTACTGCAATTAATCTTATGTTACATATATGTTACACAACATAGACAACCACATTTTTGCAAGCATATGACTGCTCCCATAGGACACATTGCACATTATGGATTTGTTTTATTTTCATGTTTACGCACCACTGGCTTTCAGCACTTTCAGTGCTTTGATTGCATTTGACATCCACTCAGACAGGCAAGATTTCTATTCTCACATTCCCTGATACTATTTATTCTGTTTAGTTCAGTCCAGTTTGACTAATTCTGTCAATCAGACGGTTCGAATCTTACTACATCTTAACATCTATTTAGCCGAATTATTTAGCTATAACCGAAGGTTATTACCGAAACTTGAAGTTAATCAAATTTCCTAGCAAGCTTTTTTCCAAGCAGTCAGTGTCAAACCTTGTACTGTGGTATCATTATATTTAGCGATGGCTTAATTTTCGCGTATTTCGCGCTCGGGCCAGTGCGCGAATTTAAAACCTAAGCTAAAATTCAACCATCTAGTTCCACATCTATACGTATCCGAAACGTGCTAATGTCCGAATAGACCTACACTTCGTATTTAGTTGCCCGTATCGCTATGTGATATAAATTTGAGGTATTGAATATTTAAAATGTTAAAGGAAATAAAATAAGTTATTTTTGTAAAATTTCTTTTGAAATATTTTACATGTTACTTCAAAATTGTAACGACAATTTAGTCCGGGCATTTAGGTCAGGTCACGTTTTAGAAAACAGTATCGTTGTCATCTCACTCTGTTTATTTTGACACGTATTTCTGTTATCTAATGGTAACATGTTTGTTTTCATTTGACAATTCTGACAATTTTGAGACGTTCTTGTTTCTTGTGACATTTTGTGAAGTATTAAGACCATTTGGAATATTTCTTTTCGTAAGGCAGTCGAGTGTTTTGATAGAGTGTAGTTGGAAGCAATAGCGTTTGAATGTTTTTGAAAAGTTAAATTTTAATTAACAACCCTCTGTTTTGAGTAATTGTTTTACAATCAATTGACACTTCGGAAAATAAAACGGGTACGCAATTTAACATACAAATTATGTTATGAATGGTCCGGAAATATGGATCAAACGGGTCCCGTGTCAATTAGCGTCCCCGAATAAACAGCGGTCCGATAATTGACTAACAAAGGAAGTGGTAATTGACCCCCTGCCAACTTACACATGATTAGCTCGTATGTTCGAATAAACAATAGGTGTTGATAACGGATCAGTCAAATATCGGTTGAAATAATAATTTATCTTTTTTTTTTTGAAAAATTGGATTTGCGCGAATTTACGTCCGCGCGAAACAGTCATTTTCGGCGATTGCGCGAAATTTCGTGCCAGCGAAATTAAATGATACCACAGTAATTGATACATGAAACATATTGTTTTTAGTAAAAGAATAAAATATTTTTATTACAACTATTGATTTAATTAAGTGTTAAATGCATATTACTCTCAAATTACAAACTAATTTGCTGTTTCAATAGGTTTTTTTTTACAAAAACATGTTGAAGTGTAAATTTAAGGCCACAAATCAGCATTATAAACATAAATGTGTATATATTTTAACATTATGTGACACCAGACCAAACATAAGGCTAATACTTTTGGTGATATTGATCCCTACCCCCAATTCCAGAAATTCACGGTTTCGTTATCGGTATTCCACTTTTTGCCCCCAAAAAACATATTTTGCGCAGGTGGATTTCGGTAGATTTTGGATCACTTAACCGAGACATGTTGTAGAATATGAAAACGCAAAAATCATTTCTGTACATTTTTTTTCCTTTATTTGTGATTTTGGCTGTATATGCACTGGCCTATTAGATCATGAATTACTTAAAGAATGCCGTATAATCATTACAAATCATGAATCAAACTATTGCTTAAACGTCTCTTTGAAACCATAACACAAGAAATGGACACAAGCAGTTTCAATGTAAGCTAATCCTTACTAATTTTGTAACCTTTTATTTCTTTGAAATTTTTCTTTGAAATATACCTTCATCTTTGAAATACATATCTTCACAAGTAATAATCAAACTATGAAACTGTACATTCTCAAACCAGTATTGAGGACAATTCTTAGACGCACAAAAACACGAAAGGTAAATCGGTAGGTATCATAAACAATATTTTGTTTTTATTTTATGCTTTCAGTGCAAGATTTGCGTGAATTTCGACAGAAACTTTGCAAGAAACGGCGTCAAAACCGCTTGTTAATGTCGTGACGTCATGACGTCAAATATACAAATATGAGCCCGTTTTCTAAACGTCTAAACGTTCTCTTTTTGTATGTGATGTGCGTTTGGGTGCCGACTTGAAAAAATTAGTGAAAATAAAAATGATATTCCACTGTTTGAAAACAGTGAAATACCACTTTTATCTCACCGAGAAAATTCTATTATTCACTGAAAAGCATAAAATAAAAGCTTTTTTCATGCGGAAATAACAAGTTTCGTGCCAAAAGGAAATGTACTATTTAAGGCTTTAGCAACATAAATTTTAGATTTGGGTCATTTGAAAGTGACATGATTAAAAAACTAGTCAATGACAGGTTATCATTCTTGTGGTCACAGATGCATTTGTTCATGTAGATGACCTATATTTAAAGTATTAAATTAATAAGCCAATAGCACACGTACTTATTTATGTTAGATTCAGTACTTCTATTTATAAACAAGTAATAGGCATCCCAACGAATACTAATTGTGCACCCCTTGTTGCTGATCTTTTTTTATACTGCTATGAAAGAGACTTTATGTTATCTCTTTCTACTGAACATCAAGATGATATTATCACAGCTTTTAACAATACCTCGAGGTACCTTGATGATTTATTAAATATAGATAATAACCATTTTCCATTACTGGTTAATAAGATCTACCCTAAAGAACAACTTAATAAAGCGAACACTTCAGAAAAGCAAGCAAACTTTCTCGATCTAAATCTGTCAATTGAAAATGGTTATGTCACTTCTAAAACATATGATCAAAGAGATGATTTTAATTTTAATATAGTAAATTTTCCGTATTTAGACGGCGATGTTCCCAGTGCAACATCTTACGGGGTTTATATTTCACAGCTTGTTCGCTTTTCAAGAGCTTGCAACGATATTAATGATTTCAATGAACGTAATCTTTGGATTACAGAAAAACTTTAAAACAAGGTTATCGGTATCACAACTTAAGGAAAACATTTTGCAAGTTTTATCGTCGATACCCAGATCTAATTCATAAATACAGGTGCAGTTTAAAATCACTATTGCAACAAGGTATTTCACAGCCAGTTTTTTATGGAGATTTAATTTATAAACTTAAGAAGATAAAGGGCAATGTTAATTTCTCCCGGTTATTCGTAAAAAACCATCTGTAAATTTAAAAAGAAAGGTTACCAACATGATATTATGATATTTTACAGCGCTCTGCATGCCTGGTGATTAACCCTTCTACAGTTGATCATTATGCTTACTTCTTTGGTTGCACGACGGTGGCAGGGGTTTAAGAGTTTATGAAGGTTTATGGGGAAATCTTTTCTTAAAAGAACCTAGAAGCTGGATTTGTTTCTTTTATCCCTGTCATCGTGTTCTTGCTGATTTTACTCCAGGAGCGCTGGTCTCGGTAAGATCATTGAGTACCCGCTCTTTGGCTTTGCAATGCTATTAAATTATTATGTTTTATATGTTTGTGTGCTTTTGCATGCAACATTGTTGAGCCAATAAGTGGGTTGGAGTTGTTTCAGCAAGACAACTTGTATTTGTTTTGTAATATGAGAACCTGTTGGGGCAAGTGTGAGGTTGGTGCACCCTAGAACCTGGTTTCAAACCCAGTGGCAATTTGATTGGCCACTGACCGTTCCAAGGCGGTAACCCCTCTGGTTCTCATTTTTGTTAATTGTTAGTGGTGTCTCTTTTGAAACTGATCATTTTATTAACCATGCTCTCTCCCTCTCTTCTTCTTGACTGGGTGGGGAGGCTGTTTTTTCTGAATGTGGCGATTCCTGATATGCATATTTCACCTTTTTGTAAGAATCATGTATATAGTATAAAGTTCAAGTGAGCGACTGCTAGTGCTATCGCAAGCGACACAAAAAGCTATGAATTCCATATAGAAATAGTAAAATTGTTACATTCTCTGGTAGTAGTGTCAGGCATGCAAAATCATATAGGTTGCGTGTTGTGACATTTTTACCATTTTAATGAACGCAAGGTTTGTATAACAACAATTGACAATAAAATTAAAGAAAAATGTATTTTGAGTGCGTGTTATTGCCGATTCAAAAGTACACTGTTCAAGTATACTTCTGCAGCAGGGTATTTCATCGGTGATTTCGAAGACAAAATTTAAAAAAATGGAAAAAATGAAATTGCCAATTGTATAAGTGAAAATATCTAATAAAAACTTAGATAAGACTAGATTAGATAGATAGAATTCGTTTGGAATTTTTTTAAAAAGCTTATATTCAACATCACATCATTTTGTCCAGTTTGTAATTAAATAAAAATCATGCAACACACCAGCTTTAAATTTCCGAATAGTATTTCTAAAAATTTAGAGGAAACTTTGAAAGGACAAAAATGAAAATATTTGAGGCCGTTAATAGGCAGTACTGAAAACATATTACCGCGCACGCCGCATAGACCGGATTTAAGCGCAACTCAATATTTACATCAGTAAACATAACAATTATCCATCCCGAACGATTGTACGTATATGGCGGCGAACATGGAACCCTTAATGCGGTATTTTTAGATTAACACCATTCCATGATCAGCGACGTATGGTCGCTAGATAAAATAATGGATTCGCTGTAAACTAGAAAACAATGGGCGGAACTAAAAGAATAGAATTTTGACAGGGGATCCGAGAATATAAACCCTGCATATCACAGAGAAAACCAAAGGCAAATATTATAAACCAGAAAGTATATCCTGGAGGTGATTGAACAATATCATAATCTTTACTGCACACAGACCAAGAATTTGTGAATCCCCAGAACCGTTACTGATGTTATAAAGTTTTTGTTTTAACGGATTGACTGTTGATCTAGAATAATACAATATACTAGAAAAGTGATTGTTCGCTTATTTTTTGTTTCCTCGCGCAAACCGATGTCATGGATAGAGTATATTTTATCATTTCTGAACAAATGTTGCCAAGACAAAAAAAACAACATACTATAATCTTATTTGAAATAGATATCTGGAAACATATTCGAGAATTTCGGGTTAGAAAACATTATATTTAGTAAGAAAGGGCCTAAAATTGATGAAATATATGAAACGCTTCTCTATTTATTTAAATTTATTTGTACGAGACCTATCCTTATGAATTGTTGTTAGTACAGCACTATAGACGTCTTAATGATACCTTTAAGGTAATCATAATCCAATATTTATGTTTCTTTGTCACTTTGAATAAGAAAACAACGTAAAATCAAGTTTGAAAACACTAAAACTCGTTACAAAAATGTAATTTCCTATCTTTTCCCAGTAAATGAATCCCAGGCGGCGTCCTCGCGCCTCACAGAGATGTTGAAACATCAAACAAATACGTCAAATGATAATAGCAGCCCTGTCAAAGATACCTCAGTGTGTCACTTAAAGCGGATTGTGGAAAGCAGATTCAGTGCCCGACATCATGTTAAACTTCATTTGACTGTACGTTTCCTTACTGCGATTCTCAAGGGAAATGTGTCTGCAGAGAAGGTTGGTGCAATCATGGATTTATGTATTAGTAAAATTAGACATTCTTTTCCCAGAGTTTAACCTGTAACGTTTCTCGAGCTTATACAATTTTAATATAATTGTTCACATTAAGACTTATGGAAATGTGAACTACGCATATTAGGGTCGGGTTTCAAAATATGGAACGACTGGAATATCACGTCAAACATGCATTAATTTTAAAGAATTGGATTACGATTTACTACTGAATGATATCGAGGTGAACACAATATTAAAAAAATACCTTAAATTATTATAATAAGTTCCTTTATATGTTATACCCATTGTTAAAGTAAATTGACATTTTATAAGGAAACCGACTTTTAAGATGCATTAGCTTTTATTAACAGTAGCCGTACAGTAGCAATTTTCCTAAATTCACAATGATTTAGTAGTTTTTTCCAGGAAAGTTTTTCTCCTATTGTACAATATGTAGAGGTACATCATGTTGTTTTTTTCTGAAAATAAAACAAAACATCAGGAACAATAATATTTTCATGACATGCTTCAATAATTGATGTTTATTGAATGAGCAATTAACTTTTAAAACTGGTAAACAAATAAACTTTAGTTTGCACCCCCCCTCAAAGAAAACCACAACAAAAACAAAAAACAACAACCGACAAACAAAAACAAAATGTTTCCGAGCCTGCAATATTTTCATATATTTCGTGTTCGTTGGCTTTTAAATGACCATTTTCATCTATTCTATTTATATTTAAATAAATTAATTTCTCTTTTTCAGCGTTTTTCCACAACGACGAAATGTGTGATTTCTTTCGCATAGAGTGCCCTGGGAAATTCGTTTGCAGAAGTAAACAGTGTCTGTGCGAGATAAACATTATTATTATTAATATTATTCTTGATCAAACACTTAATATCTTTAAGCGCTACATTTTTAGAAGTCCCGACTTTGAAGATCGTATGTATATGTTGCATTCTTTATTCTATAAAAATTAAAATATATAAAAAAAATTAAATAACAGCACGCATTTTTTTTCGCTCCCATCACAATTTTCAGTGTTTTTTTGGCCAGTCTCCAAGTATGCATTGCTTTTTATCACAAATAAATTTATTATGAAATGAAATGGTTAAAATGTGGCATTTCGACTGACTTTTCTAATATGTTACAGTTAGTTAAACTATGTCTTCTCAATTTATGTTTCTTTTTGTCAAAATTTATATTAAACATCATTATACCACAGACAGAAGTATGGTTGGATTTTGTCGAATCTGTTTTGCTAAAAGAATTGTTTCCGTCTGAAAGAAACATTTATAAATCGGCGCGCATGTATTGCAAAATCCTTTGATTATAACAAGGATGGATTTGTACATTTTAACTGGGTTATTTGGGTTCCAGACATTAATTCTGTAGATGAAATATTTGGCCTCTAACAAATATAAATGAACTAAAGATGAAGGCTGGACAACGGACAAAGGTAGATAACAATGGCTCAGAACTTGCGATAAAATGTTTTTCTTGTAGAAAAAAATGAATCCGTTATATGTCACACATTAGACAAAAACCATGTTTCGACGCTCATAAAATAAACATTTACTTATTTACTTGTATTTACTTACCTAAGTATCCCGACAGACTGTGCAAGCTGGTGTCTAACTGAAACAAATCATTATTGTTATTTCGCCTAGACACAGAGATCCTATAGTTTGGCGTCCGGTAGTCACCCAACTTTAATATAAAACTTAATGTTGCCTATAACTTTGTAAGTACTTGTTCTATTCATTATGTACTTGGCAAATAAAATCTGCATGAACAAAGCAATCTGTGGCAACAAGCTTAATAACTCCTGTTTTACTAGTTTTTAGTTGTGTCCCTTTCAAAAACAACTAACACGAAACTTATTGTTGCCTATAACTGAAAGTATTTGTCCTATTCACTAACAACTTGTAATATATCATATGCATTAAAAAAGCCATCGGTGACAACAAGAATGTAAACTCCTGTTTCACTACTTTTTTAGTTGTGCCTCTTTCAAATGCAATTTAATGCGGCACGTGTGTTCCGTGAAATATCAAATTCTAATTTTTCGAACATGCCGTTAACTGACAACAAACCACCATGCACTTTTATTATTTTAAAAATCGGCTTATTTGACAAATATAACTAGTACTTTTTCTGATTTCTGTTGGTGTGAACAGTTTACAAACGCAGCATTTCTCGCTATCTTCTACAACTTCAGATTCATCAGATGGAACATCAAGTTCAGGTTGTCTAGTCAAGCCAGATGATACTAAACAATGGTTGTGGTCCAGAATGAGTGGCCTCAGGATTGACCTTTCCGCTTAATTTATGCCTGAGAGATGATTGTGTGTAGCTGTTTTTCTCTGTGGCTGTTTTTCTTATTGGAGCCCCTGTTTTGCTTACTTTCTGCAGTGCAGTGGTCTTAGAATCTGGGCTATACTGACGGATCTGCTGTCAAATTTGTTTCATACTCTATTTTTCGCAATTTCATATGTGTAGGTGATGTTAGCTTTTAGTATTAAGAAAATGGACTAAAATCGCATTCGGTTGCAAAAAATAAGTGAAACATTACCTTAGAATCACGGATTTTTCACATAGTAAGCGGCTGACCCCAAAACTGTCTGCTTTCTATTATGACCGTGTGAAAGTGACGTCATATAGTGTCGCTTATATCAAAACAGAGTGAAAACAAAAATGGCGTCTTTTGAGGTGTGCGTAGAAACCGGGTACTGGACGATATATTTGAACAGTTTGTGCTGTCGGTTTGCAACAAATAACATTTATTTTTATTTTCATAAGTTCAAGGTTAACAGAAATGACTACCACCGTCTTTAAACGCCAGCCGATTTCTTTATACAAAACAATACATGGGGGTCTGTGACCTTTTAGTGATAATTGTCCATGTAATAACTTTTGATTTATTTTAGCGGAAAGTGCTTTATTTTGACACCCCAAAAGACAACTTAGTATGAGCCACATTTTATTACTTTTCTAACAAAATTTTTCTTTTTCTTAAATTCGTCTCCTGATATATTCATTATACATCTTTTTATTTAGATAATAATAAATGAGGGACTGTGGCTAAAGCCCTCGGGGAATTACGATTTGGTCTTTTGTCAGCGTTTTTTTTTCAAAAAAATGTGTACTGGACATTGTTTTTCGTTCCGAGTTGCGCACATACGTGGCTTTACTTTTCAATCATTCCCCAAATCTGCTCCCGTCCACGTTTTGGTTTGTCTTTCATTATATTTAATTTAATTTAAGGTCATTGTCGTAGCACAACGTGCGATCTTCCAACTAACCGGTATGGTCGCTACCTCTCATTCCAATACGTAATGTGTTACTCCACCACAAGGTGTTGACGAGTGACGAGGGAGTTGATGAACCGAGCTGTTTTGCTTCATACAAGACCTCAATTTTCTTGTCCAAAATAGCATTCTCAGCCATTGGTTTATTACCAGGCCCCAGGATTATAAAACGTTTCTCATGCTTGACTCAATTTGAGCATGAACATTTGATGTCTTCATTTATGTTCATTATATTAAATAAAACCTTTTTAACTGAAAAAATAACATAACTGAACTCAGTAACAACTGTCGAAGAGAAAAGTATTTTTGATTTATGTAGTTTGTTAATGTTCTTGATATTATAAGTCTGAGCACTTAACTGAGTTGAGCATGAAAAAAGTTTTATAATCACTGGGCCTTGCCCTTGTTTTTACAAATCCTTTTGTTTACATTTCAGAACTTCTTCTTTCATTTTGGAAAATTTAAATCCTGTGATTAAACTTGTACCAAAACTATGTCCTTTTAGGTATCGTTCAAAACTGCCAACCATGCTTTGCAGCGAAACTGGCTCTTATTCTTCGCCATTCTTTTGACGGACGCTGACCAGAAACTGGCAGAGATATGCGTTTAATTCGCCCGGAGGTACTTGCTGGATTTGACGTTTCTCATTATGACTGACAATGTAGGCTTCTAACAAGTTTTGATGAGATAGTGTCCTCCGTCTAATTTTGTCATTTCCATTTTGTTTTGCCCTTTTCACCATTCCAACAGACTTGGACTGTGTCACCAACATGGAAAACAATTATTTCCATGTTTTTAATTTTTTCGAATGTTAATTGTTTACAATATAGCCTTATTCCAAGGGGAGCAACTGCAACATACTTGATCACATGAATTGCAGCAGATTGAATGTCGCAATTGAACACGAAATTCATGCGCACGCGGAGTTAAAGTTAAGGCTATAAAGGATAAAGAATTCTCACGCGGCTAAAATTTAGATTTTTCTGTCTTGTTAGTGAGAAATAAAGTTCTAGACTTGCAATACAAAACGATGAAAATTTTTATGAATTTCCAAACTTTTCCATTAAAAGGCACCCAGTGCGCACTCCTTTGTACAGTGCTGTTTTGTAATTGTCAACGGACATTTACAAGCACTTATTTGTGCGGAAGTGCATTCACCGTTTCTTAATTTCTATAAACGAGTATTTAAAAAGCGAATCTAAGTATTGACACCCCAACGAAAGTACACTTAACCAATGTTCTAACTACACCGATCAAAACCTTTTAATTTCTCCACAAAGAATTGGAGTACAATCTTCAAATTTGAAACATAATAAGATGCACCATTTTTACTCCTTTTTCTGAAATTTCAATTGAAATGCCTAAATGCATAGGACATTTTATAGAGGTGAGGGCAAAACAAAGTCACAAAATTGACCGTAGCTTTTGTATAGAGTATATACTGAAACCGGCAAAACTGCTGAAGAATTTTCTGTTTAACAGCTAAACAATCGCATTATTGCAGAATTGCATAGAACTGTTTAAAATTACATAAAATCCATATTAAAAGAATGAGACATGAATTTTCGTTTACGGAGAATATACAGACTAGTTCCAAGTGTGATGTACAAGTGATTATAAACATATTTCCTAGTCTGAAAAAATTGTCTGTCGTTTTTGCTATGGCGTTTTAGCACAAAGGTCACGACATCACCTCATTATTTCCGAAACATGTGTAAAACCTTCTTTTGTCATGGTTCGGATATTCTGTTCGTCGGGCCTATTTCGATAGTCTGACAACATCCAAAAACGTACACCTATCAACTTTTATTATGAATGTTGATTCCTACAAGACAAAAGCAGTATTTCTTAGTAATAACAAGAGCTGTAAAATAGAAGCACACTCGACTACTCCAAGTTGTTGCTTTACCATTAAAAAGGGGCTAAGTTCGTTGTTGGGCATTGTATTGGAATAGTTTCTGTAATATTTTATATTTTTAATTCTATTTTAAATCAGCTGCCACGAAGTTTATATAGAAAGTGGATGTTATATAAACTTTTACCTAAAAAGTTAAAGGGGCACAACTCTTCTAAAATAAAATAGACAGCTGTAGTAATTGCTTCTCCTGGTGTACACTTTGGTAGTAAATATTTTTTTTTTAAATTTCAAGTCAGATTTGAAAACAACAGATATGTTACATTTATCAAACACTTTTGCAAATGTGTGCTAAGTTTCAAACATTTAAACTTGCATGATAAAAAATGTATGCCAATTTTCAAACATGATCAAACATGTGTGGCAATTTTTAAACATTGAAACTTGCATGATAAAAATTCTACAATACTGCAGTCTGTATACAAAAATTTCATTTAATTATTTGTATCTTTAAACTATTTTTATATAGTTGTGCATTTTAGTCATAGCAGTAATTGCACAGCTTGAAGCAGTCATTTTGCACATTGCAGAAACACATGATCTTGTTTGCTTTATTACTTTTTGGAATGTCGGGAGGCTTGATATTTTTTGGATTTCGCCATCGCTGATATGCATATTTCACTTTTCTATTGGCAGAAATAAATAAAAAGTGGCATGCGAAAATTGATTATTGACAAATATGCACACATTGTAAAAAATGGTACTACTGAAGATTAATGTCCATTAACAAAAAGGTGAAATATGCAAACATACATCGGATAAATCTGTTTAATCGCTTTCCGTTTATTCTCTAATAAACACTTAAATTTAACCAATATATTTCACAACTATTCTTACTCAAATCTGTGAACTCCAGATCACACGTCGGCATATAATTGTACATAGAGCGGCACACAAAAATGTATCGGTACTGATACATAACGTAAGATATCATCTTCCAAACGTGATCACTCAATTGTCCACAAAATAATTATATTAAAGCTATACACATTATACTTATTACTGTAGCATATTAATGCAGCCAAGTAATGTACATAAATCAGTACAAGAATGTCATTTTGCTTCTAGTTCTGAAGTGTTTTGCAATCTACACATTTTCAGTGGCGCATACAAAGACTGCTGATTGTACAAGTACTGAAATGTGAGAATCTACCAAATAAGGTTGAACGGTTCGACATACTGTCTCTAACCACTGGAAAGATGTTTACTAAGATCCTGTAGAAGTGTGCCAAGAGTATCAAACTGATTGTGATGAGCCAACTCGTTTTTATTTTACTTAAATTTTGCACTTTACTTTCTAAAGATTTGGGGCCGCGGTGGCACTCCAGCACCTACGCACCTGTATAATCTTACAAAAACATATTTAAAAAACATTTAATTACAATTGTTAAAAGTGCTAAAAGTGCATAGAAGTTATTATTACTAATATCCATTTCTTTAAATTATCATACCCTCTAGTAAGTGTTCTAGGCTATTGCTAATAACAGAAAAATAATCATAATTATTAGGCACATGCTAATTATTGCTAAAATCTAGGTCATTTAAGAGACATACGTTCGCTGAATCAGATACGGGGCTCAATAACGGGAAAATTTATCTCTTGATCGAGACTGCAGTTCATCAAAATCAAGGTAGAACATGTGGAACATGTAACCAAACAACATTGCTGGAAATTTTAAAGTTTGAAAGAGACACCTGGCGAGAATTCTTGGCTTTAGACAGGTAAGATAACACTCGATCCGCCCTGTATTTAAGCTGTAGGATATTGCAGATGCAGTCTTTCACGTAAAAAGATTTGTCAACAACGATAGGAAACTAGTAGTCGGATACTGTTTAAATTCCGGACACACGTTGTTTCCACATACAACCACCCCCTGCCAAGATGTTTGTTAGTATAGCGTTACCAACATCTGATATAGATAAAGAGAATCTATCATTGGTATTCGGCGAAGATCAAGGTATCTCAACCCGAGGGTAATGCTTCGTTTCCGTCTGGAAAGCATTGCCCGAGGGTTGGGATACCGCGATCTTCGCCGAATACCAATGATTGATTATTTTTCTCACTTACTTCTTAAAGATTCAAACACAATTCTTTAACATTAAAAAAACGCAACAATTTTAGAGAACTATTTCTTTCGCGTAACTTCCAGTAGGAACGGTAAATCAGCCACGAATACACAGTCCTGTCAAAGTTTAACACGCCTAACATGTAGGCCTTCAACAATATCGTTACAAATAAAAGAAAGGAAAAGAATCGTTTTTTTTCATGGCAGCTGGTTCATCCTTTAAAAACGAATAACGGATCTGTGATTTTTACGGTTATCAATTCAAAATTCAAAAAAATTGAATTCTACATACCAGTTGAAATATCCCGATTAAACAGCAGTATATTTCCTATTTTATTTTCCGTTCACTTTCTTCATAGATCCTGATGTTTAACGAAGCTCGCAACAGCGGTATAAGAATTAAACACATTAAAAAGTAGCAATTTCAGAGTCATACCACGATAAACACTTCCAAGTTCCAGCGTTAAGAATTAAGCAACCTCCGAGTGTATCCTTTGCAAATGATTTTTGAACAAAATCCTGATAAAACAAAGTCAACAGATTGCTCTGTTTGAAAAAGTAAACATTCGTTTAATTACGTCACTTAACAAATTTAAATGACGTAGAAATAAGCATCATGACGTAGTCTAAATCAATAATGAAAGTGCTCATTTTATATAATATGGTGCGCAATAATTCGAAAGTACGCGAGCACGCGGAGTGTTAGATAAGGCCATGCGAGATAAGGAAATCTCACACGGCTAAAAATAGAGATTTTTCTGTCTAGTAAGTGAGAAAATGAATCATATCACATAACAAATTTATCTTCGTTGGTACAGTCAATGTCTGCATCTGGTGCGGTGCGATCTCCTGTCCCCATCAGCTGCAGGTTGCCTCTCCCTCATCGACCTGTCTTGCTCCCTCCGCTCACTTTCGATCAGCTCAAAAGCACTGGAAACTTTCTCTTGAACTCTCTCTAACAATCGCGCCGCGGCTATTCCATTTAATGCTGTAACCTCAGACTTGAGGGACGTTAATCCAGTTTACGCTTTATCTCTGCAATAACATGGTGACTTACCCTGTACCTCGACGTCTACATTGGCGGCCTTGACGTCGGCATTGAGTGCACTATAATAATGAGACTCCTATTCACTAGAAACAATGCCGTGCGTCTTGTATAATGAAGAGGCGGCGGCAATGTCTATGCTTAGCCAGTGATCCGCTGAATCTGAGCATGAGAGCTTAATCGCGTCCCTTTCCGAATTCATTCCCCGTTTAAACCCTGATCTTGACCTGGATAGAACCCTTTAAAAACCGTTTTATTTTGATAAACCATGAGGTGCTCCAACTTACCGTGGTGCACAACACGTTCATTCTCGGAGTCGTGAGTTTAAATCGCATAATTTATTGATCTCAGTGACCTTTTGATAACGCACATTTTGTACAGATGCTGCAGTTTTGGACTCACACCTGGTTTTCTATTCTCATGAAGATACCATGTACACTCGCCTGGTTTGAAATGGACCCAATACATCGGTCGCAAAACGTGACGTGACCGCACCTACAGAAATTGAACCTAGCGGTGCTCTAGGTCTTTTATCCATGGGACACACGTCATATTTTTCTACCTAGTTGTCCACGTCATTTCTCATTTCATACTAATAATACCTCGTTTTTACTTTCTTTTACCGAATTGACCAGCCAATAGCGCGCTATGATTCTCTTTTAACATCTCGCCTATCAAGAATCTAGGAAAAATCATTTTTGCAAAACAGGTAACTCTGACCAAATAGAACAAAAAGAAAGATGACAAGGGAGCTTTGAAACTCCCCGAAAACGACAAAAATGAAAACATTGCAGGCTCGGTTTGATTGAGTCTGTTCCTGGGCAGTAATGGAAATGCATATTACTACCCATGCCGTCTAGTCCAAGGTTGAGCGCAACTCAATATTTACACCAACAAACAGTACAATTGTGATCCATCCCAAACGAAAATATGCATATGGCTGTGAACATGGAGCCTTCAATGCGGTGTTTTTAGACTAATAAAGGCTTTAATAAAAATAATATATTGTTCTTAAATATGAGCATACATGGTCTGTTTTTAAATAAGTCCGATAATACACGAAGAATCTTGGTACATAAACTTACAGCATCTGAAACGTCGTCGGAATCCGCCAATTATCTGGGGAAAAGATGAGGCAAGCACGTGGATCAATTACGGAATCCATAAGTAAAAAATCAAAAGTCATAAGTCATAAATCAAAAGTCATAAGAAACCCTCCTAAAGTAAATCCATCAGTCGAAAATCAAAAGTGGCCCTCCAGTGCTTCCATACATTTAGGTTCTATATTATTTTTAAGAATATACTGTTTAAAATTTACATATTTATTCTTAATATCAAATCTTGGAGCTTGCAACGATATTAATGATTTCAATGAACGTAATCTTTGCATTACAGAAAAAAACTTTTAAAACAAGGTTATCGGTATCACAAATTAAGGAAAACATTTTGCAAGTTTTATCGTCGATACCCAGATCTAATTCATAAATACAGGTGCAGTTTAAAATCACTATTGCAACAAGGTATTTCACAGCCAGTTTTTTATGGAGATTTAATTTATAAACTTAAGAAGATAAAGGGCAATGTTAATTTCTCCCTGTTATTCGTAAAAACCATCTGTAAATTTAAAAAGAAAGGTTACCAACATGATATTTTACAGCGCTCTGCAGGCCTGGTGATTAACCCTTCTACAGTTGATCATTTTGCTTACCTCTTTGGTTTCACGACGGTGGCAGGGGTTTTAGAGTTTATGGAAGGTTTATGGGGAAATCTTTTCTTAAAAGAACCTAGAAGCTCGATTTGTTTCTTTTATCCCTGTCATCGTGTTCTTGCTGATTTTACTCCAGGAGCTCTGGTCTCTGTAAGATCATTGAGTACCCGCCCTTTGGCTTTTCAATGCTATTAGATTCTTATGTTTTATATGTTTGTGTGCTTTTGCATGCAACATTGTTGAGCCAATAAGTGGGTTGATGTTGTTTCACCAAGAAAACGTGTATTTGTTTTGTGATATGAGAACCTGTTGGGGCAAGTGTGAGGTTGGTGCACCCTAGAACCTGGTTTAAACCCCCAGTGGCAATTTGATTTGCCACTGACCGTTCCAAGGCGGTAACCCCTCGGGTTCTCATTTTTGTTAATTGTTAGTGGTGTCTCTTTTGAAACTGATCATTTTATTAACCATGCTCTCTCCCTCTCTTCTTCTTGACTGTGTGGGGAGGCTGTTTTTTCTGAATGTGGCGATTCCTGATATGCATATTTCACCTTTTTTTGGAAAATAAGTTTTTGTGTTCATTGTGTAACATCATGGCAAACAACTTGTGTATAACTTAATAATATCAAAATACTAGCCTTGCTGCATAAAGGTAAGTATTAATTTTGCTTATTTTCCACCTTTACTGAAAAGTTAAGTGTAAGGAATTATTTATTCTTGTATATATGCCTACATACAATATACATTCGTAACAAACTTTTACTCCATCTCTGACACATCGTTTTCCACATGTTCCATGTCTTTCTGAAAAATCAAAATGATAATATAAATAATGTTGCTGATTATTGTCGCGAATTGCGAATGTATGTTTACTTTACTCCATTTGCTCCGCATATTATCATGTACATACTTTGCTCCTTCTAACTGTATGTTTACTATACTCCACATTGCTCCACATATTATCATGTACATGCTTTGCTCCTCATGATTGTTAAGCTATTGGCGGGAAAAGTCTTGCTGTGCATGCTTTTTGTGAGAGAAACATGAACATTTACCTTTGGCGGTAAAGTTTACTATAAAAGAGACAATGATTGATTGAATTTGGTTTGAGTTGTGATTTAGTTCAATTAGGATGTTGCTGTAATTATGAGTTTGCTGTAAAAGGATTTACGTGGAGTTAATCTCTGTTAAAAGTTAGAAAGTTTAAATGTGGATGAAAGTAATAAAATTAAAAGTTGGAAAAGATTTACTCAGTGTTCAATTTATTATGTCTATGAAAGTTAACGACAATTATGGCCACGACAATGATGAAGGCTATAATGAAAATGAAGGTAATGATAACAATTTATCAATACAATTGCTCATTTTTATAATGTATACTCAGTACAGTTGCTCATTATACCCTGGACACTTTTGAGCAAAGGTTTTGTATACCCAGTACACAAGGCGCGTGCATTTTTTGTCTCTGTGGAAGTCAATTGTTTTCTCTATCTTGCTAAAAATTGGAATGTGAGTACATAAGAAGGAGTATAAGAAAACTGCCGATTCAGAATTTTTATTATTGAACGAAACTAATAATGAAACTAGATTTTCGGTACTTGGCCATCAATTTATCCCGTGAGCAACAATGAATTTTTACAGATATTTTAACAAATCTTGTTTTGTGATTGATACTTGTACTTACAAGATATCTGACCTTTATTAAGGGAAACACAAAATCAAACACAGGTCAGATAAGTGTCATATGAGCTGAGAAATCGAATTTTTCTTACCTCTGGTAACTTCTTAAAATTTTGTTTTGACTCATAAACGCGGTTATATCCGGTGTCCGGTCCCATATCGTGAATAAGCAATTACAAAAATAACAAATCACCGTACAATTTGCTTAAATGTCTAAGATACAACACAAATATCGAGCGAATGTTTACATACCAAGCTAAGGATATTATTCATAATTTATAAATATTGTGAAATATATGTTTTCTTATAATTTAATTAGTAATTATTACCTTAATCACGTTGCAAACACGATCCGCCATCTACAAATGTCCTCTATTTTTAACAGACGATCTTTTACAAAACAATGTTTGTCACTGAATACACTTTTAACACAGAAGATCTTATTCACGGGAAGTAACACCTGTTTGTCAAATTTACCGAAAATTACCAAATGTCCCGGTTACCCCATTGTCCCAGTTACCCCAAGTTACCCTAATAAAGAATGGAAAACTGAAAATTAAATGAGTAAGTGAAAATTTGAGCGCATTTCATTACTTACACCAGTAAACATTACAACAATGATCCATCCCAAGCGATGGTATGCCGATAGCGGTTAACATGGAACCTTCAATGCGGTATTTTCAGATTAACACCATTCCATGATTAGCGACGTATCGTCCCAAGATAAAAGAATGGTTTTGCTATTAACTAGAAAACATTGGGCGGAACTAAACGAATAGAAATCCCGCGTATCACAGAGAATGCCAAAGACAAATATTATAAAAAAAACAGTATATCCTAGGGATGGTTGAGCAATTTCATAATCTGTACTGCTCACAGACCGAGAATTAATGAACCTTCAGAACCGTTATATAAAGTTTTCTTTTTAATAGATTGCCTGTTGATCTAGAATAATACAATATACAGCGAAACCTGTATTAAGCAGCCACCCAAGGAAGTGACAAAAAGGTGCTGGTCAACACAGGTGGCTGTTTCACAATAGAACAAAATGTCAATTTAGGACATATTCAAACTGGATGTTTCAGATAGGTGGTTGCTGAACGCAGGTGGCTGCTAAGGCTACGTGTTCGCTTACCTTTATTTTCTCGCGCAAACCAGTGCGAAACCGATGTCATTGATGAAATGTGTTATTTTTGCTGAACAATCTTGCCAAAACATACTATAATCTTACTTGAAATAGATATCTGAAAAACATAATCGAGAAATTCGGATTAAAAAGGGCCCAGTTACTAGCTTCTCTTTTTTATACATGAAACCTATCCTTATGGAATGTAGTATAGCACTACAGATATCTGTCTTAATAATACCTTTAATGCAATCATAATCCAATATTTATGTTTCTTTGTCACTTTGAATAAGAAGACAACGTAAAATCAGGTTTGAAAACACTAAAACTCGTTACAAAATGTAATTTTCTATCTTTTCCCAGTAAATGAATCCCAGGCGGCGTCCTCGCGCCTCACAGAGATGTTAAAACATCAAACAAATATATCAAATGATAATGGCAGCCCTGTCAAAGATACCTCAGTGTGTCACTTGAAGCAGACAATGGCATGGACGGATTGTGGAAAGCAGATTCAGTGCCCGACATCATGTTTAACTTCATCTGACTGTACGTTTCCTTACTGCGATTCTCAAGGGAAATGTGTCTGCAGAGAAGGTTGGTGCAATCATGGAGAATTTAAGTATTGGTTAAATTAGACATTCTTTCTCAGATTTAAACTGGTAATGTTTCTTAAGCTTATTCAATTTTAAATGTAATTTTTCCCATTAGACCCATGGAAACGTGTTCTAAGCTTGTAGGGTGAAAGGGGATAGGATCCATCAATTTAATTGTTTTGACATTCACATAACTTTGCTTTTCGAGTAATGGTGTTTTGTTTTAAAAACTGTACCTTTTACTATAATATATTACCTTAATCTTTTGATAACCATATATATAATATTTAAAAAGTTTGACATTAGCGTTACGTTATTACGATCAACACGAGATTTACAGCATACTCGCGTGCAAGTTAGACCACCATTCAAAAATGAGAATTGTGGATTAAAACAAAGGACTCCGTGTAATTGTTTACGATTATAAGAATTGAATTTCATTTAGAGAGTAAATTAATGTTGTACTCAAAACGGCTGACTAGAATGAACAATTACACAGCCATTTCATTAGGCAACAAACTTTAAAGTGTTCGGTGTCTCTCAAAGTTCCTTTTTCATTTATTAGTAATCAATTACACTTCTTTTTTTCAGCGTTTTGCCACAACGATGAAATGTGTGATTTCTTCCGCATAGAGTGTCCTGCGAAATTCGTTTGCAGAAGTAAAGTGTCTGTGCCAGACAAACATTATGAAATAAGATGTTCATGTTTGAAATACATAAGGACCCTCATATTTCGAATTTAATTTTACGCCTTTATTCTTGATCAAATATTTTAAACATTTTAGTTAAAAATTCAGCATGCCATTTTTCGCTCAGAAAAAATATGTTAGCAACTTTTCAATTCTGATGTGCAAAAAAGTATTTTTTTTCTATCGTAAATATGCATTTTTGTCTGCGCGCCTAACATGTTGTTAAAAGAAGGACGCGACCGACAATACATTTTTAACCGTTTTTTATGTACAGCATTTTTGGACCTTCAAACAACCGTTAAATTGATATTGATATAAAACTATTAAAATTTAATATTTATAAATAAGGACGGTACGTTTTTAACTACTTTTAAATTGTTTATATGTTACAAAGTATTTGTTTCAACAATTGCTGGGCAATTTAGCCCTTCTTGAAGGAAATTGCAGTGCTAAGTAATTACTTAACTAACACAATAACATGCGTTCCGAAATGCTTCTGATGATAACTCGGACGAGTTTGTAACACAGTCATTTGGGTTGCATAAATAAACTATGTGTAAGTTCATTGATATTAGATAAAACTTTGGCCCCGAATTAACAAACTGAAGCTGATGCCAGGACACCGGACACGAGTAGATCACAACATCCAAGAGCTTGCGATAAAATGTGTTTATTGTAAAAAATAAATCCGTTAGGTTATAGACTAAATCCCCAAGTTCTTGACAAAACTTATGGTTTATTGACCATGTAATGGTCCAAAACAAAAGGTAACAGTTGGTAATGGTGTTAAAATGTATCAGGCAGAAGTTGTTGGGAATTTTCAAAACAAATTGATTTTGCATGTTTAAAGTATATCGCATTATTGACAATTCTATCTCACCCGTTTTAATATTATTAATTTGTCAGCATTTATTTTCTCGGATGCTTTTCCATTCAGTGGATCTTTTGCAATTCATAGGATAACCTGGTACTGAATCGTATATTAACCCAGTCCGTTGAGACGAAGATTGCATTTTTTTTAGATTTGTGTAAATAAGGTCGGTGTATTGTTGGGGACATTGGTCAATGAAGTAGTACACTTATGTTTCCATGCTGAACTTCCTCAAATGAATATTTTTGCGATTTTAACATCGTAGATTTTTATTATCAGCACGTTTTTCACTGAAAAGTTTGTTTTGTTGTCAACCGTTTGATGACATTATTATCATTATTGACACACAGCCTGCATACTTGTAAGATAATTCTGAGGTTAAAGTTGAGATTATCCTGGAAATATAATTATTAGAGCTATGGACCTTATCACATATGATGTGGGTAATGAAAACGACATATGTGAGTGATGATAAGGAACATATATTTGAAGTTTGAAGTAAACCCCTCACTAAATAATATTATAGAAGTAAGGCAAACCAAACGAGTAAGGGCTAATAACTCTGCTCAAAGTAATCCAAGCGGAAACTAGACAATGGTCAAACATTCCCGTGAAAGTTCAATGAAATCCTCCAAAGGGTTTGGGAGCTGGAGTGTAGGCAATTTTTTTATTAAGAAGTTAAAGTACAAATGATTAAGGGCTTATAACTTGGCCAAAAATCATTCAAGCGGAAACTCCTGGGGATATGCACAACTAGGCTTGGTGACAAGAATTCCTGTGAACTTCATATTAAATCCGCGAAGAGGTTCTGGAGATTAAGCGTGGACAAGATAGGTACACAGAAGTTAAAGTAGAAAATGACCAAGGAATCATAACTGGTAAAAATAATTTGAGCGGAAACTCCTGACAATATGCACAACTAGACTTGGTGATAAACGTTCCTGTGAAGTTTCAATGAATTCCCCCTAACGGTTTTAGAGATTGAGCATGGACAAGATTTTAATATAGAAGTTATATAGTAAAGACTAAGGCCCCATAACTCTGGCATAAATAATCCGAACGGAAACTCCTCATGAAATGCCCAACTAGGCTTGGTGACAAACACTCAATGAAATCCCCCAATGGTTTTGAACATAAAGCATGGACAAGATTTCAGAAGTTAGGGTTAGGGTTAGTTAAAAATGACAAAGAATCAATATCTCGGCCAAAAGTAATCTGAGCGGAAATTCCTGACGATATGCACAGCAAGGCTTGGTGACAAACCCAACTGTGAAGTTTTAACTAAATCGCCCAAGCCGTTTTAAGATGAAGCATGGACAAGATTTTAATGTAGAAGTTAGGGTTAGGGTAAGTTAAGAAGTTAGGGTTAGGGTTAGTTAAAAATGAAAGGACCCACCACCCGACCAAAAATAATCCGAGCAGAAATTCCTGACGATATGCACAACTAGGCTTGGTGATAAACACTCCTGTGAATTTTTAATGAAATCCCTTAAGCGATTTTGAAGTTGAAGCATGGTCAAGATTTTAATATAGAAGTTAGTGTTAGGGTAAGCATATGTTAGGGTTAAGGTTAGTTAAAAAATGAAAAAGCCCATATATCGGCCAAAACTAATCTGAGCAGAAATTCCTCAAGAAATGCACAACTAGGCTTGGTAACAAACACTCCTGTGAAGTTTCAATGAAATCGCTCAAGCGGTTTAGGAGAAGAGGCGAGGACAAGATTTTGCCGGACTGACATTTCGGACGTACGGACGGTCCGATTACTATATGCATTAAAATAATTTATAGATCAGCAAAAGGAAAGTTTGATAATTTCTTGAACAGATAAAAAGAAACTTTGAAAGCCATCGATCACGACAAATATCAAAATGCTGAAGGCTCGTTTTGATTGATCTTGTCGCTGTCGCCGTGACGGTGCGGGTTCGCTCCCAGCTAGAGACACTATCAATTGAAATTCACAGTAGCGCTATTTGTGCAGTGAGGCGGCCGTAAAAAGTCTCCACGTACAATTAGTCAGTACTGTTATCAGTAAAATAACCCGTTACCGATGTCATGCAGTGATTGTTACGTATATCAGGGCTATCCGATCAACCTTTTTGGTGGTTGTCCCGGTTAGCTCAGTTGGTTGCGTCGCAGGAATTGTAGGGCGAGGCGCTGTCGCCGTGACGGTGCGGGTTCGCTCCCAGCTAGAGACACTATCAATTGTTCATGAGCTGTTGTGGAAGTGCACACATAGCCGCGGGTTGAGCGCAACTTAATATTTACACAAATATAAATATCGTGCTCAACGGCTAATGTACAAGAATCTGTTGACGATCAACAATTTGAAAATGTCACTAAACCGATATAGAAAGTTTTAAATAAAACTAATAAAAATGCACAGAATGCCTTTTTATAATAAAATAACACAAGATTAGTTCTTACCTTTCGGCCATTGCATTCAGTTGCATATATTTGCCTATCAGTGTTGATCCTGATCTTCATTTTATTTAAGTTGCACTTCTCATTCTTATCGTTGATTAAAAACATAAATTTGGTCTTAAAGATAAACGATATTTGTATTTAGATTGAACTGATCAACGAAGGAATGCTATCAAAAATAAACAAAAATTGTCGTCCTTGTATTTTTGCAATTTAGCATGCAGTAAGATTTTTGTACAGTGAAAATTTTACTGCAGCAAAAACTGACCATTTACTTAAAAATCAACTCTTTCTTTGGAATGTTATCTCTTAAGAATCATGTTTTGTTAATTAAATGACTTCAAAATCAAAACTGACAATTTTCATTCAGAAACGGCATGTAACGACAAAGATTTAAGCATAAGAGGTACATGTCGTGCTGTTTTGGATGACAGCCTGCACGAAGAGTCAGGCTTAGGCAATGACGTGATAAATTTAGCAAAACTTTGCCAACCTGTCACTTTCTGGCTTTCTCACAAAGCCATACGCGTCAAAATGATTTGAGCCACTTCTTGGCAAATTCTAAGCCATTTCTTGGCAGAAGCCCACCACATACATCTTATGTCAAGACTCTGGTTTGCCATAGACCGTTCTTAGAGGGTAACCCTTCGGGTTCACAAAATTTCACTTGTTCTTTTTCCCATGCAAAACCCGCCTTTTTCAGTATATTAAGAGGTATATCATACAGGATAATACATTTAATTTTGAAAAAAGGTCGGCTAATATACACAAAATAAAATACTATTATATATGATATCAAATCCGAGCTTGTTCGATTTTGATCTTGATCTTCGATTTGAGCCAATTTGGCGAACACTTTTCAAGACAAAGCACTTCGCTTTCTCTTTCTTTTTCCGAATGCCATGATTTCTAATGCTCATATCTTTTTCCGATTTTCGATTTTGTAAAGGTGTATTTAACTAAGACTCAGTTATTACCAACTGGACCAATGAGATGCGTTTAAATAATGTATTGTTTTTATGTTTACCTTTCCTGCCTTTCGACTTGGAGTGGTGTGGTATTCTTATAGAATCGGACACACGAGTTATGTTTTTTTTTTAAAATGTGGTAGAGACAGAGACTGACGGACCGGACTGGACCGGACTGTCTGGCTCCAAGCTCTAACTAAACGGCGGGAAAACAGTCACGTGGGCCAGCCTGACGCCGTCAAGTCGTTCCTTATGTTACTGCCAAACTGTGTACGAGATTGCTTACTACCTTGCGATTTTCGAGGATTTAGCCTACCCGTCTACAGACGGTTAGTATTCTGAGAATCATTATTTATATAAAGTAGTCTGTCGTGAAACGACTCCTCTTTTAAACAAGAACTGTCACTTGAAATTGACATATGCCCCCGAAATGCAGCTTTGAAATCAAATTGGCATACACATATTATAAAAAATATGCCTGTGGAAGAGATAAAGCATACTGCATGCATATGTTGTGAAAGATGGAAAGGATCATTTGTTTAAAGTCTGTAGTAAATAACTTGAGTAATAAAGAATTTCTAAGATTAAAGGGGAGATAATCCTAGAAATATGATTATTAGAGTTATGGACATTTCCACATATGATGTGGGTAATGAAAAGGAAATACGTGAGAGAAGTTTGAAGTAAATCCTTCACTAAATATAGAAGTTATGCAAACTAAATGAGTAAGGGTCCATATCTTTGCTAAAGGTACATGTAATCCAAGTGGAAAATCCTGAAGATAATGCACAAGAAGACTAGGGGACAAAAGTTCCCGTGAAATTTAAATTTGGCCAAAATATTTCAAGCGGTAACTCCTGATGTTATTCACAAGTAGGCTTGGTGACATGAATTCCTGTTAATTTAAATGAAATCTGCCATGTGGCTCTGGAGATTAAGTGTGGACAAGATTTTTATATAAAAGTTATAGTAGAAAATGACTAAGAACCCATAACTGTGGCAAAAATAATTTGATCGGAAACTCCTGATAATGTGCACAACAAGGCTTGGTGATAAACATTCCTGTGAAGTTTTAATGAAATCCCCCAAGCGGTTTTGGAGATTAGGCATCGACATGATTTTAATATAGAGTTATATAGTAAAGACTAAGAGCCCATTACTCTGGCAAAAATAATCCGAACGGAAACTCCTGATGACATGCACAACTAGGCTTGGTGACAAACACTCCTGTGAAGTATCAATGAGATCCCCAACGGTTTTGAAGATAAAGCCTGGACAAGATTTATATATCTAAGTTAGGGTTATGGTTACTAAAAAATGACAAAGGGCCCATAACTCGGCAATAAATAATTCAAGCAGAAATTCCTGACAACATGCACAACTACATGTAGGCTTGGTGACAAACACTCCGGTGACGTTTCAATGAAATCCCTCCAGGGGTTTCGGAAAGTGAGCGATAACAACATTAAGGGTTAGGGTTAGTTTAAAATAACAAAGGGCCAATAACTCTGGCAAAAAAAATCCGACCGGAAACTCCTGATGACATGCACAAATAAGCTTGGTGACAAACACTTCTGTGAAGTATCAATGAAATCCCCCAAACGTTTTAAAGATAAAGCCTGAACAATGTTTTATATACAAGTAAGGGTAGGGGTTACTTAAAAATGACAAAGGGCCCATAACTCGGCAAACAATAATTCAAGCAGAAACTCCTGACGACATGCACATCTAGGCTTGGTGAAAAACACTACTGTGAAGTTTCAATGAAATCCCTTCAGTAGTTTTGGAGAAGAAGCGAGGATAAGTTTAAGGTTAGGGTTAGTTGAACAAGGCTTGTGCCCAAGATCATAAAACTAAGTTTTGAGATCAGTCTCAAATCTCAAGCATCTGATTGGCTGAAATAGCGAACAGTCGCCATTTCAGCCAATCAGATCCTTGAGATTTGAGACTGATCTCAAAACTTAGTTTTATGATCTTGGGCCCTGGTGACAAACACTCCTGTGCAGTTTCAAAGAAATCATTTAAGCGTTTATGAAGATAAAGCATTGACAAGATTTTAATATAAAAGTTAGGGTAAGTGTTCGTTGAAGGCCTTAGGGTTAGGGTTAAAGACCCTTTGGTTAGGGTTTAGGGTTAGTGTTAAGTGAAAAAGCCCATAACTCCGCAAATAATTATCCGACCAGAAATTCCTGACGAAATGCACAACAAGGCTTGGTGACAAACACTCCTGTGAAGTATCAATGAAATCCCTCAAGCGATTTCGGAGAAGAAGCGAAAACAAGATTTTGCTAAAATAGCCCATGACTCGGCGAAAATTAATCCTAGCAGAAATTCCTGACGATATGTACAACTAGGCTTTGTGACAAAAAACTCCTGATTAGTTTCAATGAAATCCCTCGAGCGGTTTCGTAGAAGAAGCGAGGGCAAGATTATTACGGACGGATGGACGGTGCTTACGGACAGAACTAGCATGAATGCCTAGTTAACCAATAATGTCTTCCATACACTACTCTTTCAAGAACGAAAAAGAAGAAATAACTTGCCTTTGAAATAATTTTATTTTCCTTTAAGTGGCATTAAATCAAATGAACTTGATGAATGATTGGCTTGGTTAAATCTATGTTTAAAGAAATTAAGTAAGTTTAAATTTACGTTCGAAAATAAATCAAGCACCCGTTCATTATGAAAATTTTAAGTTCACTCTAACGTTTGATCACGTTGTAATATTTCGCGTTTACGATGGTTTACGATGTACAGAGAAAATATAATTAAGTCGATAAATAAACGTGAACCAATTTCTCAATCATGGTGATTTGCGAGAAGAATCAATGATGAGCTAAAAATGTTAAAATAAAGATGATATCTTTGCGTAATTACAAGTCTTTACATTCCGATGACGTCATTAAACTGAGACCCTGGCATTTTACTAGTTTTGTTTGATTTGTTTTTACTTAAATTAATTTAATTCTGATAGAGAAGCGCGACAAACTGTGCCCGGTTGCTTTTCCGTTTCATTCATAAGTTGTCTTCCTTAATACAGTATTGATATTACCGTGTCATGTTCACTGGTGTAACTTGTTTCAGATTTAAGCGTTTTTAACGAGTTATAGTTAAATTGTTAAAATTCAATATTCTTAATAAGGTGTTCATAAGGAGTAAGGACAACTTTTTGACCCAAAAATCATCATCATATATATTTTGAAAATGAAACGCAAAAAGTCATCGTAGGTCCTGAAAATATAGTTTTGATTAGGCCAGACCATTTCGATATAAGCAAACGTTTATACACGGAAAATGGGATGGAAATGGACTTCTCAATAATAAATCTGGCCAATTAGATACCCGAAAACCTTATAGAATGTAACTTTTATAGCTATCGAAGTCTTTCGGTGCATTTATTTTGTTGTAAAAGAACCTTAAGTAGAGTTAGTAAGGTAGTTACAGGTTAAACAATAAACTAGAGAACTAATGAATCATCAACACAGAAACACTTTTACGCATTAAAGCTAGACATGTGAATGCGAAATGTCAATAGAACTTAACTATCACTAAAGGTGATTAATGGGTGCAATATTTTAGATTCGGTAATGCTGATAATCAATGGCATAAGGTAACACATGAAACAAAGGTATATGTAACAACCTTGACCCACCTACCTAAATTTCAATTCAAAGCATTGTGTTCACACAAGCAACATAAACAGAAAGTTTCATCAATATTTCTTATTCCTAACTAAAGGAATAATAGTGTGGACACGGTTTTATATTATTTGTTACAGTGACCTTGAGCCCACCGACCTCATTTTTTATCGTCTTCACAGACGCTATTTATACACCAAGTATCTTCACAGTATCGCACGTCTTATTAAGGATACTGAGCACAAATCTTGTTTTAGTAATAAGGCCATCCCATTCCTTATTATTTCAATATTTCTATTTCAATATCACAGTAGCGTTGTTTGTGCCGTGTGGCGGCTGTAAAAAGTCTCCCCGTACATTCAATCACTGCTGTTATCAGTTATGTCCTTAGAAGGTCGTCGAGCACGATATTTATTTACTGTTAATTGTATTTCTAAATATACTTTTTGTTTTTAATATTTTGGCCTATTTAAAGATGGGTAGTTTCAATATCCCTGCCAATTTAAATTTGGATATTGTTCAATCACCCCCAAGGATATACTCCCTGCTTTTTAAATTTTGCCTTTGGCGTTGTCTGTGATATGCAGGATTTATATTCTAAGATCCCCTCTCAAAATTCTATTCTGTTTAGTTCCGCCCATTGTTTTCTCGTTTAGGGCAAACCCATTCTTTTATCTGGGGACCATACGCCGCTGAACATGGAATGGTATTAATCGGAAAATACCGCATTGAAAGTTCCCTTTTCACCGTCATATACATACCATCGTTTGGGATGGATAATAATTGTACTGTTTATAGGTGTAAATATTGAGTTATGTCAACCCGGGGCTGACGGTGTGGGCAGTAATAAGCATTTCCGTTATTGCGCATGAACAGGCTCAATCAAACCGAGCCTGCAATATTTTCATATTTGTCGTGGTCGAGGGTCTTCAAAGTTCCCTTTTCATCTATTCAATATCACAGTAGCGTTGTTTGTGCCGTGTGGCGGCTGTAAAAAGTCTCCCCGTACATTCAATCAGTGCTGTTATCAGTTACGTCCTTTGAAGGTCGTCGAGCACGATATTTATGTACTATGTTAATAGTACTTCTAAATTTACTTTTTGGTATTAATATTTCGGCCTATTTAAAGATGAGTGGTTTCAATATCCCTGCCAATTTAAATTTGGATATTGTTCAATCACCCCCAAGGATATACTTCCTGCTTTTTAAATTTTGCCTTTGGCGTTGTCTGTGATATGCAGGATTTATATTCTAAGATCCCTTCTCAAAATTCTATTTTGTTTAGTTCCGCCCATTGTTTTCTCGTTTAGGGCAAACCCATTCTTTTATCTGGGGACCAAACGCCGCTGACATGGAATGGTATTAATCTGAAAATACCGCATTGAAGGTTCCATGTTCACCGTCATATGCATACCATCGTTTGGGATGGATATAAATTGTACTGTTTATTGGTGTAAATATTGAGTTGCGCTCAACCCGGGGCTAGGCGGCGTGGGCAGTAATAAGCATTTCCATTACTTCCCATGAACAGGCTCAATCAAACGGAGCCTGCAATATTTTCATAGTTGTCGTGGTCGAGGGTCTTCAAAGTTCCCTTTTCATTTATTACTAACGTTATTAAGAAGAAACCTCTTTATTTTTTATCAATTGTGACCTTGATCTTGAACAAACCGGTTCCGAAGTACACCGTGGGGGATCAATAGTTCTAGTTATGAACATTTTTAGAACGAAAGCGCGAACTCGGATGAAAAAATGTAAATATTTAAATATATTCTTTTATTTTCTAAAAACATGTTGTGGACGGAATGTGTGCTAATGAAAGCTTTCGATCGGTACCTTTGTTGTTGCTGAGAATGGTGTAGTAAATTCCTGAAAGTCAAAAAAGTGTTTTGGTGCGGACAAATTTTACGAGTACTAGTCACAAACAAGCCTTATTTTGCTTGTTTTTATCGTAAAAGTGAGATGTCAGATATTGCAAAACAAAATTTTACGCACATTTACTGTTTCCTGATGTCTTTAGATTGCTATTTTAGCACACAATCCGACAAATCTCAAGTTTGTGACCTTGATCTTGAAGATCATGGTCGAAATGTCATTTAATGTTTATAAAAACAAAACCTATATTGCATAAAATACGGAAAACATTGCTGATAATATGTCATAATAGTTGGAAATAGGCATACACTGACATAGTAGTTTTGGTTCGTAACTAGTACTCATACTATTTTGGTTCGTAACTAGTACTGAAAATGTGTTTTTGCCAAAAAGTGAGAAAATGATGTCAGACCCGAAATTTCTTCAAGCATCACAGAAGATAGATGAGACACTGCAAAATATTGAATCTTATGAAGAGATGACACAGAAATGAGTAAGTTGTTCAGAGCCCTGGTGGTTATCTCCATATCAACAAACGTTTCAGTCCAGAGGCTGTGTTGCATGGTTGTTTATTCCACAATCCTGTACATTGGAATTAGGAATCAAGAATATAGTTAACATTCTGCCAAACCTGTAGAAGTTATACTACAGGTTTGGCAGAATGTTGATTACCCTGTTTCGACGCACATAAGGTTTTATAAGATATTTTACAACATTATATTATATTTTTTATTCTATTTTAATTGTACTTATATTGTTTCATCATTTAAAAAAAGGTGAAATATGCATATCAGGAATTGCCACATTCAGAAAACAACAGCCTCCCCACACAGTCAAGAAGAAGAGAGGGGGAGAGAGCATGGTTAATAAAATAATCAGTTTCAAAAAGGACGCCACTAACAAAAAACAAAAATGAGAACCCGAGGGGTTACCGCCTTGGAACGGTTAGTTACAAATCCGCTTACTTTGCAGTTTTGCTAAACACCATTTGCTATAAAAATCGATCTTTTAATCCATGCACATGATGTCAGCCATCTTTCTTAACAGTACCCTATTCTCACGCATTTTGATTGGATACTTATATTTATCATCATCCCCATGTATACTGTACTACCATGAAGGGGGTTGTTAGCCTCAAACTACTTCCTAAAATGTAACAACAAAAAGCATTATAAATTTTTATTTAACAAGTTTATAATCACATTAGTAAGGTAGTAAGGATTTCCTTTATTAAAAGAACAAGTATAATACTGTCATGGCAAATAAATTCATTTATTCATCAATCATCTATGTCTATCATCTATCATTTATTCGTCCTTCTTGCAATTTGTCTCCTCTCCTTATAACTTATAACCCGGACACTTGTACAATGTGACAGCTGAACCCAGTGCCCACACTGATCACGCTCGGCCCATTTGACAAATATAACTGAAGTACTGTTTCTGATTTCTGTTGGAGTGAACAGTTTACAAGCGCAGCATTTCTCGCTATCTTCTATAATTCCAGATTCATCAGATGGAACAACAAGTTCAGGTTGTCTGATCAAGCCAGGTCGAACTGAACAATGGTTGTGTTCTAGAATTAGTGCCCTTTCGCTTAATTGATGCCTGAGAGATGATTCTGGGGCATTAAACTCTCTAGCTTTTTTCTTATTGGAGCCCCTGTTTCCCTTACTTTCTGCAGTGCAGTGGTCATAGCAGCTGGGCTATACTAACTGTAATCTACAACAGGCACCTAGCTTTATCTCAAATGCATAGAAAAAAGGAAGAAGTCTTTTCAAAACTAGAAATATGTCCATAGGACACGGATGCCGCCGCTATGCATCATTTTCAGATACTAAAGTGCAATGATGGGCATAATAGCATTTCAAAGACAGTGATGTTCGAGTAATTATAAGAATATGCATAAACTTGATGATCAAGTAAATTATTTGTATTTGTGGCACTGTTGTCTTCTCATTACGGAAATGTCTGTGAAGAAGTTGGTGGTAATGCAATGCAATGTCATAGTGAACATTTGTGCCAAGTTATTTTGAAATCCCTTCCTTCATAAAGAAGTTATAGCCCGAACAAGTAAATTCAAGTTTTAGTAACTGTGACCTTGACCTTGGACTTACAGGCATGGGTAATGTACGCAACACACCGCCTTGTCATGGTGAACATTTGTGCCCAATCTCCTTCGCAGAGTTGTCGTTCCTTACACTCACTTTACATCTCTGCGAAAGGCTCAATGTCACGATTTTTGACCAAACCCGACAGCCTTATTTTATACAGTCATAAATTATGAATTTGAATGCTTGAGGTAAAACTAATGACTGAAATCTTTATTATCTTTCATTAAAACCGGAGAAACCCAAGCTATTGTAAATGTAATGGTGAACTATTTCTTTGAGTTAAAGTAGAAGTAGTTGAAAGTAGTCCCAGCCTATAACAGAGGTGAATATAATGAGCCGATAGTGTAAGAGAGTGATTTGTGCCAAGTTATTTTGAAAACCCTCCATTCAAAACAGTTATAGCCCGGACAAGGAAATTCTATTTTTAGTAACAGTGACCTTGACCTACAGGCATGGACATGGTACAAGACTCACCACCTTGTCATGATGAACATTTGTGTCAAGTTATTTTGAAATCAATCTATTCCTAACAAAGTTACAGCCCGGACAAGAGAATTCTATTTTTAGTAACAGTGACATTGACCTACAGGCATGGGCATGGTACGCGATACACCGCCCTGTCAGGGTGAACATTTGTGTCAAGTTATTTCGAAATCCCTCCATTTATAATGAAGTTACAGCCCAAACAAGAAAATTCTATTTTTAGTAACAGTGACCTTGACCTTGGACCTTCAGGCTTGGGTATTGTGCGGACACCCTGCCTTGTCATAGTGAAAATTTGTGCAAAGTTATTTTGAAATCCCTCCATTCATAACAAAGTAACAGCCCGGACAAGAGAATTCTATTTTAAGTAACAGTGACCTTGACCATTGACCGACAGGCATGGGCATGGTACGCGACACATCGCCCTGTCATGGTTAACATTTGTGCCAAGTTATTTTGAAATCCCTCCATTCATAACAAAGTAACAGCCCGGACAAGAAAATTCTATTTTTAGTAACAGTGACCTTGACCTTCCACCTCAAGGCTTGGGCATGTACGTGACATACCGTCTTGATATGGTGAACAATTATACCAAGTTATTCAAAAATCCAATAAGAAATAACAAAGTTACAGAGGGGACAAGATTTTGCAAGAAAATTCTATTTTTAGTAACGGTGACCTTGACCTTGGACCTACAGGCATGGGTATTGTCACGACACACCGCCTTGTTATGATGAACATTTGTGCCAAGTAATTTTGAAATCCCCCCCATTCCAAACAAAGTTAAAGGCAAAGTGTATATTTTTCTTAACACAAAATGTAAGTGAAAAAGGGGCATAATTTGAAAAATATTGGAAGCAGGGTTATGGGTCTTGTTGGTTATAATGTAGATTTTGATGGTGAAAATATATTTCATGTTTCAAGGCAGTATCTCAAGTAGTTTTAAAGTTATGGGCAAAATGCATATTTTGCTTAACACAAAATATAAGAAACAAGATATATTCCTATTAAAACTAATGTAAATGGAAGTATCAAAGGGCCATAACTTCTGAACGGAACATGTAAGAGCAAAACCCCACCTTTATGCACAACAACATATCAGGCCAAGCATTGCGGTAAAGTTTCATCAAATTCCCAGCAGAGGTGTAGGAGGAGTTGCGTTCACGAGATATACTCCTAATTAAAACTAATGTAAATGGAAGTATCAAAAGGCCATAACTTCTGAACGGAACATGTAAGAGCAAAACCCCACCTTCATGCACAACAACATATCAGGCTAAGCATTGTGGTCAAGTTTCATTAAATTCCCACCAGTAGTGTAGGAGGAGTTGCGTTCACGAGATATACTCCTATTAAAACTAATGTAAATGGAAGTATCAAAGAGCCATAACTTCTGAACGGAACATGTAAGAGCGAAACCCCACCTTTATGCACAACAACATATCAGGCCAAGCATTGCGGTCAAGTTTCATTAAATTCCCACCAGTAGTGTAGGAGGAGTTGCGTTCACGAGATATACTCCTATTAAAACTAATGTAAATGGAAGTATCAAAGGGCCATAACTTCTAAACGGAACATGTAAGAGCGAAACCCCACCTTCATGCACAACAACATATCAGGCCAAGCATTGTGGTCAAGTTTCATTAAATTCCCACCATTAGTGTAGGAGGAGTTGCGTTCACGAGAATATCGGACGGACGGACGGACAGGAGCAACTCTTAATGCCCGTCGCCATTTCATGGCGGGGCATAAAAAGATCAATTAAAAATCAATGTAAACCTAAGTCCTAAAAATAAGGTGTGCATAGTACACGGGAGTGATTTTCGGATATTTTTATGAATGGTAGTCGCATGACTTCACTTGACATTTACAACTTACTACGAGCGAGCAGACGGAGCAGCTGTCAAATTTGTTTCATATCAATTTTCACAATTTCATATATGTTTGTGTACTTTTGCATGCAACATTGTTGAGCCGATGGTTGGGTTGGAGTTATTTCACCAAGACAACTTGTACTTGTTTTGTGATACGAGAATCTGTTGAGGCAAGTGTGAGGTTGATGTACCCTAGAACCCCCAGTGGCAAATTGTTTTGCCACTGACCGTTCCAAGGCGGTAACCTCTCAGGTTCTCACTTTCGTTAATTGTTTGTGGCGTCCATATTGAAATTGATTATTGTAATACCATGTTCTCTTTTCCTCTCTCCTGTTTTGTCCTGTGAGGGGAGACTGCTGGATGTGGCCATCCCTGATATGCATATTTCACTTTTTTTATACAAAACATAATGTATTAAACAGAACAATAGAGGGGGTCTGAGGCCTTTTATTGATAATTGTCCAGGTAATTATTTTTGATTTATTTTAGTGGAAAGTGCTTTATTTTGACACTCCTAAAGACAACATAGCATGAACAACATTTTATTACTTTTCTAACAAAATTCTTCCTTTTCTAAAAATTGTCTCCTTTTATATTCATTATACATCGTTTTATTTAAACAATAATAAATGAGGGACTGTAGCTAAAACCCTCGGGGAATTATGATTTGGTCTTTTGTCAGCGTATTTCTAAATATGTCTACTGGACATTGATTTTCATTCCGAGTGGTGCATATTCGCGGCTTTACTTTTCCAACATTCCCCAAATTTGCTCCCGTCCGCTTTTTGGTTTGTCTTTCATTATATTTAATAAACTTAGTTTAATATCATTGTCGTAGCACAACGTGAGATCATCCCAACTAACTGGTATGGTCGCTACGTCCACCTCTCATTCCAAAACGTTATGCGTAACTTCACCACAAGGTGTTGATGAGTGACGAGGGAGCTGATGAACCGAGCTGCTTTGCTTCATACAAGACCTCAATTTTCTTGTCTGTAATAGCATCTGCAGCCATTGGTTTGTTACCAGGATCCAGGATTATAAAACGTTTCTCATGCTCGACTTAATTTTGAGCATGAACATTTATGTTCATTATATTAAATAAAACCTTTAAACGGAAAATATAACATAACTGAACTCAATAACAATTGTCCAAGAGACAAGTATTTTTTTTATTTATGAAGTTTGTTAATGTTCTTGATATTTTAAGTCTGAGCACAGAATTGAGTTGAGCATGAAAACAATTTTTATAATCACGGGGCCAATATAGCCTTATTCCAAGGGGAGCAACTGCAACATACTTGATCACATGGATTGCACCAGATTGTTCCCCTTGAACGTCGAGTTTGAATACGGAATTCATGCGCACGAGGAGTTAAGCTTAAGGCTATAAAGGATAAACAAATCTCACGCGGCGAAAATTGAGATTTTTCTGTCTTGTTAGGATATTCTGTTCGTCGGGCCTATTTCTATAGTCTGACAACATAAAAAAAAAACGTACATCTATCAACTTTTATTTTGAATGTTGATTCCTACAAGACAAAAGCAGTATTTCTTAGTGATAACAAGATCTGTAAATTAGAAGCACACTCGAATACTCCAAGTTGGAGCTTTACCATTAAAAGGGGGCTAAGTTCGTTGTTGGGCATTGTATTGGAATTGTTTCTGAAATATATCATAATTATTTTAATTCTATTTCAAATCAGCTGCCTTGAAGTTTATAGAGATAGTGTATGTTATATAAACTTTTACCTAAAAAGTTAAAGGGGCACTACTCTTGTAAAATAAAAAAGACAACTGTAGTAATTGCTTCTCCTGGTGTACACTTTGGTAGTAAATATTTTTTTTTTATTTTCAAGTCAGATTTGAAAACAACAGATATGTTTAATTTATCAAAACCTTTTGCAAATGTGTGCCAAGTTTCAAATATTTAAACTTGCATGATAAAAATGTGTGCCAATTTTCAAACATGATAAAAAATGTGTGCCAATTTTTTAAACATTGAAACTTGCACGATAAAAATTCTACAATACTGCAGTCTGTATACAAAATTTTCATTCAATTATTTGTATCTTTAAACTATTTTTTATAGTTGTGCATTTAAGTCATAGCAGTAATTGCACAGCTTGAAGCAGTTATTTTGCACATTGCAGAAACACTTGATCTTGTTTGCTTTATTAGTTTAAACTTATTTATTTTACATCGATAGTGAAACAAGTTATTCCAACTTATTTTAATCACGCTCGATGACTGCTTCCTTGGTGACCAACCAGTTCTCGCGCCGAAAGTGGATTGAGGAAACTGCAGACGAGCAGACGAACCTCATCCCTGGTGGGACTCGAACCCGCAGTCTCCGGATCTGGGTCCGACGCTCTACCCCTAGACCACTGATCTTCCAAGACCAGTTGCTTTATTGCTTTTTGGAAGTGTCGGGAGGCTTGACATTTTGGATTTCACCATCGCTGAAATGCATATTTCACTTCTATTTGCGGAGATTTAAAAAAAAAACAGCTGTGACTTTTTTTGTTGAAAAATATGCACAAATTGTAAAAAAACATTAGTACTGCTGAGGATTAACGTCCATTACTAATATACAACGGATAAATCTGTTAAATTGCTTTCCATTTAGTCTCTAATAAGCACTTAATATTAACAAATAGTTTTTACCACTATTCTGACTCAAATCTGTTAACTCCAGATCACACGGTTGCATATAATTGTACATAGAGCGGCACAAAAAAAGATTTATCACCACTAATATATACCGTAAGATATCATCTTTCAAACGTGATCAACCAATTTTCCACAAAATAATTATATTAAAGATATACAAATTATACTTATTATTGTAGCATATTAATGCAGCTAAGTAATTGTAAATTAATTCAGTACAAGAAAGTCGTTCTGGGTTGAAGGTTATAAAACTGTGATTAGAAACCAATCTCAAATCTCAAGCATCTGATAGGCTGAAGTGGCGATTGGTCGCCATTTCAGCCAATCTGATGCTTGAGATTTGAGACTGGTTTCTATGCTCAGTTTTATAACCTTCGGCAATTATCTCATTTCTGAAGTGTTTTTCAGATTGTACGCATTTTCGGTGGCGATATGTAACGACTGGTGATGTTTTAGTACTTAAATGTCAGAATCTACCAAATAAGGTTGAACGGTTTGACATACTGTCTCTAACCACTGGAAAGATGTTTACTGAGATCTAAGGTAGAAGTTTGCCAAGAGAATCAAACTGAGTGTGAAGAGCCAACTCGTTGATATTTAACTTACTTTAGCACCTTACTTGGTCGTGGCGTTAACATCCTGAGGCAATTAATCGGCACATTACAACGACGATCTTGTGGTCCAGTTTTACCGTTTATTGCTTTAAATAAGCGATAAGAACTCCTTATTTTGGATCAGCGTCTCCGGCCCTGGCTTTCTAAAATTTATGGCCATGGTGGCCCACCAGCTCCTACGCGCATATATAATCTTACAAAAAACAACATATTTAACAACCATTTAATTACAATTTTTAAAAGTGCGTACAAGTTTTTACTAATATTAATTTCTTCAAACTGTCATACCCTCAAGTACGTGTTCTAGGATATTGCTAATAGCAGAAAAATAATCACAACTATTAGGCACATGTTAATTATTGCTAAAATCAAGGTTTATTAAAAAGACATACGTCCACTGAATCAGCAACGGGGCTCAATAGCGAGAGAATTTATGTCTATATCGAGACTGCAGTTCATCAAAATAAAGGTTGAACATGTGGACCATGTAGTCAAACAACATTGCTGGAAATTTTAGAGTTTGAAATAGACACCTGGCGAGAAGTCTAGGCTCTAGACAGGTAAGATAACTCTCGGCCCGCCCTGTATTTAAGCTGTAGCATATTCTATATGCAGTCTTCACGTTGAAAGATTTGTCAACAACGGTAGGCAACTAGTAGTCGGAAACTGTTTAAATTCCGGGCACACGTTGTTGCAACATACAACTACCCCCTGCCAAGATGTTTGTAAGTATAGTGTAACCAACATCTGATATAGATAATGAATCATATCACGTAACAAATTTATCTTCGTTGGTACAGTCAATGTCTGCATCTGGAACGGTGCGATCTCCTGTCCCCGTCAGCTGCAGGTTGCCTCTCCCTCATCGACCTGTCTTGCTCCCCCCGCTCACTTTCGATCAGCTCAAAAGCATTAGACACTTTCTCTAGAACCCTCTCTAACAATTGCGCCGCGACTAACCCGTTTTATGCTGTAACCTCAAACCTGAGGGACGTTAATCCACTTTACACTTTATCTCTGCAATCACATGGTGACTTACCCTGTACCTCGACGTCTACCTTGACGGCCATGACGTCGGCATTGAGTGCACTATAATAATGAGACTGCTATTCACTAGAAACTATGCCGTGCGTCTTGTATACTGAAGAGGCGGCGGCAATGTCTATGCTTAACTAGTGATCCGCTGAATCTGAGCGTGAGAGCTTAATCGCGTCCCTTTCCCAGTCTATCACTCTGGGGGTGTTAGAAATTATCAGGCTTAACTCACTACTGATTAAGTTATTTCAAACCTTTTCGATGTGGTCATAACTGGCCAGGTTTTTATCTCTTTTCCCTAAATCATTGCAGCGGAAATCGCAGAGTATGCACCTGATTGGCACATCGATATCTGATGCACAAGTCTTGTAGAAATTCAACTGTGTCCTCGCCTTTTCTTCCCTTTTGTGGCAAAAGACGCACTCGTAAACCCTCCCTCGATTTGTACTACACTTAATCATAGCAGATGCCATCTGAAATAACATTATGACGTGTTTATACCACACCCCGAATTCATTCCCCGTTTAAACCCTGACCTTGGCCTGGATAGAACCCTTTAAAAACCGTTTTATTTTGATAAACCACGAGGTGCTTCAACTTACCGTGGTGCACAACACGTTCTTGAGTCGTGAGTTTAAATCGCATAATTTATTGATCTCAGTGACCTTTTGATAACGCACATTTTGTACAGATGCTGCAGTTTTGGACTTACACCTGGTTTTCTATTCTCATGAAGATACCATGTACAATCGCCTGGACCCAATACATCGGTCGCAATACGTGACGTGACCGCACCTACAGTAATTGAACCTAGCGGTGCTCTAGGCCTTTTATCCATGGGACACACATCATATATTTCTACCCAGTTGTCCACGTCATTTCTCATTTCATACTAATAATACCTCGTTTTTACTTTCTTTTACCAAATTAACCACTCAATAGCGCGCTATGATTCTCTTTTGAAATCTCGCCTATCAAGAATCTAGGAACAATCATTTGCAAAACAGGTAACTCTGACCAAATAAAACAAAAAGAATGAAAGATGACAAGGGAACTTTGAAACTCACCGAAAACGACAAAAATGAAAACATTGCAGGCTCGGTTTGATTGAGTCTGTTCATGGGCAGTAATGGAAATGCATATTACTACCCATGCCGTCTAGCCCAGGGTTGAGCGCAACTCAATATTTACACCAATAAACAGTAGAATTTTTATCAATCCCAAACGATAATATGCATACGGCTGTGAAGACGGAGCCTTCAATGCGGTGTTTTTAGACCAATAACATTCCATGTTCAGATGCGTATGGTCCCCAGGTAAAAGAATGGGGTTTCCCTTAACGAGAAAACAATGGGCGGAACTAAACAAAATAGAATTTTGACAGGGGGTCTGAGAATATAAATCCTGCATATCACAGAAAACGCCAAAATTTAAAAAGCAGGGTGTATACCCTTAGGGTGATTGAACAATATCGGAATCTATATTGTTTGTGATATTGAAACCCATCAATAAGATGGCCGAAATATTTAAACAATTTTAGAAGTAAATTGACATAGTACATATGGATCGTGCTCAACGACCATCAAAGGACGTAACTGATAACAGCACTGATTGAATGAACGCGGAGACATTTTACAGGCGCCACAAACAACGCTACTGTGATATTGAATATTTGTTTAACAGTCCATCTAGTTAAAATCATCTTCTGTAAAACACCATGTATTGAAGAAAACTGACTCCCTTTCACATCTGAATCATTCTTGTCTTATTTGAATTGACATACTTTCTCGCTGCGTGGGGGAGACTGTTTAGTGAGTGTGGCGATTCCTGATATGCATATTTCACTTTGTTACATGAGTTGAAAATTGATTCTTTTTCCTGCTGAGCCTCATTTCTAGTTGCTCTTACTTGATGCGGTGTAACATTAACTTTGACTGGATCACTTTCTCCTAAACTTGTATCATCTTTTCCAAGGATTTGTTAAACATCCATCTGTGAGTTACTTCCCCTTTACACAGTGTTGCTCACCTTTTCGTCACAAACTCAGTAAGTTTGGTACTTCCATGGTCAGGCTGCACAACTTGCCCCTCGAATCCAGTGCGATAAGTAGTGCCGGCATTGGATATTTCACCATTGACAGGATAAACCGATCCCATTTCTCGAGTTTTATTCAATTACTGGAGCACTTGAAGAATCTGACTTGATAGTACTTGTTTCGCTTCTCTTCACTCACCAGGTCTATATACATTTTACGTACGTAGTTTTCCCCACTCATGCAGTTTCGACCAGTGTCCTCATCTGAGCGGTTCCTTGTCATCAGAGTTGATACACTGGCAAGCCGAGGACTGTACACATGTTGAAATTGCATCGGCGTTACCATGACTACGACCTACTCGATACTCAACCACAAAGTCATATGCTGAGAGAATCTCAATGTATCTAGGTTGTTTTCCTTTTGGCTCTTTAAAGAGGAAAAATCAACTATTGTCGCCGATTTACGCGACCAGGAAATTCAAGGTCAGACACAATTTTACAAATACCTCATTTTTTACACATTTTAGTCAGCAGGACACAAGATAATGTTGTCAGCATCATATTACTCGTGGTCATTTAAAATAATGTTTTGTTTTGTTAAGTTTATTTGAATTTATGAACATGTAAATAGAAAATTAGTGATTTTTTTTAGATCTAGTTGGTTTTTCTTTACTGTTCTATCGTGTCTTATTATATGCAAACTAAAGATACATTCGTAATAACATTTATTTGAGCAAAGTTTCATCAACGGAATCTTACCGTAAGTTACTTTGATAATTTTCTTTTTTATCGATGGACATGCAAAGATGACTGTAGACGGCCCTTTAGGTATTTTCAGTGGTCTTAAAAATTGAATATCGTCTCAAAAATGTCTAGTTGCCATAAAGACCTTGAACATTATGAACTGAACGGAGATTTTGTAATAAACAAGAAACCTTATTTTGAAATACTTGTCAGTTCATATTTTTCAGAGCGTGATTTAAGTGCCGATAATTTTTTTCGGGATAACAAAGCCTAATTTAGTAAAAAGCTAAAATACATCTGCCTATAACTTTGTCTTACCAAGATGTTTTACGGTGTACGGGTGATTGTTTCTTTTGCATTAAGAAATCGCCTTTTGCAGACTTTAATGTTTAAACATCATAGGGTGTAAAAAGATAATGTATATCTTGCAATCTCCATTTATTAAATAACGTTTGTTCGAAAATAAATTAATAAAAAAAATCACACTTTTCGCTTTACATTATTTCAATTTTCAAGACGTTTTTTTTTCATGGGCTGTTGTGTGTTGTCTTACATACCCCGTTGTACTTGTAAATTCTTTTGGAAAGAAATGAGACATAAGCTTCATTTTTAATTTGCAAATTGTCAAAACCGTTTTAAGTGAAAGTCTTAGAGTGAAGCCACATAAACAGGCATACTATTTAGATAATTTGAAACGCAAAAAATAAGAACATAAAAAATGATCGAAAATAGATCAGACATAGAACTGACATGACAGTAACGACACTACTTCTTAAAAAATAAAACTGGTTGGCTCTAAAGGGAACATTGAACTTGATATTTTAATAAATTATTTTTATTGTTTAGTGGAAAGTGCTTTATTTTCAACAAAAAAGACAACATAGTAGTTACCACATTTAATAACTTTCTAACATTTTTTTAACAAAAGACTCCCGTTAGTATCATTATTCATCTGTTTTTAACAATATAATATCAGTATTTTTGAAAATTAATAATAAAAAACTATAATTTGATTTTCACAAATCAAAACGCTATAGTTTACAATTCAGACCTAGCTTAACTGCACTGATAACGAAGTATTCAGTTTTTAACCATAATTACAACATGGTTGATATTTGTCATGTTTTCGTTAATTGTGGCGTCTATTATAAAATTGATCATAGTATAACAATGCTTTCTTCATTCTACTTTTTGACCTTGTGGGGAGGTTATGTCCATTGGATATGGTCATTCCTGATAAATATATAATCAAAGTGAAATATGTTTATCAGAAATACTTTACAAGATACAAAATCTAACATTACGGAGTTCTGCTGGAAACCGGAGGGCGGGGGGGGGGGGGGGGGCATTGTTATGACGTCACAAATAATCATCTATCGGAAAACAAACTTATAAACTTTACTCCGAAAAATTCGTTTTCGATGAAAACTCTTATTTTATGCAGTCTTCTCCCTTTACTCACCGCAACATAACGGGTCGCAACATATATTTTCGGCGCTTGTCACGACAGATGCAGACACTGTTATTATTTTCTTGGCGATACAATCTACCCTGTACTTCCCACGTAACTGATTGCGACGGTTTTACACAATCCTTCTAAGATCCTTTTCATGTTTATAATTCGGTAGTTTTCAAAGTTTTTTATGTAATAAGTAAAACCACTAATAATGCTAAATACAAACGATTAAGAAAGTCGTTTCAATTGGAGAGTGTCCATTTTTAAAAATTAAATATTACATATTAATTTATTTATAACGTCTTAATTTTATATGGTGGGCATATCAGTTTTTTATGTTTACCCGGAGCGTTTGTGATATTTTCATTGCAACATTATGCAGTGATTGCACATTTGTATGGACAAGCCCTGAATACATACCTCTGCAGACAATGCCAGACAGCAGATTGAAATTATTTAGGGATTCTTGTGCAACATTTTCTGACAGCATAATCTATAAGCTGTACTATGATTTATTTAAAAAACATGTTTAAGGATTCTTTTAATAGAATTCATCGTCAAATCAGCAAGTCTTGTCATATTAACAGCACGCATTCGGTGACATGTCGTTCCGGAAGCTTAAAACTTTTGCGCACAAACTGTCAATTTTTTCAGTTAGAGAACGAATATGGGAGTTTCTCATTTATTTGCTGTCATGTACGTTCTATTTGATGGGATAATAGCATCCTCATTTTATGAATAATAGCATAATAAGACAAAGAAATAATTTGACCGGAAAACAAATTGGCACATCCACAAGTTCATGTGTTATTTACCATTGATCATGGATTAGACAGAGTATAATAATCGACGATTTACATGACATTCTTTTACCGCTGTCCAAATTACAAAAACATATTTAAATTAAAACAACAAAAACAATATGACGAGACAATAAAAAATATGACGAGTCTGAAGCGCTTAACTGAATAATTAAACCCGCACAATATTTATAGCACAAGCGAACGAAATTTTTAAGACTATGAAAAAATAATGATAGTGTCATAGGGTGAATTTGATTGAATGTATTTAATGTTTTTACTGAATAAAAAATGTTTTATGATATATTGTTTGTTGTGTTTTGTTCGACGAAGGTAGTGAAGTAGCATTTTGAAGACTTAGTTTTAGGAGTAATTCAAGTAGCGAACATCCTTAAGCTTTAAGCATCCTTATTTGTTTCATGTTTATTTTATGTTACAGTATGATCTTGCGGTAATCGAATACTGATTGAGAAAAGATTCTTTCTTCTTGTCTGTTCTCCCTAAACCACCCCATATCCACGGTCGGAGCTGGTGAATTTTGTGTCTGTTGAAGTGAACTGAATTGAACTGATTTGTGTATATATAAGTGAAATTATATATATCTGTTGAAATGAATTGAAATTGTGTTTTAGTGAATTTAATTGAATTAAACTGAAATGAATTGAAATGTGATAGTGAAATTGTGAAGTGTGTTACAATTTTGTCTTGAAAAGAATTGAAATTTTGTTGACTTGGAATGTGTGAACAAAACTGGTATATGAATTTGAAGGGAGTTTGAAGGGAAGTAAGTCAGTATTTTTTTTTTGAATTAAAGTGAATTATATATAAAATTGAAGAGAAGTGTGTTATGTTTCTTTTGGAGCGAACTGCTGTTAAGATGTTGTTAATGTCGGGACGCCATTTCTTAACAGGGGGGAATATGGTATAGGGTGAATTTGATTGAATGTATTTAATGTATTTACTGAATAAAAAATGTTTTATGATGTAGTGTTTGTTGTGTTTTGTTCGACGAAGGTAGTGAAGTAGCATTTTGAAGACTTAGTTTTAGGAGTAATTCAAGTAGCGAACATCCTTAAGCTTTACACCATTACATAACTTGCACGTGACTGTTTTTAACCAATGGCATGTTTCACCTGCACTGGGCAGACATAATTTGAAAACATCTTGGTAAAGCCAATTTCATTGCAAAATAAGAAAATCCATTTTTGTGGGCTATATTTACGTATACCTGCAGGTAACTACATTTTTCAGTTTATATATATGTTATGTAACTTTTCTCATTCATAACTTTGTCTTATTTTCATGTCTTGGTTGATTTTCGACATTGTTTACATTTGCCGATAGATAGATCAATCAGTTATGTCATGCATTGACAATATAATCCGTTATGTGAATTGAGAATTTATCAATACGCTAAGTTAATGATCACTTATTTGTTTCATGTTTATTTTATGTTACAGTATGATCTTGCGGTAATCGAATACTGATTGAGAATAGATTCTGTCTTCTTGTCTGTTCTCCCTAAACCACCCCATATACACGGTCGGAGCTGGAGACAATAGCTTTATTACCATTAGGGGATGCAATCTAAACCACTGACAACCATTAATTTTATATGATTGTTGAACTCTTAAGAAATATTCCTGTTCAACAAATTTTGAAAACGTTCATGCCGATAAAAATGTTATAACTATCCTATCGGGCATATAGCGAGAAGTAAGTCGTGTTCTCTAAACACGATCCTGTGAATTTTCGGAATATTATATTTTCCGAAAACTTTTTTTTATTTATCGATTTTCTTGCGAGTTTTTTTATCAAGTGATTACACATGAATTAAATAGAAAAACTGGAATGTTGCAATGCCCTATCTTGTTTAGTTTTCGAGAAAATTGAAAAATAAATTCAATGTCAAACTTCGATTCCGATCGGAATTGACATTTTCCGATCGGAATCCTGAATTTTCCTATCGGAAAATTTTCCTATCGGAATTTTTCCGGTCGGAATTTTTTCCATTCGGAAAAATTCCGATCGGAAGAGGTGATTCCGATCGGAATGTTTCCTGTGTTCATTTGATTCCTATCGGAATTCATGTTGCATTTTTCTTTCCGAGCGGAATCAGTCCTGTGGGAAAAGTTATTCCGAACATTTATTTTAATCGCAACTGATGTCTTATTTTTATAATTTCCAGTTTGTAAAGTCAGTTGTTGTGTTTTCTTATGAACATGAAAAAAAAAATAGATTGTGATAAAAGAAAAACAAAATGTATTATTTTAAATATACACTCGCTATTTTGTATGTAAGTTATTGTTATTATATTTTGTTGACAACAATTGACTCTCTTGATCATGATTGACAACTTGAAATTGATGTAATCGTCAACATCGTTTAATGTTTTCGTCAAAATGACTCATTACATAAATATAGATAATTATCCATATATCTCCATTATTTATCCGTTTTAATAAGATAGTGCTGATCAAGAAATACAGCAAAATGATATAGATTGAAGGCCTTCATTGTGCTCCCACAGACACTGACGCATGAACTAACACAGCCGTCACATAATACATGTTGTACTTGTAAGTGTGTAATATATATATGACATTTATTATATGACGTTATCTCCAGTCTGAATCATTGAAGAGGTGAAATTCGTTATTAATTTTTTCATTCCTGCTTTTATTTTTTTTAACTTGACGTACTTTTTGATTTATATTCTAAGATCACTTGTCAGACTTACTGATTCTTTTCAGTCCTGTCGGTTATTTTCTCGTTAAAGGTCAATCTCATTCTTTTATGTTGAGACCATAGCATGCAGATTATGGAATGTTATTGATGTGAAAATACCGCATAAAATACCGAGTTAAAGGTTTCATATTAAGTTTCATCGTCTTATCGGTAGATCAAAATGGGTACCTATGTTTACTTACTTGTGTAAATTTTGAGATCAACTAGGTTCTTATGGTTGTGGTTCCGTTACTGCGCATTAACCGACTAAAAACCGAGACTGCAATATTTCATGTCAAAAAATAAATATTTCAAAACTTTCTATCCTTTTTTATTTTAATAAGCAATAGTTTGGTTGTTAGTTTATTACATTTGCATAACGCACGGATACATGTATAACTTCTATATCACCGGCAGAAAATGATCTCTTGGTCAGCAGTCCTGCAATCGGTTGAGAACTCATTTTTGAAGAGAACATATTTTATCGACAATGTAAAAGAAATTTACAAATATATATATTTAAATTCATAGAGTTATTGTTGTTATTTCACCTAAATTGTACAATAACTATTGTATTTAAAAAAGAGAGAAACATAAATTCGAGAAAAAATAAACATATTTCTGGAAAAAAATCGTGAACAAGTAATAGTATACAGTAGTGTGTTTTAATTACCTTCATCTCAGATTTAATGTAAAAGTTACATTTTAACTTATATTATTTTGCAGATAATGATTATTAAACAAAAAAGATCGATTTAATAAAAGAATCATAATTCGGTTAAAATCTGTATGAAATTAGGATAGTCGCATGGTCTCGCACAATTATGGATACACATAATAGAACTGTTAGTTTGAAAAATTCCGATCGGAAGAGGTGATTCCGATCGGAATGTTTCCTGCGTTTATTTAATTCCTATCGGAATTCATGTTGCATTTATCTTTCCGACCGGAATCAGTCCTGTGGGAAAAGTTATTCCGAACATTTAGTTTAAAGGCGTTCTCTACAGTTTTTTTGGTTACACTAGAGTAATTCAGGCGGCTCGGGAACCAGTCAATTTTGTCTAGGGTTTGTGCGGACCATTAGATAAAGTAATTCTGTGATTGGTTGAAAATGCAAAAGCAGAATAAAAAATATTAAATAGCTATGTGAAAATGCAAAGTGTATAGAAGAAGTTGAAACAAAACATTTGCTTTTTTATTTTGAGTGTATGAAAATTTTTATCTTTAAAAATGGGTATTATTTTGGACAAAGTGAAACTGAAAGTGGCGCAAAGCTGAGGGTGGTGGTAATCAAGTGCATGTCGCGAAAAAGTTTACTGGTTACGCTATATTTTTGTTGTGCTTTTATGATGTCTCTAGTTTAGTTTTATTTGCAAAAGTAAGATTTTAAGGCCTTGACCCAATAGCTAATTCAGAATAGGAGATGAAGCTATACTGGGAGTCTATGGGAAATGAATTACTGTAGTCTAACCTAAACGAGTATTACACTACGGTACCACCGTCTAAATGCAATGTATAAAACACAGATCACGGTCCGATCTGGGTTTTATCACTGCATAAAACACAGTTCACGGTCCAAGACATGACTTATTCGGACATAGCTCGTTTCGGATACGTATGTAGATTATTGATTAAATTTTGGCTTAGGTTTTAAATTCGCGCACTGGTCCGAGCGCGAAATACGCGAAAATTAAGCCATCGCTAAATAAAATGATACCATAGTAATAATAAATGATGTTCACTATATACCATTAAGTCTTTTTGTTTATACATAATAACCCCCCCCCCCCTTTTGAAATTGCCATTTCGAACAAATTAACATGGTAACCTACATTTTTCTTTTTTATTTTATGTTTGTTATACATTGGTGAATATATTGGTAGTATATGGTGAAATTCTATTATGTTAAATTTAAGTAAACTTAAAAACATCCCTAAGAATGAAAAGATTTGACGATAAATTCTTTGTAGTAAAATAGGTAATACTTAATTTTTTTATATGTGTTTCATTATTTGTATTGCAATAATTAGCAATTTATTTGTAATTTAGAATTTTTTTAACTGAAAAATAGAATTATTTATGATATTCTTGTGATACATTCTACGATTTTATGCCGACAAAGAAGTCTATTAAAATCGTAAAAATTGTTCAAAATGTGACATCTTCGGTATCTAATCTAATAAAAAGCAAGAAACCCCGGTAAGGTCCCATTTTTATTTGGTTTTTCATTGCATAACATCATGTTCTTGACATAGACAAAGTTTGAATGAAATCTATTATTGGGAAAATTTTGATGAAACTGTAGCGACTGCCTTTAATCGCAACTTATGTCGTATTTATAATTTCCAGTCAGTAAAGTCAGTTGTTGTGTTTTCTTATGAAAATGAAAAAAAATCAAAAATAGATTGTAATAAAAGGAAAACAAAATGTAAATATTATTTTAAATATACACTCACTATTCTGTAAGTAAGTTATTTTTATTACAGTACCGCATTTTCAACGTGTGACGTATAGGCTTGAATGTGGAATAAGATATTTCTTTAAATAAGGATCTCCAGCTTGAAGTATTCCCCTTACGAAAATTTTGATTCCACTTTCAGAATGCTTAAGCTAATACGATACTATGCTGTCAGAAATGAACAGTAATTGTGCATGTACAGTATTTAGTACATTTATAAGTGTTCGGTGCGCTATTGATTTTAGATCGAAAATATATAAAAATTGAATGTTTTTACTTCATCCGTCACTGTGTTTCTTATTCTCTGCGATGGCGATCCTTACTGAATTGCGCTCCGTTTCTCCAAAGCTTGAAATGGAATTTATTTTTATTTAAGCAAACAAAAAGAAAAATAAAGAGTGAACAATGCGAGAAACTGACTGTATTTCACGTTCAAAATTTGTAGAACGTAGTCCTGGTATATTTTTCATAGACGCATACACAATCTAACATAAGTCAGATCTAACATATTATAGTCAGATCTAACAATATGTTAGATCTGATGACGGCCCGCAGTCACCGTACATAAGTAATAGCAGTTTTCCCTCGATTACTATTTTTAGAAATTGCCAACACAGGAAGCGTATTTATAACGCTCGCAAAATAATCTGAAGATGTCATTACATTAGAAATGCATGCAATACTACATAAACACATACATCTCAAGTAAAATATGTCTTACGCAGGCTGTCAACACTTTCCATGAGTTAAAATACTATTTTTACTAATTCACTTTTGCGATTTTATAGGCGACAATGTGATTGGTTCAACGGGTCAGTGATAAAAGCATGTTTTAGTTACTCCTCGTCAGATCCTAAGAGCTTAGCGGGTTTCAGGAAATGATTTTAATCAGATTGACGCATACAGATTGTAAAATAAGTTACTTTTCTTGACTTCAATGTATGTTATTAACTTGGTCTTAGTGATACAAATGATTTATTACAATTATTATAGAGTTTATTCATTTGGCAATAAATCTATAAAACACATGTCAGGCACCCAGCTTTTTTCAAATCGATAAGTAAAATATTTTTCTATTATACTTATTTTACGATTAGAATACTAGAAAAATTCTTTCACATTCTGCACTATACAAACACATTCATGTCTACAAGTAATCTACAAATCAAATGATAAGTTGTAACGAAATGTCCGAAATAAGTTTCATTTTCGTTTGCATTTTGTTGTAATTATGTTTAATACATATGCCTAATCGGAAAATATTAATATAACTATAATATAATTTTATGCGGCATTTTGTTTGAAATACAATATTCATTCAGTTAAAATATTTTATTTATTTATTGATACTACATAATCAACAAAATTGGTTTCAATTATCTCGCATAACTGGTTATATAAATTCTTTCATTTTGCCTGTGTATAGAAAAAATAAATTTGACAAAATCAATCATAAAACAAAAAAACAATATTGAAGCGTTATTAGACCGGAAGTTGTGGAAATTATTAAACAGGTATTTCAAACGACATTAAGACTGTATAGATACAGATGATTGAAAGTTGTTTTAATTGTTTAGTTGCTTATTCGAGTGTACGAGTAGTTAGAAAAATGCACGTGTTTTAATATGACATAATACCGGTTGTGTTTCGCGTGTTGACCGCGCGATTCGTGACGTTAACGGGATTCGAACCAACGACCTACAGAATCAGGAGTCAACGATAAAATGTTGAGGATCGGTCTAGACCACTCGGCTAATGCAGAATATGCATGAATCGAATATCAGTCCAAATATAAACTTGCTCTGGGATTTAGAGGCGGATCCAGGGGAGGTGGGGGAGGGGGGCACCGACCCCCTTCACAAAAAAATGGAGGGATGGAAGAAAGGGAGTAGCGCGTTTGGCGTTACCGCACTTCTTTACTCAACCATGCCACCTATATAGCTATAGCTGTTTAATTTGACTTAAAACAATACACTGTTAAAGACGGAAATCTTTTTTAAAAGAAAGGAAGCCGAGTTTCTTTTTTCTTTTTCCCTCGGTGAACCGAGACCGCCCAATCCGAGCTCTGCGTTTTACATTCTAAAAGCTGAAAGCGGGATTTGTGTATTTCATTTTAATAATACATAGATTTTGATTACTTAAATAGACCCGATATACATCTATGCGCTGTCTACGGAAGAATACTAGGCCTAAACCCCGCCCAAGAGATCTCCAAAAGATTAGAATTGTTCAAATTTTGTCACATCTACATGTATATCATCTACAAAAAATTTCAAACAATGCGGATAATTAAATTCTTTAGTTGTCATATATTATATGTTACATTTACGATTAAACAATAAAAAATACGAAAACAATTCACTGTGCACAGTATTTGCGCTAGTCTGGTTCCCAACTGTGCTGGGCCTGGTCGAGAAGACATTTCCGTGCCTACAACGTAACACGAATATATGTGTGCTCAAACCAAGCGAAACATTAGACGGGTCTCAGATTTTATCGCATGTATTAGTACAGTGGTTTTATCACTTGTACCCGTCCACCGCTGGATGCGAAATGGGCCAGTTTATTTTTGAAAATAGGATGTAATTTCTTGAATTGGATCCGTCCATTTCCTGCTGCCCATTGCCGCAGGCTAACGATTTGTCACCTGCTGGTGTTGTACATAAATATACACGATATGGTGTAATGATCGAGGCAGATTAAGCTGCAGTCGTTTTTTTAGATGCTTATATTGTCACATTTCAATATATGTTGCTAATAAAAATAAAATGTCGAGGTTTAAAGACTAAAATATTTCAGAGCGAACTAAAGAGTATAAGCGATATCAGATATTATTGTGAGAATCACCGAATTAATGCTTATAATGAAACATACCACCAAACTTGTGCCACTATAATCGGTGTCCGTGCCGGGGCCGGCGGGGGAGGGGGGCACGTGCCCCCGGTGCCCCAACCCTCGCTAGATCCGCCCCTGGCCAGATAATATTTTGTCAAGAATCATCATTATAGTCAGGGATGATATTTTGTCAAGATTATATTCAGGCCACAGAACGTATATGACACAGAACGCATATGCCATGGAACGTATATGTCGCACGTGTGAAATATTCGGTCAATACGGCACACTCTTCAGCCGAAATGTGGACATTAAATGTGCCATATTCGGTTGGATTTAGCTTTTATATGGCCACCAAAACATATTGGTCACTTACCAAAAAATGCGCATAAAAATGAAAATAGCAACGTATATGCTATTAAATACCGGAATTGTAAATACCAAAATTGCCATCATCATCAACATCATCAAAGTCTGCAGTAGCAGCAACTACAGATACTGCAATAAAGTTTATTTAAATTATAAATTTCCTTTGGTCTCGTATTAATTAAATGTATCATGCATATCTGCAAGTCAAAACATTAAAAAGAAAAAATAACGTGCGATGACGAGGTTTGATGATGATGATGATGATGATAATGATGATGCTGATGATGATGATATTTAAACACGATGAAACGAATATATCTTATCATTTAAATAACTTTCTTTTTTTAATTCTAAACTGTATATTCATGTTTATGTTATAATCGCCATGAAACAAGAACCGGGAAGAAAAAAAATACTTAATACTCCTGACTTGCCCGTTCTCCATTTTGTACTCTATGGTTGCGCAATAGATCACTTAAAAACGCGATAGATATTTTTAAACGAAACGTATCGTCTTAAACAACCGGTTGAGGGTCACCTTAACGTATTTAATTTACATTTATCAAGTTTTGGTAGTCTGGCTGGTCTCCGATAGAAGATATTTATTTTTGATTTATTTGCAACGTCACCCATTTACAAAAGCGATGATACGCTTGCGGGTTTATTACTCCCGAAATTTTAAAACATTAAAAATTACACGTGATGCAAAATAAATTTGATAAAAGCGTAATTTAAAGCACAACTGCCTTGAAGTACGATTAGACAGTATTGTTGAAATATTGACCTGGCACTTTTATTGTTGAAATATTGACCTGGCACTATTGAATTTGACCCTTTAGTCCGTAAATTTCGTAGACGAATAGCTATAAATTGATATAACCAGATTCAAACGGTTTAAAAGTTAAGAAGACCGCTTAACACAGTCGGTAAAGGTGCATCAATTAAAGAATATTGATCCAAACTCGTAGGTTCGAATCACATTAATTTTTTATTTTAATTTTAAAATTGCCATTCTCCTAAAATTCGAGCAGACCTTCTTGTGTATACTATCTAAGGTAGTATTATTTATAATTACTGCATATTATAGCGTGAATGCACTAAAGCAAATTGCATTTATAGCCTATACGACTGCATAATGTCAAAAATATAATTGTAGAAAAAAACTATATAATTGTAGAAAAAAACTATTTAAATAGTATCCTTAAACCAGATGTAAACCGATTTTAAATTAATTATACCATGCAAATTTCCAAAAACGTGTATTAAAAAGTGTAACATGGTGTTTGTAGGAATTCGAACAGGAGACCTTCAGATCGGTAGTCCGGCATGCCACCAATACACCACACCTCACTTACTTGTGAAGTTAACAAATATATCGATATTTGCTAGTTAAATACCAGTGTTTATCCAATGACATTTACGAAAGTTAAGGTGGTATCATTTGTCGTGGAAGAGTTGATTTGGGTTGGCCATGTGAGATCCTGATTTCATGAATTATAAAGTAAACTAGTTTTTATGATTCAAAGCAACATTAGATGAAGTGAGTACATGAATGTTAAATGTCATGCAAAAGTCCAAAACAATGAGGAATATGTAGCAATTTCTTAACTTGAAAGCAGACTTTTTCCAAATATTATACTTCTACTGTTGTGAACAATTAATGCCACAAGAAGACAGTCCATATCAAGGTCAACAGTCTTAGAAGATAATTTATTTAACAACAGTACAAAAACAGCACTCTCCAAGTCACTATACTTAAAATTTTACATTTATATTTGTTTACAAGTTTTAAAAGTAGGACTTTCCAGAATGCAAAGTACGAGTATGGTGTACAATATAGGACATTTCTTTTAAGGTTTCTGCTAACATTCCAAAACATAATTACTAATAAAATGTGTTTCTACTAGTGTTAGAACTGTTATAAACTGCTTATGAAGAACAGCTGTTTCACAATTCACAATTCTTGAAATACGCAACACAGTTTACCGCGGTTTTGGGATAGTGTACTGTAGTTTTCAAAAAAATAATACAGGTATCTTGAAAAAGAAAGATTTGTAACCAACTTTTAGAAATCTTTGCTGTTCTAACATTACGGTAATGATATTATGAAGACGTTGGGCTGAATACATGTAACTGACAGTGTTGTTAAAAAATGACAATATTTTGAAATAGTTTAGTTTGTCAGACATTTGTTGAATACTTAAAAGTATTAAAACTGCAGTTTTTATAAAGACGAGATGTTAAAGAAAAGACGGCCTTTTTTGCGACAAGACAAATACTTGTGTCTATGAAAATTCATACGAGGGTTGATCAGAAAGTTCGTAGAATGGTGCTTTAACTTCTATATATGACGTTCTATGCGCTTCAAATTTTAAACAAATATTTTTCCATTTATTTTAAATATTTTAACCAGAAATTTTTAAAATCGAACAGTTATTTTCATTTTTGTGAATATTTAAAATCACCACCCAACGTTACCCAGGAGCACGCCAAATTTTAAAGCAATGTAAGTATCACCTGGCACGACTTTGACCCTTTTTTGCGAAATTCCGCGAAATATTGTCTGCTATTGACGTCACGTCAACTAAATTTTTTCACGTTGATTCTGACGTCATGCGATGTATACAACGCATTCAATGTACATTTGAATGACGCGCATCGTTCACACACAACGTCCATTATGGTACTTCCAGAAAATGAAGAATCGCGAGCGGCAGTAAAATTTTGCTTCAATTTAGGATATTCAGCCACAGAAACGTATAATACTATGCAGAGGGCTCAACACACCAAAGATATGAAGAAAGCTACTGTTTTCAAGTGGTTTAAACGATTTTAGGATGGCAGATCAAACATAAGCGATGATGCACGCTCAGGGAGACCATCCGTTATTACGCCGACGTTAGTGGCGTCAGTGAAGACGTTCATTGAAAAAGACCGTCGGCGCACTATTAGAGATTATGTATTTAAACTTTTCAAGCCAATCGTCAATATAAACTATTGATATCTCAGGTACGTGGTAAAATGACTGTTATGCAATTGTCTCTGCAGGTGAAGTCCAGATAGCGAGGTAACCATTACAGCGGCCTACCGGAACTGCGACAGGCGTTGTACGAGATTATCGCCGACTTCAACGAGACTTGGTACCGGAACGTGTTCTCTGCGTGGATTCAAAGACATCAGAGATGTATACAGTTTCAGGGTGACTGTATTGAAAAGTTGTAGTAAATCCTATGACATTTGCGCTTGTTGCGGTTCTGAGACGTCGATTTCGACGTCGTTTATGTAACCCCGGGGTGCTCCGGGTCGAGTTTATTGTATTTGCTATTTCTTATATAGATTTTATATTTGTTATGATATTGTTATGATTTTTTCAGATTTTGTTCATGAGATATCGGGCTATATCATATTCAAATTTTAAATGTCTGCGCTTGTAAGTTGTCAAGTTATAGCACCGTTCTACGAACTTTCTGATCGTATGTAAACAATTGTACATCCTAATATACATATATATTTACAATTTAAATCATATTTATTTATTGATACTTATTATGTTATAATTATCTTTGTACACATTTCAAAGTATATTTTATTTAGTCATCAGATATTTTATGTGTTAACAGAAAATTTATATTTCAGCCTTCACTTCAAAAGCCAGATAATTCGAAAATAACATTGAAAGGTTTGTTCTGTATTGTACACCATACCTTGCATTTTCAGAAACGGGTAAACAAACATGGATGCCAAATTATAGTAGGTAGTCACTTTAAGAATGGTGTTTTCGTACATTTCTGCTTTGCTTAGTAGATAATATTCTAAGACAATGTTGTCTTTATTATTGACTGTCTTTCTGTGGCAGTAATTGTTGACAAAAAGTAGTGGTATAGGAAGTTTGGATTCCCACAGAAAATCTGTTTCAAGGTAAGTAATAACTACAAATTTCACTTTTATTTTGTTTTTGCATGTCTTTTAATACCCATATGCTTAATAAAAAATATGTGAAGCCACAAGCAGTTGACAAATGATAGTGCCTCTAGCTGGGAGCGAACCCGCATCGTCACGGCGACAGCGTCTAGCTCTACAATTCCTGCGACGCAACCAATTGAGCTAACCGGGACAACCCCAAACAAGTCAGAACAACAAATGAACAATGAAGTCATGATTTCACACACCCATCCCAACCCACTTCAGCTCTTTCTCCTTAATGAAGTGCCAGGTCAATATTGTTGTAAAATCTGTGTTCTTGAAAGGGTATGTGAGGATGAAATGCGCCTCCGGTTATATACCAAAATTAGCAATTCAAATTTACCATTACGAAAATCAGATAACGGTATATTAACTTTAGGCCTTTTTTTGAGCGCCATGTGTGAACTTGAAGTTACACATACATGTGCATTACTTTTTAACTAGTGCAAATTTATACGACAAAATAAAACTAGAATGTGAATTGACAGAAGACTTGAGAAAGCTGCTGTTGGCTGGAATAGGTAAATTATCGCAAATCATCGAAACCATCATGCCATACATGCAAAACATAATTTATAAATTTTCAATATTCAGATTTTTTTAAGAAGAAAACGAGTGAGTTTCCAACTTAACAAAATGTAGGTATCACTTTGTTATTTGACAATGTGTGGCTCAATATTGTATAGTAAAGCTCTTTCCATTTTCCAAACGTCTTACAAAATTTTCTTTAAAATATCTGCCATTCGCCATGTATTGATTTCGTTGGAGCGTCTTGTTTCAGGGAACAGTTGACCAGAAAAGACAATTCAATGCAATATAAAGCTTTAACAATTCTTATTTATTTCAAGAGAGATTTGTTGTACTTAACGAGCGAAGTTGATAATAATTTGAAAGATTATAAAATTTATAACTGTTAATTACTGATTTTAAATATTTCATTAAAATTGTTTTAATATATAGTTTCTTCAACAGACCATTTAACTAATTACAAGAACTAATTTCTCATAAAAAGTGAAAGTGAACATTACTAAAGAAAAAAAACTTGTTATTTTTGACAATAACCGGATTGATTCATTGCTAAAAGAACCCGAATCCTCATTACAATAGAGGAAAAGGGGACTTTGAAAGTCACAAGATATTTGGGTTCACATAGATAAAATAATAATTATGGACTTTTTGCTATGGATTTTTATATCCGTCAAGGTTATGTAATTGCCAGCATTTGTCTCTATGTTGGTTGGTCTATGAGTCTTTATTCTGTACGTTAGGAATAGATTTGCATGAAATCTTCTGTGAATATGGAAAATGGACGGTATATTAATGATTAAGATTTCGATAGCTCTCCGGATAACTGTCTTGGAACATTCAACAGAGGATTGATTTCTAGTGCTTATTGTTTCTTCTTCAATCCTACACGAGATAATATGCTATTATAAACACTATTTTATCTCATTTATTCTTACTAAATATATGAACTAGTTAACATGTATTTTAGACCACATTGATGTAATTCAGTAATTTTCCACTGAAATCAAGGCCAAAATGCTGTAAGTCATTAAAACAAATTGGTTCTAATAAAATTTTAAAAAGGCGTGAATATTCTGTTGGTGACAGTTTTTTCTTTTTGAAATAATGAAATTATTAACCATCCAAAACTATTTTTTATGTTATATCTAAAAAGATGAACAAAATCTGCACAGTCTCGCTGATATATTTTTTTATTAAATTCAATTAAGTAAAAGTAAAGATTTAACCTTTCAAAAGTTCAAACTCGATTTTCTCGAAATGAGCAAAATACGACTTACAACATTGTGGAAATAGGGTGACGAATTATTAACTGCAGCTCCAAAACAATGCACTTTGTGTCATTGGTTCTTGGTCACTGAATAGTCTTATTCAAACTAACAAAATCTGTTACGTAATGTTTTTCAAAATCATTAACTTATACACGAATGCACAGTATTTTATCTTTTTCAGAGTAAATGCTATCGGAGGAAAAGGTATCGGAGGAAAAGGTAGAAAGCAATCGCAGTTCAGGAAAAAGTGGACTGACTTGAAGGAAATTGCAATCAAGCAAAAATTCATATTTTTAGGAGATTTCCTAGAATTGGCACTTCTCTTAAATTGAAAAACTTCCGTTTTTTTGGTCGTAGAAATCGATAGCGACAAGTTCTCAACTCGCTTAGCTGTTCGGACATTAGTACATCTGCAAGATACCATAACGCATTCGTTTTTTTTATTAATATTCTAAAATGATCCAAGTCTAGCCGTTTTCGAGTTTTTATAGTTGAATGAAAAACAAGGTTTTAAACACTTCAGAATGACTAAAGTTAGTAAATAAAGATGAATAAATTAGTGTTCATTGTAACAGTTGATTAAGCATTATTTAAGGAAATTAGCACCACTATAATTCTTATCACTATCCGTTCCAAGGCGGTAAACCTAAAGTTTCGCTTTTTCGCAAATTGTGGTGTTCTATTTTGAAATCGATCTTATGAAAACAAGCTTTCAATTTCTCTACATTATGGCTGCGTAGAAAGGCTGTGTTTTCTGGGTGTGACAATTCATGATATGCGTCATTTATTAAATTTATATCAGAAATTCGTGATTCCGTTAGTGAATTTTATCCTTTAAACCGATATAGGTGTAGTTATGCAAGAGAATGATTGATGTAACATACTGACATCTTTCAAAATTGATTTACCGTATTTTCAAATTCTATGCAAGACGGGACTTTAAGCAAACTTTAGTGTAAATGACATTCCCCTATCTCAGAAAAAAAATTCCCCTGAAAAATAAAAAAAAATGAAAGGGACTCATGAAAATGCATGACTTTTGTGATAAAAAAAACAACAAGATAAAGATTTTGTCTTTTGCATTGTCTTTTGCATTTTACATATGACATAAAGATATTCCTTTGATCTTTGAACATAAATTGTTTAATTTTTAAGTCTAAAGTCACAAAATATACTAGCTTTTGTAATCAGTGGTAGAAAACTGTTTTATGAGCAAGTTTGACACTCCAAAGTCAAAACATGCATAGATTACTTAAAATTCCCCTTTTTTGTCTTTTTGTCTTAAAACGACATACTCTTCTGTGTGCAACCCCTACATTTGTGAAGGGACTTCAACCAAACTTGCACAGAACTATAATTGTGAACTAAAGAATTTTCAATGAATAATGTTATGCCCCTGGTCCTCCGTCCAGCCGTTTGTTAGCAATTTTGTGTCTCCTTATTTAAGGAAAATAAAACGGAGAATACTCAGTTATTATAAAAGGATGAACACTCTGTTATAACTGTCTATTTTTAGAAAAGATTACCAGTCCTGTATACTTCCGAGTATTATGTTACAGTAAGATGACAAAATTTCTCATTAGACCAGCGGTTCAAACCCCACAGAGAGCAATTTTTTAAAAATATTTTTGCCTTAATTATGGCCCTTTATGTCATATATAGAAAAATACTGTCACGTGCCCACTTACTCATATATTTCTCAAGATATTTAAACCAAACTCTCACAGAACTGTTTTCATTAAGTGCCCCTGAGCATATTGTTGGAGCTTTGTGTTTTAATCAGTTTAGGCTGAATTATGCTCATTTCTTTCTTTTTTACATATGTATATCTAGTGACTTATTATATCAAGATAAACAGAAAATATGAAAGATGGTTGCCGTGGGTGGATTTGTAAAACTTGTTACAGATATATTTCAAGCCATAAAGTGCCACCAATGTCAGTGGCCAATAGTTTTACAAGACCTTTGTTTCTTTTTCACATTATGTATATCTACTGACTTTAAAAACACATTTGCGCTCGGCCATCAGTCCGGAAAATGAAAACCTAGTTTTGTAACAATTTCTTGTCACTTGTTTGTCAATTGTATCTTTGTCAATCAATTACCTGTGTTTTCTATTAGTGAGTTACACAGAGTAACAAGTTTACCTAGTTATTATGAGATTCCTGTTTGAGTTTTTATCGTACATTTAACATGCTTGCATTTATTCAAAATTGCGCGAGTTCAATACACTCTGTGTACTACGTCATTGGTTGTTGTATATTTTTGCATTACGTCGTAGATTATCATTAGTACTATATAAGCTCCGTTTTTCGTATGAAAGGGAGAACAGTAAGGACAATTACATCGATTTCGGGTTTTCAATATTAATTTTCTTGATTCGGATATTGTTCAATCACCCCAAGGATATACTTCCTGCTTTTTAAATTATGCCTTTGGCATTTTCTGTGATGTGCAGGATTTTTATTCTCACATCCTCTGTCAAAATTATATTTGGTTTAGTTTCACCCATTGTTTTCTCTTTTATGGCAAACCCAATCTTTTATCCGGGGACCATGCGCCGATGAACATGGAATGGTATTAATCTGAAATTACCGCATTGAAGGTTCCATGTTTATCGCCATATGCATAACATCGTTTAGGGTAGATCAAAATTGTACTGTTTATTGGAGTAAATATTGAGTTGCGTTGAACCCGGGGCTAGGCGCAATGGGCAGTAATATGCATTTCCATTACTGCCCATGAACAGGCTCAATCAAACCGAACCTGCAATATTTTCATGTTTGTCTTGTTCGGTGGCTTTCAAAGTTCACTTGTCATCTATTTTAATATTTAGATGAAGAGTAAAAAAATGCTAAAATGTACTTTTCGAGGTTAATGTCTAATACGTTATTCCATTACCTATTCCCTGTTCATGTAACCACCAGTATGGCTAGATGAATACAAACCATTCTCACTTGAACCAGGATTGGAAATCCAAGCGGCAATCAAATCCGCAAACTACTGCCAAAACATGATTTGTCATAGTCAATATTTTATATTATGGCACCAATTCCTACAACCACAAACGAATAGGTTAAATTGGCGATAATGACACATAACTTTTATAAAAGCTGTCAAAACTGTCAACGGAGATTTTCTCAATTAAATATCGAAAATATTTGTATGAAACTCACACCGGTTTTAAATTTAATTATCTTCTTGGCATTTTGTTTCCGTTGTAGAACTGACGTTGTTCAGCCACTTTAAAACCAATGACCGATTACACAACATTGAATTTCGAAGAAGAGGTCACAGCTGGTAAAAAGTTTTGCCAAAAAGAGGTGCAATCTGATAAAAAGCTGAGCTATGCCATGAAAGATTGGTTAAAAGGGAGAAATGTGGTTCGAAACATGATCAGCACAATCCTTTAGTGCGATATAGTCGCGGTACAATACATGTACTTGGCTTTTCTCGTACATGTTATTACATTATTGTGTTGTGCATTTGTCTGCGTTATCTGACATTTATGTCATGAGCGGGGATTGTTGATCAGTGTCAAGTTCTGCCGTTGGAAGAGAGCGATTAAGGGCAGAATTAAAGGCCTTTCAGGTCCAGGAGAGGTGTTACCACGAGAAAAATGAAACCTGACTTTGATAGTGTAAAATAGAAAATAGATACAAGAAGGCTGAAAAAGAAGAAGGAAAGAGGACATCTAGACAGTATAAGGTATTACAACACTAAATTCTGCTAAACAAGATGGCTATTGTCCGTTTGTCAATCACAAATTCGTATATTGGCTCCAACGTTCTATAAATACTATTAATGTTCTGTCATATTAAACACGCCCAGTTTCAGCTTTAAAATTACCCTTTTAAACTTTCATTCCGACAAAGTGGTGATGATGGGGTATTCATCACCATAAATGTTTTGATAGTTTGAGTTTAATAATAAAAGAACTTATTATATGAAATTGTCTTCTGCTCTCGCTTCTTCCTAAGTGTCTTTTTGAAGTGGCTATTTCTGATATGCATATTACTTTAGTATATTTTTCATTTATTTAAAACTGAAGTCAGTGACGGTTCCTTTAATAACCTTTTCAGAGCTGCGAGGCTGTTGATTTTCTTGAACACTCATTCCATGAACTGCAGACGGAGAATGGACTTAATGCAGAGTTGTCAATACTGATGATATACTCTGTAACACACTTTAAAAGCACAGTTTCCAGATGCAGTTAAACAGTTCTCTCCTTCATTTCTTCATGGTATAGAAACGTCTAATGGGCATAGTCCAGTAATAAAAATTGACAAACACGTGACTGTTGTGCAGATTCACTCTGTTATAACCAAGTATTTCCTGTCCGCACAAAGGTTACGGTAAACTGTACTTGTTTGACAGTTTGTATACTCTTCAGCCCTTGTAGACATTACGCTTTCAGTTACAGTTACTGTATGAACGTATAAATATTAACACAGTTAGATATTTAGTCAAAAACAACCACCTTATGTGGCCATTGTGAATTAGCTTACCAGGGTCAAGAATTCTAGACCTTCATTTATACAAGAGCTTGCATTATTCAGCCATACAATCATTACCTCAATATCCAGTTCATTATCATAGAAAAACATTTCAAGTTTCCCCTTTATTTTAAACTCGTGGAAAAACATAATCAAAACACCTCTTTTAATATTAAAAGAAGAGTAGAAATACTGCTAAATAAGCTATAAAAGTTAATGTCCAATGACACAATGAAAAATAAAAAAAAAGAACTTTTGCTTAGCAGTTCATGTTAAATATCAATGGTTTAATGGTTTTATTGGTTTTTAATTAATTGCCAGCTAGTTATGTATCTGATTTGCAAATCTTTTATAAATAATGAATCAGTTTAAGACACTACTGCAAATTACGGTTATAACGGCTAATACAAGCTCTAGAATGCTTTCCGTGTTAAGTCTATCCTTTATCTCCTTTGTATGATCATATAAATCTTATTGATAGCCTACCATATGCACTTCAAAAGTTTCTGAAATTTAAAGTTATTCGTCAACCACCAAATCCTAATTGGCCAAGACTTTTAGATTGTTTTCCTCACTTAAACATCATCGAAAACCATCAAGTATAATATCTCCCAAGACACAAACTTAATTGCATACGATGCATTTGCGGAAAAGAAAATGATATATTTAAATCATTACTGGAACACAATGAATGAGAAAACTCAAGGGAGACATTTGTAAATGTACGGGTTTCTGATTCTTTGATATTAATAAATAACTTAATTCCTCGCGATAAAAAGACAGATTATTAAGCTTATTAGAACTGGGCTGAAGGTTATAAAACTGAGCATGGAAACCAGTCTGAAATCTCAAGCATCTAATTGGCTGAAATGGCGACCGGTCGCCATTTCAGCCAATCAGATCCTTGAGATTTGAGACTGGTTTCCATGCTCAGTTTTTTAACCTTGGACACTGAGCTTTGTTTTGTGCCTGATAAGAGGGGCATTTCAGAAATAATGCAACTGGAGTAATATAGCGCGCATTATATAGATTTTAAATTATTCATGCATTATACCCTTAAAGTAATCGTCCTTGATACATAGAAAATATTTCAAAGGTTTAATCCTGGTTAAAAATAGACGACCGGTATGAGTTAAATTTAACCTTGACATTCTACTTGCAGGTTAACAAAGATGGCGGTTGCATAAAAACCTCTTCAGATGGACGCACTTGATGCGGTACTGAAAGGGAATTTATTATGCATTCTACGCACGGGTCTACCTCAAATTAGCAATAAAATTGTCATTGTTGTGAATCCACTAACGTGCAAAATGGGCCAGCAGGAGGCGAAATTTGGCGAGCAGTGCCTTAGAATTTCTAATACATTTCTGCAGTCTGCTGATAGAGAACTGGGCCCGTGTTCACAAAACTTTTTGAGACCGATTTTCGATGTTATCTGACATTGAATGTCAGATTTTGACATCGATTTTGTTGACAGTGTTCACGAAAAAAATTGATGTCAGCTGACATCGAAAATGGATGTCAACTTGTAATTCAATGTCACTACTTTGACATCGATTTTTAGCATCTTTGAAAATCAATTTCATTGTCAGTTTCTATGGAGAAAAACAAAATGGCCGACATTGTAAGACGCTTGCGTCGCATCCGCTACATTAGAAACCGTTTGCCATTTGATAATCGTGTTTTTCGGGACCGAGCCAACCGTCTTGAATCACTTTCAAGGGAAGAGATTCGAGACAGATACAGGTTCTATCCTGAGAGTGTGATATATCTTTGTCAACTAGTCAATTTAGAGAGGGATACCAATCGGTCTAGCCCACTACCTCCGCTGTTGACAACTTTGGTGGCACTGCATTTCTTTGCCACCGGTACACATCACATTGTCACAGCGACTCTACATGGCATCTCGAGGTCTAGTGTCTGCCGGGCTGTTAAACAATTTACCGACGCCTTGTGTGAGCTGATCAACCAATTTGTAAATGTGCCAGTCGGAGATGCACTGACGACTGTTCAGAGAGCGTTTTATAACATTGCCGGTACAGTATGTTTTTCCATTTGATCGCATCTTGCTTACTTGATTGGTTGCTATTTAAACAAATCACGTTGTTACCGTCAAGGGAGTTAATCTACTCATGATATATAAAGTCACAACGGCTCTAAGTTACACCCCAGGTAGTTTAAGTCGGCATTAACAGCTACACGGGGAATTAATGCAAACATTCGAAAAAATTAAAGTTTCTTTAATCATGTATTTCCCGAAACATTGTCTATCATGTACCAACAGCTATTAAATATATGTGTGCGCGCATATAGATCTAGTAGATCTATTTACTATTTTAATCATGTTGTGTGTTTTTTCAAACGGTTTCATTAAGTCAACATCTGTCGCTAATCTATTTATTTTTGTTAAGTAGACTATCTCAGAAATGCACTGATTCCAACTTCAACATTTTACTGCCAAAAGTCAATACTGACTACATAAGGCAGGCGCAGTCTGGAACAATAACAAATACTGCTTATTAATGACTTATGAAATTTTTAATTAGTATGAAAGTGACTTCACAACCCGGTCCCTGAATCGCTGGTGCCCGCAAGATTTCAAGAAGTTCAAATAAATGTAATATAATTTCAATCTTTGATTTCAAGGATTTCCGCATGTGGTAGGTGCTGTTGATGGGACCCAGATCAGGATTCAGGCACCAAGTCATGATGAAGACGATTATGTCAATAGAAAGGGATATCATTCAATTAATGTGCAGGTAACAAGAGGCAAATAAAATAATATGTTTTAAGAGATTGCAATTAAAGAAAAATATATTTCATGGGTCATTATTAAATCTCCAGCTTATCAAGGATTTCTACTTTTACTGCAAGCCACTGAAAGATTAATCATGACCATCAGGCACAATGTCCGATATTAAATATCATGTAGAAATCTATCACCCCGGGCGGGGATCAAACTCACGTTCCCTGGAATAACTCTGGTTTTAATTGGGCTATCATTTTTGAATTTATGATGAGGCTATGATATCTATGCAATATAAACATGCATGTCACACAACATGCTCACTTCTTATAATTCTTCTTTCTTATTATTCTTATTTCATTCCAAGATGATCTGTGATGCAAGCTTTAAGTTCCTGAATGTTGTTGCAAAGTGGCCTGGCAGCGTCCATGATGCCCGAATATTTCGAGAGAGTAAAATTTACGGTCTTTTTGAAAGAGGTAAATAAAATGCATAAAGTATTCAGGTTTTTCTGTATTTATTTTCAAGTTTTATACAACACGAAGATAATAATTACAATATTCAAGATCTTATAAACAAGTGGGCCATGTTGGCCCTAAATCGCTCTCCTAAGTGGTATCAGGACGATATGGCCCACCACAGGACGATGTGGCCCACATATAGATTATGTAGGAGAAAAGGAATATGACTACCTTTTATCTTATAATACTGTGATGTTATGGGTCTTAACCTTCATATGTATGCTACTATATTACAAATTATTATATTCTTGTAATAAAACAGTGCTCGAAAGTTATGCGAATTGTTTTGTTGTGACAATGACAGCCATAACCACAGTGACAGCTGTAATAACAGTGACAGCCATAACCACAGTGATAGCTGTAATAACAGTGACAGCCATAACCACAGTGACAGCTGTAATAACAGTGACAGATGTAATAACAGTGACAGCCATAACCACAGTGACAGCTGTAATAACAGTGACAACCATAACCACAGTGACAGCTGTAATAACAGTGACAGTCATAACCACAGTGACAGCTGTAATAACAGTGACAACCATAACCACAGTGACAGCTGTAATGACAGTGACAGCCATAACCACAGTGACAGCCATAAACACAGTGACAGCCGTAACCACAGTGACAACCATAACCACAGTGACAGCCGTAATGACAGTGACAGCCATAACCACAGTGACAGCTGTAATAACAGTGACAGATGTAATAACAGTGACAACCATAACAACAGTGACAGCTGTAATAACAGTTAAGGAATGATTCTTATTTTGGTGCGGTTCATGCAGATTGGAAGTGCACGCGAGAGCTGGCAAATCCATAAAGCGCGCTATCAACTGTACTAGAACAATAGCAAAACATGTTTCTCCTAGTGACTACAAAAGGAAAATTTGACATTCATGTTTCCATTGTTTATAACTATTGTTCTAGTAAAGTTTATCAAACTAAATTCTAAGACATTGTTAACCTTGATATAGACAACCTTCCTGTGACTGTAGTTTAATACTATAGTGGATAATTCGGAAGTTTGGACTCCCGGCAATAAGGCTACACTCAGTGAGAAAAATTGTTTCATATTTCTAATGTTTTTATAATTCCTGATTGACCTGTAACATGTATATGCCCTATAATTGATATCTGAAGTAACAAGAAGATTTATAATTATTAAATAACATGAATTTTATGAAAATAGGTCACCACACTCCCCCCACTTTAACAGAATATTGTGACAAATGATATCACCTTAATTACACAAATTCATACACATAATAAACTCAAAAAAGCTCAGTCTTTTTTTATCCAATTACAGTATATAAAATCTCATTAGATCTATTTATTTATTTTTACTGTTAAATAGAGAATAATAGGTGGGTGTTGAATATAGCTAAAGTTTATCATGCAAGGTTGAGAAAATCTAAAATCGTGAGGCTCTATTTATCCTACCACCTTTGTTTTTTTTTTAAATCCGTTATAAATACTAACCTATTTTCAGAAAATCGTTCAACACTGCATTTCCAGCTTCTATTTTTGTCATCGTACCAGTATCCTTCTGCGAATGCTCGTACATACAAATCATGAGATTTTATTTGGGAAATAATAAACACCAACAAGTATTGCTTTTATTTGTATTAAAATGGCATATTCTGTTAACAGTTACTGAATAAATTAGCTGTTTTCTGTACTGCATTCCCGTCACAACAAACTTGACCTTGACTTAGATTTAAAAGAGAGTAATTCCGTCCAGAGACGTAGCGCGTGCGAGGTTTATCTATACAGTGTTGAATATACGAGTTTATCACATAGGTAAGTGTAGTGGTGGTGGTAGGTTAAAAAAAATAATTTTGATAACTACCTAAAAAAGCAACATATGCATATCAGGAATCGCCACACTCAAAAAACACAGCCTCCCCACGCAGCGAAAAAGAAGAGAGGAAGAGAGAGAGAGAGAGAGAGAGAGAGAGAGAGAGAGAGAGAGAGAGAGAGCTCATGTTTTATATATGTATGTCAATTCAAATAGGACGCCACAAACAATTAATAAACAAGAGAACCTTTGGGGATACCGCCTTGGAACGGTCAGTGGCAAAACAAATTGCCACTGGGGGTTTAAACCAGGTTCTAGGGTGCACCAACCTCACACTTTCCCCAACAGGTTCTCGTATCACAAAACAAGTACAAATTGTCTTGGTGAAATAACTCCAACCCACCCATCAGCTCAACAATGTTGCATGCAAAAGCATACAAACATATAAACATAAGAATTTAATAGCATTGCAAAGCCAAAGGGCGGGTACTCAATGATCTTTCCGAGACCAGAGCACCTGGAGTAAAATCAGCAAGAACACGATGACAGGGATAAAAGAAACAAATCGAGCTTTTAGGTTCTTTTAAGAAAAGATTTCCCCATAAACTTTCATAAACTCTTACACCCCTGCCACCGTCGTGCAACCAAAGAGGTAAGCATAATGCTCAACTGTAGATGGGTTAATCACCAGGCCTGCAGAGCGCTGTAAAATATCTTGTTGGTAACCTTTCTTTTTAAATTTACAGATGGTTTTTACGAATAACCGGGAGAAATTTGCATCGCCTTTTATCTTCTTAAGTTTATAAATTAAATCTCCATAAAAAACTGGCTGTGAAATTCCTTGTTGAAATAGTGATTTTAAACTGCAGCTGTATTTATGAATTAGATCTGGATATCGGCGATAAAACTTGCAAAAGGTTTTCCTTAATTTGTGATACCGATAACCTTGTTTTAAAAGTTTTTCTGTAATGCAAAGATTACGTTCATTGAAATCATTCACATCGTTGCAAGCTCTTGAAAAGCGAACAAGCTGTGAGATATAAACCCCGTAAGAAGTTGCACGAGGAACATCGCCGTCTAGAAACGGAAAATTTACTATATTAAAATTAAAATCATCTCTTTTATCATAAATTTTAGTAGTGACGTAACCATTTTCGATGGATAGATTTAAATCAAGGAAGTTTGCTTGCTTTTCTGAAGTGTTCGCTTTGTTAAGCTGTAGTTCTTTAGGATAAATCTCATTAACCAGTGATGGAAAATGGTTATTATCTATATTTAATAAATCATCAAGGTACCTCGAGGTGTTGTTAAAGGCTGTAATAATATCATCTTGATGTTCGGTAGAAAGAGATAACATGAAATCTCTTTCATAACAGTATAAAAACAGATCAGCAACAAGGGGTGCACAATTAGTACCCATTGGAATGCCTTTTACTTGTTTATAAATAGAGGTACCAAATCTCAAATAAATATTATCCAATAAAAATGTGAGCGCCTGGATAAGGTCTTGACAGGTCCATGAAGTATAATTATCAATTATTAAAATAAACTGACAAGGGACTACTGTAAGTAATCAACATTTTAATTTGTAATGTGTTTGTTTTGGGTCATTTTGTCAAACTGGCTGCAAATTTTCTTAATATCATTTTTAAAAAACCTGATAGGAACACGAAGTGAAGACCTAGAGGTGTTGCAGTATTCTGATCAGCGGCCTCGGTATCTCTATTGAAAGAGCGTCGGCACAGTAAGCAGAGGGTCCGAAGTTCGAGTCCTGGTCGGGGCTGCTGGGGGAGGAACGGGAAGTTGCGGAGTGGGGGTGGAACTCTGGCATTCAAATATTTTCATACCTGTTCAAAACTTCCACCAATTTCTCCCATTCTGCCTCCTTTTGTTTTCCTCCCTGCGTGGACCCTTTGAACCTGCAGTACAGCTGATCGTAACTTTCGTTAATCAGCTGTACTGCATAGGCTTTTTCCGATGCAGACCATGGTGGGCACTTCGCGCACTCTGATTCCGACATTTTTGACAGTTCTTCCAGCAGACGTAAACAAGGTGCCCGTAAACAAACAAATTTCCGTTTTCGTTGCGTCGCTTACGTCAATACGAAAATTATAAAAAATCGTTGTCATCTGACATCGATTTTCGATCGCACTTGACATCGATTTTATTTTCATTCGTGAACACCATTTTTGAAATCGTTGTCAAGTGAAATTCAATATCAGTGTCATCTGAGATTGATATCCGATGTCAACAAAAAGTTTTGTGAACACGGAGCCAGGTTTGCGTACATCTACCCAAAACCACAAATGGCACATCTTTTGTGGAAAATAGTATTGAAAAACTGACTAAATGATATTCTTAAAGGGATGCAGAAGATAACACCTAAATTCACATACTCATTTTCTGGTATACCCAGCGTACACAGATAAACAGCGGATCCCAGGTCCTGATGGAACCTATACCGCCTATTTTCAGTTTAAGGAACAAGAAAAAACGCAACCAGGGCCAGGTCTTTTTAGGCGAATATTGTGCATGGGAAGGAACTCAAACCCTTTCTTTGTTCAAAAACGATGTCACAAATTATAGCAGATTTATATGCACAAGGGCGTCGTCATGCAACAGGGATCGGTGCTTAAAGCCAGTGTGTGGGCGACGTTTGAAACTTTTTTTAAACATTTTAAGCGGTTTTCCGGCGGTTTTTAGTCTCAAATGCTTTTTGCTTCCTTAGACAAAAGGGGGCGTATAATTGTTATACGTTTCATCATTAAAGAACGTTTTAGAATGCGGAACACTCTTATGGCTGAAATACCAACAATACAATCTGACGAACAGTTAGTATGGCGTCAGAGATAGAGGATACAACATGAGTGATCATTTTATACTGAAATTATTAAACGAGTCGTCTAAATCGATATGAAACGAGGCTTTTGCCGAGTTTTATATCGATTTAGATGACGAGTTTAATAATTTCAGTATAAAATGAACACGAATGATGTATTTTATATATCACATACCCTGAAAAACAAGCAAAATCCATGAATTGTCCCTTTTTATTGCCTAGTAAAGCAAAATTAAAACGTGTTTAATTCGGTCGTATCAGGTGATACATTAGCTAGTCTCCAAATAATTTATCCTACCATTTTCCAATTTGCCAAAATAAGTAAAATTAAATAAATAAAATTAACTGCGCTAGTCTAGATAAAAGAATCTACCTTTTATAGGCTTCCGAAGTTGTGTTTAATTAAATAAATCGATCTACTGTATGACGTCATTTGTGGAAACTTTCATAGCGGCATATGACAACATTTAAATTTGCTTGATATAAACTCATAATTTGGATTGAAAATGTGTTTCTAGTGTTTTTATTTTGTTTCGGGGATGTTGTAAGATCACACCGACGATGTTCTGAAAACGATGTCAGCGTCTGGGTCATTTTGTTTTCGATTTAAACGAAATGAAAATGGCTTTGTTGCTGTAATATAATTTTTATTACATTAAAATTTGTGTTTAAAATATGTAACCGTGTTTTCCGTGAAGCTTCATAATCCTTGCACGGCACTACATTCCCCGATTTTTTGAAAAGTTCGTCTTTCTGTCTTATAAAGAGAAAAAATGTTGGCCACACTCGTTTTTGTCTGCTTTCGCTCAATCCCGGAAGTGGCTTTCGCTCATTTTGTTATGTTCTCTTTTTGGTTGTGGAGCGAATGTTTACCGGGCGTGTAGATCTACCCGCCCTTATGCTTTGCAAATTAATAAATGTAGGGTCTGAATACTATTTGTAAAAGAAAGTTATAATACGAGGGGCTTTTAGAAGTAATAACTCAGATACTCGAGCGGCATTGCCTTGCTCGGGATGACTCTGTTACTATCCATCCCTTTTCTACACATATAATATATTATGCCAACTTAACAGATTTTGCAGGCAGTATAATCGCAGACAGTGATACAAGCAACATAAAATACATTGATAAAAGCAACTTTTAATCAATAACCATTTACACTACAGTAAAATGGTTGGCAAGATAAGAAGTATAAAGGCAGCTGAAATTCGATGTTAGGTAAATTGATGACAGATTGGCATATAAGCGAAGGATAGTTTTTAAGGATATGTCCATTTTTCATGGACGGAATGAAGTTTCGGATGTCACCGTCATTCAAGTGAGATGGATTAAGTTTACATGCGGTTGTGACTTCATTAATGGTGAACCAAAATCAGTACGCATTGTTCTGCTACTTCTAACACTATGGTTAAAAAGTATGTTGATCTAATATTATATAAATATTACATGTCTGACAGGGTGACAGTAAAATTGCCAACTTGAGGAAATACTGTCAACCGAGGCGAAGCCGAGGTTGACAGTATTTTCGAAAGTTGACAATTTTACTGTCACCCTGTCAGACATGTAACATTTATTTTATTATACCGAAAAACTATTCAAACCATGAACAACTTTATTCAATAATGGTACTTAATTGATGTAATAATGTTATTTGAGCGAAGAAATTTGCTAAACAAATTAACCCCACGCTTCACAACATGCTTCGTGTTTTTTTAGTCTTTCTCTTGATCTAGAGTCTTTAAATCTGCCTCGTTTATGGCAGAAAAACGTTTGTTGCTTGAAATTATTGTCGTCTGTTTACAACGGAAATTTAAAAATAGATATTGTGCATGTGCGAATGGTATTATTTTCGAACATTCCGTACCTATGGTAGCGGGTGACAGTATGTTTCCGACAGTAAATTTTTTTTGACAGCACTTATATGTCACGGTGGCCTATGGAAGATTAACATTGTAAATGAAATTGAGGTATAATAAAGTGAATTATCACATACCTTCCGGTGTGGGAGTGTAATAACACCCGTTATATATTTTCGATATATAACTAGTTATATATCGTAGCCGAATCACTATTCATCCGCGTTATCAGCGATCAAAACAAATTTATGAAAATGACTTACTTTTGCCATCTGACCACTTCAGGCGAGAAAGCAGCTTCTATGAGGAACTTAAGCATCCCTTTTATTGATAATATCCACGGAAAATATAACTCCGTAAGATAGCAATACGCCAAAAGTCTATGATGAAATTATTATAATTAATATAATTTTGCTGTAATTTTAAACACGGTTACATATTTTAAACATGTAAACTGCTCCGGCTAGAACTTTTTTCCCAGCGAACAATTGTGCTTTCTTTTTACAAACTGATCATTTCTACTTTATTTTGTTCTTTGATTGCTTTAAGAAATTATTTCTGTGTTGCGTGTAAATCGAATACCGGTCGCTAGTGACTGCTGTACACATTTCGAATGATGTTATGCCTCTTTATTACGATTTATGTTCATTTTTCAAAAGGTGTAGGAGCGAAAGAGCAAGCTGTGGAGCGAAATCATAGGCAGAGCGAAAACATAACACCAGCATACATATGTTTGTCAGTCTTAATATATTCACCACACTCCTGGATTTTTCACGTACATGGTTACAACTTCGAGACATTTCAATATAAAATTTTATTATGTTTTGTTGAACACAATGTTGATTGATGTGGAAGAAATGTTGCAACGAAATGGAGTTTCCAATATTTTTTTTCATCGCACCTACAGATATTTATCTTAGGATTTCGAAGAGTAAACGACAAGCACCATTACATGACAATTATTAATCGTATCAAAAGCTATTAAATGTCAATATATCTTACAGTAGAATTTTTGTAATAAAAGTAAAGATGGGTTAGACAGTGACGGTGTGATTTAAATCGCCTGTCGTTTACTAATTCTGTTTTATTCGTAACACGGTATTTTTGTATCTTTTTAGTCTTATAATTTTAGATATTATATATGTGTATAAATGTGTTTGAAAATATTATATCTGATCACAACATAGTCATAAACGTCTATCTATAAATAAAATGTTTACACTTCATATAAGGTGTATATATATTTAAAGGTATATTTTTATCATATGCTTTTAGGGAGCCATGTACAGTTTATACTGATAATTGTAGTCGTATATATATATATATCCCGTGTTTAAATGTAACTTTAATAAACATACTTACTTGGAAATATACCGGAGCTTGTCGATCAAATTGAAATATTTAAAATACATGAATAGATTTGATCCTGTATTTGTGATCATCAAGAAACAAAAACGACAGCTTTCCTGTGGAATATTTTTTATAATCATCATTTTATTTTTAACAGATTGCTATTCTGTCTCGGTATTTTAAATGATGTTTTTCTTCTTCTTTGATGATAGGAAATAGCATTTTCTCTTGCACCCTTTAAACGCTCCTATCTGAAAGAAACAAAACAGACCACAAATAACACAAAACATTATTCAAAACCGTTTCTTTTTGCAACGACATCGTTTAAAATAAGTATAGGTTATTGTTTATTTTGAGGCTTGTATGAAAATTAAACGGTCAGGCCCAGCTGAAACGGTCAGGCCCAGCGCAGCTGGGCGACCGTTTAATTTTTCATACAAGCCTCAAAATAAACTATAACGTATATAATGGTCGAAATTATTTTTGTAACAGACAAAACAGTCGCCGCCTAAATAACCATATATGGGTATGCAAAGTAAAAGTAGTTTTGTCATTCAATGGCCCGTAAACATACTGAGAGAATATTTTAGAAAGTGAATTATGAAATTTCTTTATCTGAAAACAACATGTGAACATTACTGATTCCCAGGAAAAAAAACCGATGTAGCAGTCTATCATTGCTTTGAGTAACAAGGTTTCAACCGTGGAAGTTCCGTTTTACCCTTTATTCATTTATGAAAAATTTTATGGTATGGTAAAATAGTTTATTTCCGGATCAACGGGCTCATCCGTGTAGTCTGATCACGACCGACACTTCTCCCTAGGTTATTTGTGACAAAAAAGTGTAAAATACTGATCAGATGACATTGATTTAATAGGTGATCTTGATCTAAACTGGTCGCCTATGTGATAACAGACTTATACATGAAATAAAGAGTTAAGAAATTTAATAAGATTATCATAAGCCAAACAAGTCAAAGCTAAAATATTTATAAGATTTTAGTTTTTCAAACTTTCTAAGTCACGCCTCCTTGAACACTGTAGAAGATCGTCGACGAACTATACATGTTTATCAATAAATGTTCGGACAATATTATGGAGGAAATCGACCTATAATAAACACATTTCAGACGCGCGACTTTATGAGAATTAAGGTTCGAAATATTTGAAAAATACTGCATTGTCATTGGCTCAAAATTAATTTCAACCATTATATTCATTTAAATATGAAAAAATGAACATTTGAAACGATTTTAGAAATACTGCATACTCGGTAAGTAAGCCTATTTATAGACAGAAGTGGGAATGCATATTACTGCCCACTACGCCTAGACCCATGTTGAGTAAAACTCATTATGTACACATATACATTACACATACATAAACTATTCTTCTTTTGATCAACCCCAAACGTAAACTTGTATATTGCGCTGAAGACGAAACCTTCAATGAGTGAGTTAACAAACAAGTTAAAACGATGCAATGACAGTATGAAGTTATGTTTTCGCTCTGCCTCCTATGATTTCGCTCCACAACCTGCTCTTTCGCTCCTACACCTCTTGAAAAATGAGCATAAATCGTTTAAAGAGACGTTACACCATCTGAAATCTGTAGAGCAGTCACTAGCGACATGTATTGGATTCACACGCAACATAGAAATAATTTCTAAAAGCAATTAAAGAACAAAATTAAGTCGAAATGACAAGTTTGTAAAGAAACATGCATCATTGTTCGCTGTTAAAAAAAGTTCTAGCCGGAGCAGTTTACATGTTTAAAATATGAAACCGTGTTTTCTGTGAAGCTTCATCATCCTTACACGGCACTACATTCCCCGATTTTTGAAAAGTTCGTCCTTCTGTCTTATAAAGAGAAAAAATGTTGGTCATACTCACTTTTTGTCAACAAATCAACGCTTTCGCTCAATCCCGGAAGTGGCTTTCGCTCCTTTAGTTATGTTCTCTTTTTGGTAGTGGAGCGAATGTTTACCGGGCGTGATCTACTCGTTGACCTTATTTTGTAAATAGATCTACATTAGGGAGGTTCACGGTCGCCGCCATTTTGGAGTTCCCCTTCTGGCATAATGTAAATACGTAGTTGAAACTAATGCTTTTTTCCAGTTAAAATCCATTTTAGAGGATAAAACTATATTGGCAATGAAAGAAAAATAAATTATCTATTACTTTTGGCAATCATATACTTCAAAGCGAAATAAATGACTCGTGATCAGGTTGTGAAATCAGCTGTCAAACTGGTTGACCTACTTTTAACTAAAATGTTTTTAAGAAAGGCAACTGTAGGTGGGTTCAGAAAAATCAGTGTTGTCTAACTTTGTTGCAATGCATTGTGGGTTTGAATATATCCGGTAAGAGAGGAATGCTGGGACTTTTTCTTCTGCTAAAATAAGTTGGAATTTAGGAGGTTTTTCATGCTGAATTTAGTTCAAAGAGATATTGGTAAATTTTAAGGCTCTGGTAGTGGTTGAAATCATTACAGGAAATCAATAGAAGTCATTGTGGTACTAGATACTCATGTTATTTACAAGAAGCAGGTAAGTTTGTCTCCATAAAAGGAAGCGCAAAACAGCGCAAATGTATCAGACAATTCTTGTCTAAACCGGAAGTGGTTTTTGCGAAATTGTCATAGTATTTCGGATGTCATGTACTTCGGATACGTAACAAATGTGTGTATACATGTGAAGTAATAATTGTTGGGATGATAAAGATATACCATTATTTTAATATTATAATTCAGTTACTTAGTATTATCTGATTATTAATATGCTTTTAACTGATTAGCGACACATGTATGCGCCAAGACATTGCAATTTCAGGCATCAGAATTTTGTTTACAGCTGTCAATCTTCGTCAATCTAGAATATACAATTCTTTTAATATAGTTACTGATGTCAGACTTCATAATTATTGACAGTGGAACTGAAAGTGACGACGGTGACAACACTGAAAGAAAAAGCCCAGTATTTCCAAGAAAAAAAAGAAGGACAGAGGTATTATTAATGTTTAGATATGCTCTGTAGCAGTGTCATGCTGAATGCTTAACCGTGTAGTAAGGCAGTGCAAATATATACATTTATTTTATTTTATAAATATTTTAAGTAGATATGATCATTGGTAATTTTGAATCTGTTATGTATATTTTTGCACAGCCACCTAGTACTGTGTGGGGTTTGATGTTTAGACTATCTCATTTCTCTGTTAATCCTGCTATACCAATATTGCATAGTCATGTGGTGACTGAATCTAAGCATAGTATTTTACTATTAATGTTATTCTAACTTAGTTCTAACCTTCCTGACATATAATCTTCTAGAAGCAGTAGCATATTTGGAGTGCTTTTAATGTAGCTCTAGTGAGTTGGAATCTGTTGAGCAACTAGTATATATAAAAAAGGAAACTATTCCTTCTGATCTCAGCATTTTTTTCCCTTATGGGGAAAGGTTTGGTGATTGAATTGGTAAGACTCCTGTCAGCTTTGGAATTGTTACCCTTTTGGGGAACTAGTTAAAGAAGGAAAAAAACGCTGGATCTTCCTGTAACCATGGTAATTTCATCCAGTTTAACTATTTTGTATGCTTTCCGCTTTTTATGTGTAGTCTTCTCCTCAATCCCCTGACCTATTTGATGACAGCGATACAGAATATCCAGATCGATTGTGGGAGTGCTATGCAGACTCAAACAAGGGTTGGTACAATATGAAAGAATCGTCACCACCATCCCCATCAACTTCGGTACAGTCATCATCGTCTTGGTCAGTAGGCAGTAATGATACATTAATATCCAATCCACGTAGTAATGAAACATTAATATCCAAAAATGAAAAAGTTTTTACTCAGCTGAAAAAAGAAAATGATGATTTGAAGAAAGAAAATGCAAAACTTTGTAGAGAAAATCAACTGTTAAAAGAGGAGCTTGAAAATCTGAAAACTGAAAAATAAAAATAAATAGTATGAACATCTAAAAATAATGGAAAATATAACGAATGAGAAAGTTGTTGAATTTTTAAACGTAAATGGTGTAAATAAGTGTGTAGAGTTTTTACAGGAAAATACTCCCAATAGATCTGATATTAAGCCGTCAAAGAAATCATTTGAATATTCTTTGAAAAAATTAAAAAGCCAAGTAAAATCATACAAAAAAAGTATATCCAGATCAGATGTTAAATCAGAATATGAAACCTTTTTAAAAAGTCAGTTCTGTTTTCCAGTTCCAAATACTGAAAGAAGACATTCTCATGTTATAGCTGACAATTGTTTAGATCTTAATAGAAGCTTTACCTTAGAAAAAGACAAGGTTCATGATTTAAACAACAAATTCAAAGAGACTGAAAAATGTCATGAAGAGACTCAAGCAGAGTTACAGGAGACGCAAGCAGATTTACAAACGACAACCAAAAATCTAAAACAATGCAAATTGAATTTGAAAAGGACTGCTTCGAGAGAGACTTACGCACTCAAGAAAATTCAGAAATTGGAGGAAAAGCAAAGCAAAGATGGGTGTTGTGCTGAAAAAGATGGTCAAATTCAGTATTTACAAGATCAGATAAAAAAGAAAGATCAAGAAATTTTTGAATTAAAACAGTCATGTGAATATCTTCAAGATGTTGTAAATGATAATATCATCGCACCAAGAACACTAGATGTGTTCAATGAGGAGAAGAAACAGTATACGGAAAGTTTAAAGGAATGTGTATATGAATTACTACAATATAATGTTAGTGCTTCCAAAGTGTCAGATGTGGTAAAATGTGTATTGCACGTGTTGAACATGAAGCCAAACAAACTTCCATCAAAGGCCACAGTACTACGCATGAATCTACAAAGACTATTTATTGCTCAAAGTCACTTAACTGAAGTTTTCTCCAAAGAAGACAATACAACATTACTAACGGATGAAACGTCAAAACTTGGCTCCAAGTACATGGGGTTTGAGGCAGCTGATTCGGACGGTAATCTGGGTGTTAGGACTTAGGGACATTGAAACTAAATCAGCAGACAACACTCATAACGTTTTTAAGGAGATACTTAGTGACCTTGATGAAAAAAGTTCACAAACTGACAATCAAGTTTCCAAGGACATTATTTGTCACATTACAGCCACAATGTCAGACAGAGCTGCTACAGAAATTAAGTTTAATCAGCTTCTAGAACAGTACAGGAAGGAGGTTCTTCCGTTAACATATTATAACTATGATACTTTTACAGATGAAGAAAAATCAAGTTTGGAGTCATTAAGTAACTTCTTTTGTGGCCTTCATGCCATAGTAAATTTTGCTGAAACAACGAACAAATGTGTGAAGGAAATAGAATTCGAGCTAATAAAAGACAAGGAACTACCCTCTACAAACACAATAAAACAAGACAGTGAACCAGGAACCTGTAGACTTATAAGAACAGCAGCAAAGGCATTTGGTATAGGTAACAGTGCTGATGAGAAAAGTGGGTGTCAAATGAACTTTAAAACCTATGTTACTGATTTTCTCAAAGAAAACAATCTTCATTCATCCCTTTACGTGCATATCGTGGATCAAGGTTCAATGTGCTTTTTTCCAATGCAAATGGTGTTTATTTTATCCATGAACATATGATAGCATTTCTTCAATCCTTTGGAGCTGAAAATAGACTTTTGAAAGCTGTTTTAGAAGACCTAAGTACAAGGGAATATATTGCAGGACTAAAGGCTTTGGGTTTAGTTAGCCAGTTTGTCACATCCCCCTTTGGTCTGTGCTTGAGGACAGGAGTGTGTCAATAACTGACATGAACACTAAGTACTTAGAAATGACAACATTCTTAGAAGATGCAGCAACAAATATTGACAAATTTATGACAGGTGAACTTTATCTCTTTCCAGATAAGGTCAGAAAAGACAAACTGTATGAAAAAATAATCCTTCCAACTGAGTTTGATAACATTGTTCAAGCCTTTTTGGAAGTGATTATTCCTGCATTATGTCAGCTCAGTAAGAAACTATTCATGGATCATTTACCTGGTGGAAAACATGTTTCCTTGACCAATGAAAATAAGCAGAAGCTAAAGGGTGTGCCCAAAACATCATGTTTCGCAGAGAGCGTTTTTGGTCAACTTGACCATTTGATACGTACAAAACCAAATATGTCTACCCTTGCAGCAGAAGCCTGTATAATGTTTTGGAATAACAAAACCCTTGATTGGCTGAAAGCAAAAACTGATGCAGAAAAAGTAATTTTGATAAAATCGGCATCACAGCAAGTAAACACACTGAAAACCAAATTTAAAGAACGTCTACATGATATTGAACAGAAGAGAAGAATTGCTATACAGGAAAAGATTGCACGGAAGGAAATTGCTGAACGTGAGAAAATTAGAAAGCAGGAATTAAGTACAAATGAAATTCTAAAACATGGACTATGGCAGTCAGAAGCAGAAGTGGACAATATGTTATCTTCCTATGAATCAACTGCTGAACGTATTAAAGCTTTAAAAGTTCAACTTAAATTCAGAAAAGAAGTTCTACTCCAAGTGCCTGAAGATAAGAAATCATTTAATTTGACAAAGGCTGTTGATGGGAAAAAGTCGAGAAAAAGTTTAAGTGATGAAGAGTTGGCAAAAGACTTGAAGACTTTAGTTCGTCAGGCAATAGTTAAGGATGCTGAAAGCAATGAACAGAAACACATGTTGGTTGAGAAACGTGTGAGACATCGTTTTAAAGAAAAGATAGGCAGGACAACTGCGGTCAAGTGGTACACTGGAAAAGTGATTTCACAGGTTATCATTATGAGAATTTATGTAGTAATATTGTAGCTTTATTAATTAATAGGTATGTTCTGCGATTTATTGTCTAACAAATAACATTTTATGTTGGTTGTGGTCATATACACTAATTTTAGATATTAATATTTGAATGATTATTTACCCAGCTGACCAACACTTTACTATTACCTTGATTATGCGATCTTAAGCATATTACTTTTAAGTTTTTTAGCATGAACTTACGAACATTTAATTCATTGAATTTGCTGAAGAGCTTTTTTACTACTAATTTCATTACTTTTTATTTTATATTAAGTAAACCACATGATTAAATCAAATGCAGTAATGTTCATTCACCTTTTCAGACATTACTTATAGTTATGATTTTGTGAGGTTCCGAACAGCAACCCTTTACTGGGCACAACATCAATAATTTAATAATTAAAACACATTAGGGCTATATCATAAGAGGTAAAATACTTAAATTATAATTATCTTTAAAATATAGATTATAAAAACCAGTGATGTACATTATTCCAGGTTCCTTGGTTTCCAAATTGGTTCAACATAGTTTATGATAACGACGAAAGTGTCTACACATACCATCATCTTGACAACGATTTGGCAGAATCTGACCTTGAAATTATTGTATAGAAGTAAGTCTTGTTTTATCATCCTGTTACTACATACATTTTGTTTCAGCTAGTTATCAATTTAAAGATTCTGTTATATTTGTGACAATAATAAAATTTCATATATATAAAAGTCTGTCAATAAAGAAAAATGTCCCATAAGGTAAAATTCTTCATCAATTCAAAATGCCATAACTATTTTATTTATGAATATATTTCAATCAAATAACCACCATTGTGCAACACTATTCCACTGATATATGTATATGTTACAAATATGTGGATATAAAAAAGAAAACCTTCAAAAATATTAGTATTAATGTCTGCTGAAATTTGGTCGGAAAATTTTTGCAATTTTTAAAATTTCAAAATGCAATTAATTTTTTATTTGTCAAGATAAATCAATAAAACAAACAGAAATGTATTGCAATTTATTAGACCTTTAAAATGATGTATAACACTCTGTGTTTTTTGAAACTTTTGAAAAATGTTGAACCTCCCTATCTACATGCTGACTACATAACAACATTGATCAAAGGCCGGTCGGTAAATAAAATATTTGTAGAGAAAAAGTTATGAAACCGGCCGAACAAAAGTTACCTGACTCCAGGCATACAGATCGCTGTAGAATAAAAGGCTTTTTTTGAACCAGTTGTATCTTTCGGATAAAAGCGCAAAACTTTATTATAATTACGTTTGACGTCATGTTCACATCACTGACGTCATGTTAAGATTTACTGTGATGAATATTAACCAGAATGTTTCCGGAACGCTTGCGATTCATGATATGGATATTTCACTTTTTTACACATTTGGTATGTAAATTGGAACAAGAACCAAAGAATCCATGAATGAACTTTATGCACATTTACCAATATTCTTTTTCCAGCATTATGTTACGATGGCAAGTTTTACAAAACGCGTCTGCAGTTGATCGTTGCCAAAACAGCAATTTAGATCTACTTGATTTTATCGTGGAATTTCAGTTATTTTAAATGATTGATTCTGAATGTATTTCATTATTAAACTTTATACAATTATATCCTTTCTTTAAATCTGATGGATATTTAGTTTCCCGGAGTTCGTAGATCGGCCTTGCAAGGATTCGCATGTACGAAGAATGTACACACAATTATTCTTCATTCTGCGCTCTGCAACAGTCGGCATTACAAATCTTCACCAAACGCATCCGACACAATGGCATTTACAGTTGGTTTACACTTTGAGGGAAATACAATGGACTACCCCATATAAATAATACGCAACAAAATCCCATTCAAGTGGAAAGTACAAACAAAAACAAGCATTTTGAAATAATTTATATTCGTCTTTATCTCTTGGCAGGTAAAGGAAACAGTAAAATGTTCCGTTCTTTTTTTCTTTGAACTCAAAAGCTACAATAGATAAAAAGGAAATATTATATATATGAAAGTATCATTAATCAGTCACTATCACACCCTAGCTCAGTGGGTTGCGTTGTCGGAAATGCATGGCTAGGCGCTGTCGCCGTGACGATGCGGGTTCGCTCCCCAGCTGGGGCAATATCATTTGAAATTCACAAGAGCGATATTTGTGCAGTGTGGCGGCCGTAATTAGTCTCCAGCTACAGATAGTCAGGACTGTTATTAGTAAAATAACCCGTTACCGATGTCATGCAGTGATTATAACGTATATCAGGGCTATCCGATCAACCTTTTTGGGTGGGCGGGGGCTAATTTTGGTAATGCAAACACTTTCAGATCGCCAGTTGTCAAAGACAATACTGCAAAAACAAACACGTTTCGGACATTAACAAGGCATGGATACAAGAGCTGTCATAGAATGCTGAGATTTAAGTGCTGTTTCTTGAAAACAACTATATAAAATCAACATTCGCATGACAGCCGAGATTTCCATGCTCTAGTCTAGACTACTGTTGTAAAACTGACAGCAATTCTAAAGATAATAAAGGTGTGGACGCCACTCATGTATAAAAACAATTAGCTGATGAAAAACTAGGTACATTCAGAGGTTGGTATACCAGAGATTCTATTCTCCCCATGCACCAAATGCAAATATAAGGCTTCTACGACGTTTTTTTCTCATAGAAGCTACTTTTTTAGATTTAAAAACTGGACAGAGCTTTACACTTTTCTTTAGTTTTCTTCTGTTCAAAAAGGTGTCATTTCCTTAAGTAATACTGTAATGATTAAAAAAACACATACAGATTGTTATTGGCTGCTTATTTTAAAGGATCATTTTGTAACTTTTTGGTAAATCTCCTACAATGACTCTAAACCGAACCAGAACAAGCTTACAGAACAAAAACAGTGCTACAAACACAAAATGGGGTTTACTGTTGTACAAGCTTCTGCACTCCTCCGCCTGACTGTTCATTGACCTGTTGTTCTTTTCTGTATTCAATTCAACTGGAAATACAGCACTCCTATACAGGCCGTCAATCAAGATTTTATACAACTACCACGTGCAACATGTTACGGGGTTTTTATCTCACAGCTTGTTCGCTTTTCAAGAGCTTGCAACGATGTAAATGATTTCAATGAACGTAATCTGTGCATTACAGAAAAACTTTTAAAACAGGGTTATCGGTATCACAAATTAAAGAAAACCTTTTGCAAGTTTTATTGCCGATACCCAGATCTAATTTATAAATACAGGTGCAGTTTAAAATCACTATTGCAACAAGGTATTTTACAGCCGGTTTTTTTTATGGAGATTTAATTAACAAACTTGAGAAGATAAAAGGCAATGTTAATTTCTCCCAGTTATTCGTAAAAACCATCTGTAAATTTAAAAAGGAAGGTTACCAACATGATATTTTACAGCGCTCTGCAGGCCTGGTGATTAACCCATCTACAGTTGATCATTATGCTTACCTCTTTGTTGCACGACGGTGGCAGGGGTTTAAGAGTTTATGATGGTTATGGGGAAATCTTTTCTTAAAAGAACCTAGAAGCTCGATTCGTTTTTTTTTACTCCAGGTGCTCTGGTCTCGGTAAGATCATTGAGTACCTACCCTTTGGCTTTACTATGCTATAAGCTTCTTATTTTGTATATGTTTATGGGCTTTTGCATGCAACATTGTTGAGCCGATGGGTGGGTTTGAGTTATTTCACCAAGACAACTTGTACATGTTTTGTGATACGAGAACCTGTTTGGGGAAAGTGTGAGGTTGGTGCACCCTAGAACCTTGTTTAAACCCCCAGGCGGTATCCCCAACGGTTCTCTTCTTCGTTAATTGTTTGTGGCGTCCTTTTTGAATTAACATAAATAAAAAACATGCTCTCTCTTCTTTTTTGCTGCGTGGGGAAGGCTGTGTTTTGTGAGTTTGGCGATTCCTGATATGCATATATCACATTTTTCCAGATAAAACATAGTTTGTCTTCCTTTGACTTGACTTGCACTTAAATACGGCAATGCATATGAGAAAATACGGTACTGCATATGAGAATCCAGGGACATGTTTTCATCTACATGAATGAATCATTTTTAAGTAAATCCGGTTTGATGTTTTTTGTACTTTAGTTACTTTGATTAATAACAACACATCACGGAATGCAATTTTTAGGAAGCACCATCATGGTTCGTAAAGGTTACAAAGATTTTTTCTATCTATAGAAATCTCATTTCAAAGGGATTGGCTTACGCGATTATTACGGTTATTTAAGGTTTTTTAATAAGTATTTTTCCACAATCATGTTTCTTTTTTTTTCAACTGCACCTCGATCCGAGATTTGTTTTTAAATATTAGATTGTGGCATAATTAGGATTCTCATACTTTCATGTCGCAGTAACACTAGAAAAACGGGGATTTTTATTATTTCTCAAATTGGATAATAATTGTGTAATCATTTTTTATAACCAATGTCGACAAAATTTAGAGCGAACTACGCAATCGCTGGAGGAACATTTAGCACTTTTCATGTATCATTTGCGTAGGCTGTTACAGTAGTACCAGCGTAATTGCCAGTGCTAGGCACAGGGGTATCAAGACTATAACTAATACAGATGTACTTTGAGCAAGGGCTACAATACCGAGAAATAGTGCGCATGCTTGTACGTCATAGAAATTCTCTGTATAAGATTGAAGAGAATTTAAAAAATATGGTACTGTAGATACTGGACACTTGCATGTTGGGTTTAAAATTCATCTTCTTGGCTCGTCCCCAACAAGCAACCTAACCTCGAAAAAGGAGGACATGCCATTAATTATTATTCGAGGATTGAGAGAATGTTTCCTTTCTTTCTAGCATTTTATTGAATAATTAACTGAACGGCTTTTTCATACAGCACATGCAGATTAACATTTAGCTATTTGTTTTTACTTTTACTGTTGATATTTCTATTAAAACTTTTAAAATTGTACAAAAATAGTGAAATATGAATATCAGTAATCGCCACACTAAAAAAGAAACAGCCTCTCCACGCTTCAAAAAGAAGAGAGGAAAAGAGAGCATGTGTTTATAAGAATATGAATTTCAAATAAGCTCCCAGTAACAACGACAAGAACCCGATAAATACATGGAATTGTATTGTAAAAATGTTTAAAATTAACCGATTTTAAAGTTTTTTTTCACAAGATTTTATCAACACCTTTGCATCAGATTCTGTAATTTTCAATTAAATACATCAATACATAAACTTTTCACATACAAATAACACCATGAAACATAAATTGCCGGGCTCCAAATGTGAACAAACGTCATTCATAAGTTGATTGAGCGTCGCACTTTCTCAACGTAATCGCCGCTAATGCTTACACATTCCTGATGTCTGTACACCCATAAGTTGAACGTAGCTATGTACCAGTCACGTGAAAATGATCAAATCGCATCCCTGGTAGCGCGTTGTAACTCCTGAAACGCTGTCGAATTTCCTCCCGCGAAGACGGGCTTTGATTTTCCGGGAATACCCGGAAGTACATAGGAGCGAGATCAGGAGAATATGGCGGATGCTCTAACATTTCAAATCCCAGCATACTAATGTCAAGCATGGTAGATGCAGCGCGATGTGCGGGGCCGTTGTCTTGGTGAAACACAACATCGCACAGATCCAACCCTGGTCGTTTCCTAGCAATCGCGTCAACAAGGTCTAGGCGTAGCACCTGCGAACAGAAATGTGAGATATGGAATACGGTGTTCGCAAATAGTAATATTAATTTTTGCAATACACATTTTAATTTAAATTGTTAAATAATTTTAAACAAAATAAAGTTTTATAAGTTTAACGAGGTAAACGTTTTCACATTGGACTAATAGTCTGCTTTAGTCACAGTCTGGCCATCTCCGACTTTATGCTCCCTTGTCGGTCCATGAAATAAATAAACATCACCTTCCCTACGCTGCTCTGAACCCGCTCTTTTGCACTGTCCTTTAAAAGCGTTGGGACCTATCTGGCGCTGACCTTCGACATCCCAATGTCCCGAGTCAAAATACGATGTACGGTATAGCAGGATACGACCAGGTCGTCAAGCAGAAACGCGCATCGTTACGCGCCGATCAACATTAACCATACCTAGAACAGCATCAAATATCGACGTCTTTACCGTTGCTGGTCGTCCTTGGCGTGGATCGTCTTTTAGCGAAGTTCTTTCTTTCGAAAACCGTTCATGACACTTGTATACAAATGATTTGCTGCTAGAATCTGTAGAAGCAGACTCCTCCGTCATATCTATAGTCTCCTTTTGCGATTTTCACAACCCAACACAAAACTACAAAACTTCACAACTGCATGTAATTCTTCGTCTTTAAAGAAGCCATAACGATGAAATTATGCTTTCTTGCGGCGAGATATAAACGGCCATGTTTCTGTAAAGATTAGTGAAATGGCAACGACTTTTCACGGAAATGACGTCAAGACGTTACTTGAACGTCTGCTATGTTCGAGCTAATTTTTTATATTCATTATTTATTTTTTGCATAAAAAATAGAGTTCTTTCACATTGTTACCTCCCCTTAGCGCTCTCTAAAATTGAAGAGCATATTTAGTCGATAAATGCACGCGAGGGGGCATCGTTTACTATTGTTAATAAGACTAAGTGATTATAAAATTAAGAAAATGTTGATTAATCATTTCAAATTTATAAATAAGCAAGTTCAGTCAAACAACGAAGAATAAAAAAAAACGTTATGATCATTTACAAGCACATCAAGAAAGTTTATGCGCATTTTAAACATTGTTTGTATCGCGGTATTTTCAGGACGCGAGTATCCAACGGATTTGTTTGGGTTTTTTATGAAAATACACTCGTGAATTGTGTTTACTAAAAATAAATCTGTATAATTGACAATTCAGACGAACATTATCGGACATTTTACCGTTTTACGGCATTTTTTTGTAACGCTATAATTTATAGTGGAATGAGACATAATTATATTCTTATGTAGCTCGTCGGCGACTAGGTTGATATGTGTTTTGCGTGTTTTGCTTTTGAGAAAAAATATTACGTATTTACATAGTAGGATGATTCCAGCTACAATCCGAGAAATCGTTAAATTGATTGAACCAAACGAATATTGCCGGAAGGCAGGCCAACCAAAACCTATTTTTAAAAAATCCAGAGTTTTTTTTTTTTTTAATAAAAACTATTTTGATGTTGAAGTTCGTAATTGTTGTCGCTGAAGGTTTTGAAAATTTCTAATATAATATTTTTATTTCTGTTTAAAATCAAAATGACCATGGACCAAACAAATGAACGGGACTGCGATATTCAGGTCCGAGTTTAGTTTTATGACACTTAGCTGTTGTGTACATGTGTGCCCGAGGCAGCGTGTCACTATCACGTAATCTCTCAATAAACAGGAAATTTTGGAGCCGTGACTAAGACCAAGTTTAATTAATATAATTGTAAAACCCATTCTAAATTCAGTTAAATTTATGTTTCATTAATTATCCTCTTCAATAATTTTAAATCCTGAGATTTTGCCTGAAAATCCTTAGATCCGGAGAAGAACCTTACGGTCCGGAGATTTCAAATAAAATCCTGAGATTTTGGAGGTCTGCGGACATTTTATCTTCTTTCTACATCATTCCCGTAACACGTAGATATTCATGAAATGCGACTTAAACTAATGTCTATTGACTATGGCTGACGATTTTATAAAAAAAAAGATGTTTATAATAACATGAATAACTTAATAAGCTTAACGGGCGTTGAATACAACGACGATACATTGCTGAATTCATCCGTTTACCACCAATTTAGAGAGATCATGTAACATAAAGTATATTTCTTGAAGTAAACGCATTTTGTCAGAAAAACTCGATACGCTTATATATGCGTCTGTGGAAAATATACAGTAACGTGTAATCCACAATGTATTTGTTTTCAGACTTCCCGATTCGAAGTGGCAACCACGTCTTTGATTGTTTTACGCTTTTCACAGTCAAATCTTGCCGACCAGACGTTTTAAGCCTATAAAATTCGGAAATTCTAAAACTCGAATTTATTATGCTTTATCATAATTATTATTATAATTTATCATTAGCTTTAAGACGACACCGTGATCATGTTTGTTCATTCTGTTAGCAATGACACAGTTAAATGCCCCCTCACTTGTCGGCTTAGGATAAAACCAATATTTTCCGCACCTAACGTGGCGTACGACGCATGCGCACAACAATGTGAAAGACCTCTATTAAAGAAAATTCTTATAATATAGGATATATAGAGTACTTTGATCTTCACACCATGTATACGTATTACGTTAATACAAAACAACAGTTAAAATTGAAAGATAGAAATGGAAAATAAAAAAGTTACAGCAAAATTCCTTAAATTTATCGAACAGCCCTCGTATGATATAGGAAGTGTTAAATACAAAACACTTTTAATTTTGCAGGTAGCATTTGTAGGTAGCAATATGCTTTGATTGAATAAAACATAAAAATTCCACATAAAAGTGCGAACACCAAAGATATACACTATTACATATGACAGTATATTGCGTGGCTTGGAAACGACGTGTCTAGATCTTAAGGAGATCCGAATCATCCCAATAGACCATCGTACCAGTAGGCACTTTTCTTAAAAAATAAAACTTTACGAAGAGTTAAACTTGCAAGGAGTAAGCCTTCGCCTTTGACACGTACTTCTTTTGTGAAAAACTCAGTATTCATAAAAATATCCATACAGAACTGCAGATTTTCTAAAATATAAATATTTAACTGTACAGAGACTATAAAGACCTCTGCGAAATATGAGTTGTAGTACCGTTTGTTCCACCGACTGTTGTAGATTCAGCAGTATTTCGCTCCATAAAAATTCGGTTTATAAGATGTTCTTAAGAGATTACTTCGTAAACTGGTCATTTTGTAATGGTTCAGTGTAATTGAACAAGGAATAACTTTAAGATTTATTTATACCTTGTTATTTATACCTTGTACAACACTATCTTGTCCAGTCATTCATTACATTGTCGGAGAAATGTAACAGGCGAAACAAATACTTAGAAAAAATGCAGTGACTACACCTAGTATTAATTTGAAAAATGAGATAATTAATCATCTGCTTTGCAAGAGCTATTTAATTAAATACGGTTTTTAATAAAGTAGGGTTAGAGACTGCCATGTCAACCACCCAGTATTTGATACTATTTACGAAATAGTAATTGTTTTGGCCACCTTTTTACACATTAACTCTTTAAAGTCCCAAGATTCCTTTTTTTGAATCAGAATGGTAGCTGTTATCAATGTTGTTATCCAAAATGGTGGTAATGATCCTCTCGTGTTTGTAATTGTGTTTTTAAAGGTCTCGGTCAATACGCGGTGTTGCTAGATTGTTTGTTTTTTTTTAACTGGAAGATACATTTATTTATAATTAAAACATATTTTTATTGTACATGCATTTCATATATTTTCTATCAGAAAAAAGGTAACGTAACTTGTTTTTAATTGAAAATCCATTAGAAAAAAATCAAACTAAGAGGCGCAATTAATTTTGAAAATAATTTCAAAATGGCCAGAGAACTTATTATTAATAAAGTGTTGAAAATTTCGAAAAAAGCTCTGAAATGTAAGAAGGATTGATTGTACGCTTATTCACATCCACCTATATTGTATATTTTTTCTGTCAAACTACAAATGCCTACATCTTTAAGAATTTTGACTTTTGTGGTTGATGAAAAAATAGAAAGAGTTGTGATTTCTTTTGAATTTTTTCAATGTCAGCCACAGGAATAGTTAGAAATTTCAGTGAAGAATGTAGAAAAAGAAAATGAGACGTGATGAACTGTGGTAATTCTCGGCCTCTAGAACCGCTAACAATATTATATCTTTTTCCATGTTTGTGCTGAAAAAAAAAAGAAATCTAAATATTTTCATGATGTGCAGCTTTTCTAAAATATAAATATTTTAACTGTACAGAGAATAAAACAGAACCGGTGAGAAATACGAGTTGTAGTACAGGTTGTTCCACCGACTATTGTATATTCAGCAGTATTCCGCTCTTAAAATACAGTTGATGAAATATTCTGAAGAGATTACTCTCCCCTTGAAACTGTTCTATTTTGTTGTATGTTGATTTCTATAGTTTAACGTGGGTTCCTACCACTTTTTTGGTTTTATGCTGCGCACAGTCAACTTGAATTTGCGTCCTTTGTGTCTTATCAGTTCTCATAAAGTTATCCTCAAACAACTGATCGCCTCCTCGGAGAGGTACGCATGACCTCTAAACGCAATATCCAAGATCCTGAGAAAAATGTCTAGCGGGGTTCCTGGAGATGAACTAAGAAATGAGCCTGTCGGACTTGGACACTGCGAGTAAAATTTAGCGCAACAAAATTCACAATGCTTTACTGTAGTTTGCCTAACAGAAAATTTCAAAATGAATGAAACAAACATATTTACTTATCTTTTCGAGTGCTGTCGTCGTCACATGCAATGCCACATGGCTTCTTATTGTCTATCAGTTTGTCAATGAGCGCTGGAGTTGTAAATAATCTTGAAAATAAGAGCCATTTAGTTATAATAAAGCCATTTCCAAAATGTTAATAGGGTGATAAAAAGTGACAAGTCAAAATAGGTTAAAGTTATTGTGACAAATAGTGGCAATAATATCTGGATACTATGTAGATTTTAATAACCTTCAATCTTTTGATTATTTTTACAATACTCTACATACTAATAATAACTAGTCTTATTATAGGTGCCATGTTGACAGTAAATGTATTTTATGTATTGCATAAAAATTGTATAGAGAACATCATTACACATGTAACTCCACAACCAATAAAAGGAATAAATGTAACATGATTTAATTGTGATATAAAAACGTAAGGAATCGCCACCCTCACGAAACACAGCCTCCCCGCGCAGCGAAAAAGAAGAGAGGAAAAGAGAGCATGTTTGTTATAGTGTGTCAATTCAAATAAGACGCGAGAAACAATTAACGAAGTAGAGAACCCTTGGGGTTACCACCTTGGCAACTAAATCATATGCAGGTATACAAACATTTAAAAAAGAAATCCAAATGGGCGCGTCTTTTGACCGGTGATTACTGTTTGTTCTGCCGTGAAAAAGCTAAATGAATCAAAATAAGTGTAATGTACAATAAACAAGCAGCCTAGAACTCGACAAAAATACTTTACATTGTCTTTCAATTACAATATAGATCTTAAAAAAACTAGGCGGATGTTTTTAGAAGAATGTAAAATTTCATTAATTTTACCTCTCCGTGAAGAACGCCAAATCGCCTCTTCCATCCTTTAAATGCCATCGCAATAGAAACACGAGCTCTGGAATGAGCTGTATTGTACCGTTGTCTAAATGGCCTGTCTACCGCTCTATGTGGTGTCATTAAGTAACGTGTACAGGCCTATCTAAAACATCAATGTTTTCTTTTATTTCAGGTAGCAGACTGCATGTGACGTGAAGGCAACACACATGTGAATTAATTAAATAAACTGAAATATACACGCGAGAAGAAAAGCACGCGCTGTTCCTATCTACAGCTCATTATTATTATTTGTCATTTTATCTCTTACAAACAAGTGTTAGTTACACTGTCGTATTGTTGCTGTCAGCTGATTGTCTGTTTCTGCTGCACACATATTAATACATTATACATGAAAATTCACATGTGCTCACAAGCATGTGATAAGCGTAATGATTTATGAGTGAATAAAATTAAGTTTTGTTTCTCTATCAAAACTTCAAAGATTTTTAACGTTTGAATCCTTGCAATGCCATTACTCTCCCGCTACTTATTAGACTGCAGCGTAAAATGTAGATGTTTTCATTGTTTACTTCATAAAATATATTTACCCGCGACCTCCCAAAATTATTACCTCTTCAAAACGTCGGTGATTTGCCTTAAGATGGGTACTCAGAACATGCCACCTGAATATAAAACTGTCGTGTGATGAGTCGAGCCACTTGGCATTAACGTGTGTAAATCTACCTACAAAAAAGTAAATACTACTCTTCTATATGTACATACAAATAAATTAAATATTGAAATGACAAGTTACTCATTTGAAATATATTAAATTTACTGTGCAACTGTATTAAATGCTTCTAGAGCCATGACATTATATTGTACTGTAATATCTATTGATATTTTCAAATTGTATTCTCATTCATTATTTTTTTCATTTAGTTTCATGTAGATTTGAGGCCGGAACATCAACAGATGCTAAGCTTATTGCTTCTTAGGCCCATTTGGCATACCGGCTTTTGCATGGTGGAGAAAGACCCCTGGGTACAACCACTGACGTTCCTCAAGTTAGCTTGCAAGCTTCATCACATAAAAGATCTTGACCCTGGTAGGTCTCTAACTCATAGCGGTGAAGGGCAAGTGATTCTCAGTCGGAAACCTTAACCACTCGGCCACGGACGCTCCTTAATTTATACAAAATAGCAGGTTCCAGAAAAGGGAGTAGCAAAGGTAGTAGATACTGCGCGGGAGTCTAGATAAGGTACTCGCTTAATTGATTTGCTGACGTCATTGAAAAACTCTTTCGGGCAAAACGCTGAATTTAATTTCGGACATTTTATAGATGACATAGAGTGAAAACGTGTTTAAATTGTTCCAGCTATATGATGACAATGAAATATGTTAAAACAATTATGTTTCATAGCTGGAAAAAAACTTCGCTTGATCTCGCCAGACGGGCTTGACTAGCGAGGACCGAACATTGCGTTTACTATTCTTTCTGTGTTTTATAATCGTTGGTTTGAATAGTAATTTCCTTCAATTCGTACTTTTCAAATTTCTTAACATGAATTGCACAAGGAAAGAATGCAAATATAGTTTTTTTGCGGTAGTGATTTTAATATTTTTTATGTAAATCATGGTTCAGGTTATAATATTTACCAATGTTTATGTTAATATTGAACTTTAGTCATCAAAAATACCCATTTTGTGTGAATTTCGTTTGCCAAAAAGATGAAAAAATATATTTAAAAAATCTGCATCACCGATTTAGCTGTAATATCAAATTTACTTGATTTATTATAATATTTTTTTCTGGTCAGTCGCTCCTGATCTACCCATTTCTTGAACGATGAAAATTTGTAATTAAATTGTTGTAGTGTAATAGTTACACTGTTTTATAAGAATACTTGGAATAGATGAAAAGGGAACTTTGAAAGCCACCGAACACGACAAATATGAAAATATTGCAGGCTCGGTTTAAGTGAGCCTGTAATTAAGAAATATTAAAAGACTGTTTACTCGGCGATAGTGGTTAACCTCTCCGAAGGGATTTACTGACTCCACTTCTGAATCTTCAGAAGTTGAAAAAGCATTCAATCGCCATCATTAAAATGGACGCATTGTCATTGAGAAAGCCTTAGGTTTTGGTTACAAGTTTGTGTGATTCACAAGAATGTAAGAATTACACATTCAGACAAATTTGAATATGCGTTAACCAGTTAATGTAATGCTCTCATCTTTCCATCAATTGACATTTGTGCATTTAATTTATAGGGTTGTTTTGACTCGACTTTACGTCACCAGTTACTTCTACTGTGGAAATGTCATCTGACGGAGGTCCTGAATCAGGTAAGCTGTCAACTGTTAATTGTTTATTATTCTATTTCGAATGAAAATTAACAGAAAACTTAATATTCACGGTTTTCTTCTTGTGGTGATTTCACACGATTTTAAATAAATTGTATTTAATTATAAAATGAAAGGAAATACACTTAGTCACAAAAAATTGATCTATTTGGGTTTAAATTTACTTGTTTAATATGGACATTTGAATGTTCGAAAATTTATAAACTTAATATGTTGTTGTTGTTTTTTTTCGAAAAATATTAAACTTTACTTTTGTTCGCAAAAATCAACTGTTTGGACAGTATCGTTGTAATGGAATCATCTTTCTATCAATTTCAGCTAGTCCATTTATTGTTTAGAGGTATTGAATAAGAAAATAGCAAAGAACATTAATGCGACTATTATGATACAATGTACTCATTCATAGACATTTATTTTCAGTCTTAGGTAGAGTAGTCTACTTTTTTAACCTGCACATTTAAGAGGCATGTGCTAGGCTGCACATGCACAACTTATGCTTAGACAGGCGAATCTGCAAAGTATAAGGTCCATGTGCTAGGCTGCACAACTTAGACATGCGCATTCCTGTTCAGATTTGATTGAGTGTACATAATCGAGTATAGACATTGTTGACATGTTAGGCAGAGCAAGACAATGGGGGATCTCCAGGACTTTTAAACATTAAATCGAAAGAAATAAATTAGGCTACAAAGTCTTGTTAAAGTTTATGTGCTATTATATTATTTTCTGTTGTCGGTAAATATTACAATATTCTAGGTAAAATAAGTGGTAATCCGCCGTTTCTTTTGCCTTGACAGTTTATGTGACCCGACAGAGTAAATATTTATAATGTAAAATATTATCTACAATAGGTTATATAAATAGTCTAGTTGCTTATTATAACCATTAATACCCATGCTATTCGAAATAACAAGTATGCAACAATTAAACAGGTTGTTAGTTAGTATCGTATGAAAATCATTTCTGTTGTTTGAAGTTAGCGTGAAAACCTTATGTTATCCAAAACAGAGGAAGAATATCCAGCAGTTGTTGGAACCACGTCAGTGGGCGCATTCCTTTTCCTCTGAACAAGTTCAATTAAATTATGATCAGATCAGTGTTCGCAAGTACATCTTTGATTTCTTTCAGTGATATCTTTTCCAGTGTTTCATAAATGCAAACGTTTTAAAGATTCACATTTCCAGCTTAGCAAGACTGTTTTGTTAAATAATACTTCTTTCTAAAAACTTCGTAGCTGATCATAAGAATTTAAACAATAGAAATAAAAAATCCATGTTTTATTGAAAAAAAATACAAAGGACATGCTTGGAGTATTCGCAAATTGATCGCTCGGATTGGCAAACAGTTTGCTTCTCAAAAATACAAGTGTTCCCTATCTCCAACGTCGCGGCCAGTGTTCCCTATCATTTTCCATTTTTGCGTTATTTACATCAGTTGCATACAGAAACTGGATATGTCTGCACCGGTAACATTAAGTCTGTCGGGATATAACAAATTTTTCACGCTTATTCCTGGACCGTTTTAAATGAAATAAACACTAAAGTACCCCGTACACGAAGACAGATTTCATAGTGTATTCCAAATTTTGCCAGCTTTTGTAGTTTATGCGGTATTTCGTGTACAGTGTTTAGCAGCTTGCACTGCTCGGTGATAGGGTACACTTGGATCTTGATGAAATCGTTCTTCTGGCAAGTTTTCGCAAGTGAGCTGATTGTTGCATGACAATTTGTTATATCCACACAGACTGAATGTTACAAAACAGTCTTGCTTAGCTGGAAATGTGAATCTTTAAAACGTTTGCATTTATGAAACACTGGAAAAGATATCATAATTTGTATAAAGCAGATTATCTGAAGATTATAAATGAAATAGAGAACACGGTGCTTATAGTGATGCGCCAGAAAACAACATATGTGCGAAATCATGATTATAGTTAGAACGTTTATATACAAAACACGAACTTTTCCAGTTTTAGTGTAGTGTAGTGTAACAAGAAATATCTTTAAAAAAAGATAAACGGCGTTGATGGAAAAGATTTAATATATAAGAAAGAAAGAAATAAAGAGCGTGCAAAAATTTCGTCTGATGATTATACGTCGATTAAAGAAGAATGTCTAATGTTAACTTTACATTTATTCAGTTTCAATAAAATACCTCTTGTAGAGTTAGTACTAATGACGAATAAATGTTATTAAAATACAATAAATGAAAATAATGACAACTTGTTACAAGAGCGAAATCTACCAACTTTTACGTAAATTAACGTAAAAAAAGTGTCCCTCCCGAGTATTGAACCCGGGGCATCCGCTTGAGAGGCGAGTGTGATAACCACTACACCAAGGCGATTTGAATGTCTGGACTTGAAATTAACAATCAGTATCAAAGGAACTAGAAAGGAACCAGTAAGAACCAGAAATATCTGCACTTCTCTGTCGTTTTACACTGTGTATTGTACTCGAGTGTTTACCTGACACCCATGAATATTCCATATAAAATCGTATTTAAGCCATCAATTGACTTAACTTGTTATTTATACCGTAAATATCTTTTTCTCCAATTCAATTATCGCTTTTAAAAACGAAAATGCCCGAACATATAAGTGCCATGTAAATACTAACACACAATATAAAAATCGTTACGGTAATCATTAACGAGACCCACTAATAACCAATCAAAATAATCTTTTTGATTTTCCCGCTGCATAATAAGTTTTATTTACAATATTTCATTGGTCAAAAAACTAGGTCAAAAGTGAGCTTAGACAGCTAACGCCGAAAAACAAACCAGGGCGTTTTGTTTGCAACATTAGATTGAAAATTCGATTTCTGAGTATTAAAACGACTTTAGGTTTCCGCAATCTCAAAAGAGTAGATATTGAAATGTGTTTTTGTCTTTTAGTCATGAAGTAAAGAATCTGGACACCGGTAAGATATTAATATATTTTATACAGGCGAGATATCCTATAATAATGTATTTTATATTTGAAACCTGGTGAATTATAAGATAGTATAGACATTGTTATAATAAAAAATGATTTTGCTGCAGACAGCAATAAATATCGATGCGGTTCTTAGAATATTTACTTAACAAACACAAATGCTTTGATACTTATTATAGTTTTATATAAGCATGTTTTTCGGGATATTATGACAGGAACCCACATTAACGAGCAGGCACTATTAGAGACAGTCATAAAACGACTGTGATTTTCCAAAAGCAAAGTCACTTTGAAACTACTTTTGTAATTTAATTTAAAAGATTTTCCTTCTCTTGATAAAAAAGTCGGGGCCGTTGATCTGATTAATAAAGTCGTAGTAGCTTAACCTCCGTTTTGTAGGCCTTAGCTGGGAAGATTTGAATCCTTGAATTTTTCATTTTTCATTTTTAATTCTACTTTAAATGTATTAAAATATATTATTGTTAAAATAATACTTTTGCCAGTGTGATTTCAAACAAATAAAAACTTGTTCATGATGTTTTTGTTATAAAGCTTTGTAAGAGCCTATAACTTTCCCTAAGCTGGCTAATAAACATCTACAAGTAAGTTTCTGGTGTGAAATATTTTTCAAGTTTTCTAAAATAATATGTTTGTTAATTCGAAGCTGCTGAATTAAAATAGAATTTACAATCCATATATTTTTCTTCAAATTTCAGGGGTAACATAATAAAAACCTCTATAACTCCAATATGTCCCAGAGTGCAAACAACGCAAAATGAATCGGGGACAGACGAGGCTTTTCAGAAAATACTTGTTTGTAAATGTCCCAAGAAGCATCTTCCCAGCCTGCAACACGGAGGTTACGCTACTAAGACTTTGTTCTAAGGGCATTTTATTCCATTCATAAGTCAGTGCTTGTCGAAGCTCAGCAAGATTTTATTGTGGCTGACCACGTGAATAAATGAATTTCTTCCCCAATCCCTAATGTGTTTCATCGGCGACATGTCTGAAGACAAGAATAGCTAGTCTAAAATATTGATGTTGTTTTGTTTTAAAAAAAATGAGTGTGAAAACAGCTGTATGCGCCCCTGCCTTTCATGCTGTAGATTACGCATACGATTCTAAACGTAAGAACGGCAATACAATAAGCCGTGGCGTTAATACAGATTGGCACAAAGCCTTTAAACATGTTTTACTGTGTATCGGTCGACTGCTCACACGTACATAGCAATAAAATTGCGAAATTTTAATACACGTTTAAATCAAGTGCAAAATGTGGAATTTAACAAGTCACGTGCATCATGACGTCGATACATTAAATTTCGTAAGTCTGTTTTCAAGACTTTACTCTGCTTGAGGCATCAGATCTTGTAAAAATAGGAAAATCTTCAAAATACATGACATTAAAATCTACATTTTTAAATGTACTGAGTATATAAAATTTTTAACTGTAATCATGCTTCTTGCTAATTATTTTTCTGGCGCATCATATAATTCTTAACGTTCACTGAAAATCTGCTTAATACAAATTGTGGTATTTTTTCTAGTGCTTTGTTTCATAAATGCAAACGTTTCAGAGATTTACATTTCTAGCTATGCAAGACTCACCTGTATTAAATAATACTCCTTTCTAACAACTTCGTAGCTGATCATAAGAATTTAAACAAAGGAAACAAAATATCTATGTTTTATTGAAAAAAAAATACAACGGGCTCGCTCCGCTTCGAAACTGATCGCTCGGACTGGCAAACAGTTTGCTTCTCAAAACAATGCAAATGTTCCCTATTATCAACGTTGCGGCCAGTGTTCCCTATCATTTTCCATTTTTGCGTTTTTCACATCAGTTGCATACAGAAACTGTATATGTCTGCACCAGAAGCATTTTTTTCTGTCGGGATATAACAAATTTTTCATGCAACAATCAGCTCACTTGCGAAAACTTGCCAGAAGAACGATTTCATCAAGATCCAACTGTACTCTACCACCGAGCAGTGCAAGCTGCCAAACACTGTACACGAAATACTGCATAAACTACAAAAGTTGGCAAAATTTGGAATACACAATGCAATCTGTCTTCGTGTACGGGGTACTTTAGTGTTCATTTAAAATGGTCTAGGAATAAGCAAGAAACAGGTAAAAACTTACCTCGAACCAAGAGAATTTTTTGGTTGGCGGCCATGTTTTTGTCACGTGATTCCATACCCTAATGTCATAGTTGCTTAGAAAGCTGCGAGGGAAATTGTGCATGTTTGTCATCAATTTGTAAAAATCTAAGAATCCGGTAAACAGGAAGTAGATGAGCTAGAAGCATAAAATCGCTTTACACCATATGGGACTATAGGATAAAGCAAAATGCAAAACATCAGGCTGCTGCATGTCATAGTTGCTTAGAAAACTGCGACGGAAATTGCGCAAGTATGTCAATTATGTGTAAAAATGTAAGTATTCGGTAAACAGGAAGTAGATGAGCAAGGAGCATAAAATCGCTTTAAACCGTATGAGACTATAGGATAAAGCAATATGCAAAATATCAGGGTGCTGAATGTAATAGTTGCCTAGAAAACTGCGACAGAAAATAAAAATGCCATTTGGTTGATGTAATTCACCTATATAGTAACAAAATCTATAAAATAAGCGACAACCAGGAAGTAGATGAGCAAGGAGCATAAACCACATCGGACTATAGGATGAAGCAATATGCAAGGTATCGGGCTGCTGCGTGTTATAGTTGCTGAGAAAACTGTGACGGAAATTTTGTTGACGGACGCACGGACAAGGGTAAAACAGTATAGCCCCTCTTCTTCGAAGCGGGGGTATACTAATGTGATACCCGCATCATTTTAACTGTATTTTTGACGATCGGTGTAATTGAAGAGTAATTTAAGAATATACTTCAAATTCCTAGATAATGTTCAAGCAATATAAGTACTTAACGTCTTATTGTAATGTCTCATAGACGTTTTGTGTCTACAATGATATTTTACCAAGAACACAACAAATAAATCTGAAAAATAACATTTTTGAATAACCTGTAAATACCTAACCACTACAATCTCTCCTATAGACAGTTTCATTCTGAATTCTTGTCGGATTATGTTTATTTTTTATCTTCTAAACATCTATATGTACTAATTTTTTCCATTTTCTTGAGTTCTTAAAAGTAATTCACAGTCACTCTGTGGGAAGGAGGTGTGCAGTTAGTGAAAGATCCAATAGTGAAGTTCTAGATGACAGCTTTTTGCCAATAACTACTTTGCCCAATGGCGCAAAGTGTAATCAAGCGAGTATATAATCAGCCGCCTTTGTATCTAGGTATTACCTCTTCTTCGAGGCTTGAGTAGCTTACGTGTTTTTAACAGAAGCGTGTAAATGCTTAATTAATTTTAAAGCAAACTTCTGCGCCATTTGTTGAAGATAACAACAATCACAGAGAGCTATATTATACTGAAACAGAATAACTGAACAAAATACGTTACTTATTTACTGTTGTATTTTTTTTAATAATATTTTCAGCATATTACATTGTTCATAATATTAATGACGTGTTTAAATAAAAAGCTTTTTTAAATGAATGTGACCGAAAAACAATCTTACATAAAAATGGAGAGTGCAGGTGGAAATTATTCTTCCGCTGATGAAGAGCATGGAATTTTTAATAACACAAACGAGTCAAATGCATCCAATGTGACAAAACTGCCTTGTAAAAATTATTACTGTGAATCTATGGACGATTACTATGACAGGATCCATACATATATCGTACCCGAGACCACAGAATGGATTCTTATTATAACATACATCATCACTTTTTTTGTGGGACTTACAGGGAACTCTTTGGTGTGCTTTGCTATATGGCGGAATAAGAGTATGAGAACAATTACGAACATTTTCCTTGTAAATCTGTCCATTGCGGACCTTGCTGTAATTATTGTGTGTTTGCCCTCAGCACTACTTGTTGATGTTACAGAAACATGGTTCCTAGGGACGGTTGTTTGTAAAGTACACCTGTTTCTTATGGTACGTATAAAAGATATACATCTTTCATCTTTAGATTTTAAAGTTAACATAACGATTGATTTTTTTTCCAACAACAAATACGAGTGTAGTTTATTGCACAATTTCTCTAAATTGTTCTTCACTTTTTTACGTATTTTATCTTCTAAACTACTTTTATTATTATGAGTTTTATGAGGTAGTTTAAGAGTAAAAATTTAAATTGTAAAATATAGCAGCTGATGAAAGTCTTTCGTTATTTAAATCCATTTTAACAGTATTCAAACTCGCTTGTAAAGAGAAAAGGCGCTATTACTTTTATAATTCCAATGAGACTACAATCGCGCCATGATAACTTAATATTCATGAGCAGAAACAACCAAAAAATTATTTACTATTTTATTTCAGCAATTAAAATTCCTATTAAGTGTTGTTAAATAAATTTAACATAGAATTTTTATTATGTTTTATAGTACATTATATAATGTAGTTTGATCTTACTTAGATCCTCTTAACTGGTACATGTATGATAATGTTGTTACAATAATCGAATAACGTGACATCTTAACATGTTTATATGAAATTGCGTCAAAAAAGTTACTAAAGAGAATCTCACAAAATGATTGCATGTTTCTTTTTATACATATTGTCGAAATGTAAGTCAAATAAAGAAAGTTAATACGGTGAAACACGTCTTGGGTTTAAATCACAATTACAGCTGGAATGATTTTGTATAATATTGTGGTGAACAAATACATGTATATGTATATATAAAAGCGCGAGAGATCCTGTGTTAACAGTTATTCAATTTTGGTGGGGACATTGATCCAGGTATTAAAATATTTTAAACAAAACAATACGAAACATTGTGTTTTATAGTTTAAAACAGTGTTGCTTTTGTCTACGTCGCCATAATTTCCTTTGTCAACAAAAATACCCCCTACTTTTTGAGTCGCTGTTTTGGAGAAAAGGGGATTCATAGGGTTCGCTTAATCAGTCGATCAGTCATCACGTGAACTTGAAATTTGTTAAATATTCGCCTTTTCTTTATGACAATTGGTTCATGAAAAAGCCAATCTCGTGGTCAGGGTCACACGTAACGCGAGTAGTTTTTGGCAACTTTTTGTGCCTTGATTTTTAAACAAAATAAATGATGTCTATTACTTTGCCATCGTAATATTTTTTCAAATAAAGTAAACATGCAAATCATATCAGAAACATCACCACTAAACAAAATACAACTTTTCCAAGCAGTTAACCAGCTTAATAAAGGACAGAGTGGTTTCATAAAAATATCTTAAATAAGACACAGGAAAACAATTAACAAAGGAAAACTATCTTTAAATTAAATAAAAAAAATGATTTTATTATTCCGACGAAAAATCCGATACTTACAAATGTAACAGAATACCCATCTACTTTGTATTAAACACATTGCTTTTAGCTATTTTCGAGAGAAAATCAGCGTGAATGCTGACACTTCCGTCTTTCGTCATCTATTCGTGTGGACATTGTGGAATTTGTGTTGTGGCTCTTTATTTACGATTAAAGTGCTGTAAATAAATAAATTCTTATTTGTTCAGTACACAATTTATTGTCCTCCCGATTAACACCCAAAAATCACAGACTTACTAAATCAATGGAAGTAGACATTCTGAAATATTCAATTTGCTCGGAGCCAACCTCGAAAATGTAGTCTACAGATTACAAGGGTAAACATTGTTTTATCTGAATATCATCAGTTAATCATAAACATTTCATCGACTCCACCTATTATACCGAAGTTGAACTGATTAACTTGCTTATTTTCTTATGGAATATTAAAGCATAAAAAGAGGTAAACGAACGTGTAAAAGACCTAGGCGGCGAGGGCAGCAATATGCATTTCCATGACTGCAAATTAACAAACTCAATCAAACAAGCATGCAATATGTTCATCTGCCGTATTCGGTGGCTATTAAAGTTCCCTTTTCCTTTTTTGAATGATTTTCAGTTCGGAGCGCTAGCCAATGCATGAACGCAAAATTTAGCGTGTGTTCATTAACAAATAGCATATTTTAGTACATGTATACAATTTCTAATTGAATGTGTTTTGAATAGTGTATACCTGTGACAATTTGTTTTGCCACTGACCGTTCCAAGGCGGTATCCTCAAAGGTTCTCCTTTTCGTTAATTGTTTGTGGCGTCCTATTTGAATTGACATAATTATAACAAACATGCTCTCTCTCTCTCTCTTCCTCTCTTCCTTTTCGCTGCTTGGGGAGGCTGTGTTTTGTGAGTGTGGCGATTCCTGATATGCATATATTACTTGTCTTTTTTATACGCCCGTTTGAAAAACGGGACGTATTATGGGAACACCTGCGGCGGGCGGGCGGGCGGGTTGGCGGGCGGGCGGGCGGCGTCCACAATGTTTTCGCTCTCTAAGTCAGAGTTTTCATCCGATCTTTATCAAACTTGGTGAATATGTTGGTGGGCATAATATCTCGACCAAGTTCTATAACCAGCCAAATCCCACCAGGCACTCCTGAATTATGGCCCTTGAATTGTCCAAAATTACTGTTTCCGCTCTCTAAGTCAAAGAGTTTTCATCCGGTCTTTATCAAACTTGGTGAATATGTTGGTGGGCATAATATCTCGACCAAGTTCTATAACCAGCCAAATCCCCCAGGCACTCCTGAATTATGGCCCTTGAATGGTCCAAAATTACTGTTTCCGCTCTCTAAGTCAAAGAGTTTTCATCCGATCTTTATCAAACTTGGTGAATATGTTGGTGGGCATAATATCTCGACCAAGTTCTATAACCAGCCAAATCCCCCAGGCACTCCTGAATTATGGCCCTTGAATGGTCCAAAATTACTGTTTCCGCACTCTAAGTCAAAGAGTTTTCATCCGGTCTTTATCAAACTTGGTGAATATGTTGGTGGGCATAATATCTCGACCAAGTTCTATAACCAGCCAAATCCCCCCAGGCACTCCTTAATTATGGCCCTTGAATTGTCCAAAATAAAGGTTTACGCTCTCTAAGTCAAAGAGTTTTCATCCGGTCTTTATCAAACTTGGTGAATATGTTGGTGGGCATAATATCTCGACCAAGTTCTATAACCAGCCAAATCCCCCCAGGCACTCCTGAATTATGGCCCTAGAATTGTCCAAAATTACTGTTTCCGCTCTCTAAGTCAAAGAGTTTTCATCCGGTCTTTATCAAACTTGGTGAATATGTTGGTGGACATAATATCTCGACCAAGTTCTATAACCAGCCAAATCCCCCCATGCACTCCTGAATTATGGCCCTTGAATTGTCCAAAATAAGGGTTTACGCTCTCTAAGTCAATGAGTTTTCATCCGATCTTTATCAAACTTGGCGAATATTTTGGTGGGCATAATATCTCGACCAAGTTCTATAACCAGCCGAATCCCCCAGGCACTCCTGAATTATGGCCCTTGAATTTTCCAAAATTACTGTTTCCGCTCTCTAAGTCAAAGAGTTTTCATCCGGTCTTTATCAAACTTGGTGAATATGTTGGTGGGCATAAAATCTCGACCAAGTTCTATAACCTGCCGAATCCCCCCAGGCACTCCTGAATTATGGCCCTTGAATTGTCCAAAAAACTGAATTAGCGGTATCTGCTCTCCAAGTCGAATAATTTTCATCCGATCGTCACGCAACTTTGATGATCAGCATTTTGACGGGCGTGTTTTGTGTCAGTTTGGCACTCTTGTTTTAGTTTGATTACATAAATACTTTTTGTTTTATAATCAAATTCTACGAACTTCCCGAACAGCCCTCGTACTTATTTCAGGTATGAGTTGCTCTGGTATATTGTTCATGAATTTCCGAGTTCTCAGGCAAACGGTTTTTCTTTCGTTTTAGTTTGTGCTTGGTAATTAGAACATGAATTAGACTAAATTGAGCTTGCAAACATTTACTACATCCATAGCTAAATACATTTCTTTACTAAATTCTAGGTGGCAATAAGTATTTCCCCCAAAATTCATTTTTGAAATTGTAGTTAGTTTTTGCCATTTGCAATGTTTGCGACCTCTTAAAGGAAATGTAATTTCATATATAAGCTGGGGACTACCGAACGACGAGGCCGGACAATAGATCCAATTCGTGCTTCCTGCTATCACAGGCTCCAAAAATAAATAGACACCATGAATTCAAAATAGTTCTTACTATATAAGAGCTAAGCACATTTCAACATGACACTCGGTGTAGACCTTTATCAGAATGTGCATAGGCCTACACACGATGTGATCAAGGTCTTCACTGTTCACTATGCAGTCAAGGCCTAAAAATAATATTCTTGTTTCTTGTAACGGGCCTCAAAAATAGGGGTCGGTAGGTCAAAAATGGGGCAGTTCACATTATTGCTAGACATGAATTTGTACTCGTAGCGTTTTAACTATAACTCTATATACCACAAAGTACATATGTAAAGATAAAGCGAAAACATTACAAGATCATTACAGGTTTTTTATCATATTAATAAACGTCACTTTTCATACTTTACTGGAACAAACGTCAATTTTAAAAATAGCGCACGGATTTTCACAATTTTGCTAGACACAGATATTTTAAAACTTTCATTTTAGTAAAGTGATCATTTAGATTGTTTTTATATGGAAACGTAGAGGAAAATTACAATTTCTTCATGTGTAAATCAAAACTTAACCCTTTCCCTTGTGTATGTAAATATCGATTAAAACACGAGCCCCGATAAATTGCACGAAAATGGGACAAATTCCTCCATCTTAGAAAATATTCTGTATTGCGACTTCCGGCATTTTGAATTACATTCCGTTGATGATGTTATCAACGGGTGTGATGTCAACGTCAATTGCCAAATTTGTGTGGGCTTCGTTCAATTTATAAACAAACTGCAGAATTTTCCCGAACAAAACTATTAGTAACGTGCTACGCTGGGCCAACCCCAAAACGACGTTAGCACACTATTTATGAATATATATATTAAAATAGCAATTCATGTTTTTTGAATCAATGAATACTGCCGTAATCGGAAAACAATTCTCCTTTATTCTTTATATAACATGTTGTAAAATTAACAGCATACGTTTAATGAATCTACGCCGAAGTGTAAAATACCCCCGAAAAACGTCATTAGTCGAAGACTGTGCGCAACATCAATGTGTTCAGCAAGTAATCTTGGGTCGCATTTAACTCAAAAAGTATGAGAGTCACAGTCATGAAACTTTACTGGTATGTTAACCATTTAGTTTAGTTATAGAGTTGGGGTTTTGTTTCTTGTCAGGTCCATTCGAACTAAAGTTATGACCCCTTATGTATTTCAGTACATTTCCAATGTAATATTGTGTTGCACGTAACACCTTTGTTGACCATAATGTGTACCTGAAGTAGTACGTTAGTGTGATTCAAATCGATACCTTTTTCTTAGAGTAATTAAATTTGATCATATTAGCTATATTTCATTTGTAAATCGCCCACTTGAATAACAACCAGAAACCAAAGTTTATAGTAACAATCTGGTGACTCGTATAATTAGAATTCTAAAATCTGTTACATCAAAATGATACTGGAATTTCAGATGATGGTTGCAGATTAAATAGGCTATTAAACCCTTCTTTGCTTGTAAAATACTCTGATTACATTTATGATATTTTAGCAACTTTTGAAATGATATATTTTAAGGGTCGGTACTGAACTGAATGATAAAATTTTATCAATATATGCCCGAATCACAGCCAAAGTAGACACAAGGTGATACATGTATTGACAACCATGAGTTGTGGTCCACTTTCGCCTTAGATCGCGCTAAAGAAAGTAGAGAACTAATAAAGTACCTACAAGACATCGAAGATTTGAATCGATTGGCCGAAAAATCACAAACCACGTGGTATGGACAAAATAGATGCAAGCCGTTTTAGGGTGAATATTTTAAAGTTTTTTAGAAAGTAACCGGTGCTCATTTCTTGGGTATCAGGCGATACCGCCGGCCGCCTGTGCTTTTAGAGACCACTGGGAATGATCAGAAAAGAACTGTTCTATAAATCTTTTTTTAACAAATATGTTAATATGTTAATATTATAACACAAAATAATAATTATGCAAAAACAAAGATCAAAGTATTAGTATATACATTGCCAACTAATCCGAAGGTTACCTATTGGTATTCTATTATTGTTATTCATTTTGTCTACATCATTAATACCGAATGTCCTTCTATTAATCGGGTTTATCAGATGTCTCAGAAACTGCAGTAAATGCCATTATTCTTCGTCTGGTGAGCATTCATTTCCGGAAAAGAATACTTTGGTATCATTACTTCACACTAAATTGCACATTACAGCTGCCGTTAATAAGAAACAATAACATTATGGTACATACAGACCATGCAATCTTGGGTGTATGTTCCCGTTTAAGAGAAAACTCTTCTAATGTAGACTATTTAACAACTTTCACAATGTTTAACTGGATAACTTTATATGGTTAACAGATATTTCTGAACAGCAATACATACACATCTATATTTAAAGTCTTTTTCAAGAACAAGGATAGTAATATTAAAGTTCAATATCCATTTGAACTTCTTTACCTTGGGTAATTGTTTCATGCTCGGACATACAATTCTTCCTTTACAAGCTACGCTTATTTCTGTGATTTTTTGGTTTTTTGTTGTTGTTTTTTTTTGTTAAATAGTGTTATCATTTCAGACACTTTCTGTTTTTACCACTGTATTTGACACAGTGCAAGAGTACGTGTATGTTCTGATACTTACTTTTTTATGAGCGGTAAAATAAGAAATCAATCATAAATCTGCTTAAAGAAAATAGCTGTCTATATAAGTCTTCTATACATGTCATTCTTCCCTTTGCGGAAACTGTAGGATTTGCAGCCATTAAAATTCTCATTTTATATATATTGCTTTCTCCATTAACGTGATGATGAATTGTATAAAGTTAACAGTTTTTTGTCCAGTAAATAGGCTGACTCACAAAAAAGTGTGCGTGAGATAATAAGAACATTGTTCGATACCATAAGGGCTAAAATGGAATTATTAGGTACGGACATAAATAATTATGCTGCTCTTAATATTTCGTAATAAAGTCACCGCTGTTTCCATTAATACTACCTGAAGAATTTACAGGAATTTTAATTATATTCCTTTGAAGTATTTTTACAAAACTTGACAAAAGCATACCTCTACAATTGTTATAGGCTATTTTATAAATATTGATGAAGTAAAATTTGCAGATAAAAAAAACACTTAACATTATGTATTTACAGAATAATAACCTAATGAAGGTTTTAAATACACAAAGCTTATCCCGAGCATATCTCAACAGCTGTAAAAAAGTGAAATATAAATATCAGGAATTGCCACATTCAGATGACACAGGTTCCCTACACAGCAAAGAAGAAGAAAAGAGGAGAGAGCATGGTTAATTAAAAAAAGGTGAAATATGCATATCAGGAATCGCCACATTCAGAAAAAAACAGCCTCCCCACACAGTCAAGAAGAAGAGAGGGAGAGAGCATGGTTAATAAAATGATCAGTTTCAAAAGAGACACCACTAACAATTAACAAAAATGAGAACCCGAGGGGTTACCGCCTTGGAACGGTCAGTGGCAAATCAAATTGCCACTGGGGGTTAAGGATCAGCTTCAAAACAGTCACCACAAACAATTAATAAAAATGAGAACCCGAGGGTTTACTGCATTGGAACGGTCAGTGGCAAATCAAGAGCACTTGGGGGTTTAAAACCATGTTCTAGGGTGCACCAATCTCACACTTGCCCCAACAGGTTCTCATATCAACAAACAAGTACAATTTGTCTTGGTAAAATAACTCCAACTGAAAGATCTCCAAATTGATGAAGGTGGGGGAAAAACGACACGCTAGAATTCTCTTGTTCTGGCAGTTTGAGGCTTAAAACTGTCGTGCGAAATTTGTTATTACAAAAAACTTGTAAGTTTTGAACCGTATTCCGTTAACAGTAAACTTACGTGCAACGTCATCAACGCGAGTTCCAGTCGCCAGCAAAACAAATGCCTGAAGTCTGTTTTCACGCCCGGTCACGCTCCACACCCAAAAAGAGAACAAAGCAAAATGAGCGAAACCTTTTTGGTTGTGGGGCGAATGTTTGCCGGGCGCGGTTTTTCCGCTCAATCGCTTTTATCAAACAATAATACAGTTCTTTGTGGGATTTCCTCGGTATACACGTACCACGTTGAGAAAAAAGTTTAAAAAAAAAGGCCAGCTTCATTTGGAAGCTATGGATACTTTAAAATGTGGAATATTTTCAAGATTTTGTTATCATTTCAGCAGCTTTTAGTCAACTTGTTTTTGTTCTAGTAACTAAGTCACATTTTATTTTGAATATTTTTCAAGAATTGTCACCATTAATACTGCAGGTTTCTAGTCAACTTTTTGCTCTGAACTTTCCAATAATCACTTCACATTTCACTTGGACTATTTTCAAGACTTTTTTCACTTATATTTCGATTTGTCAACAGAAAGATAACGAAAAAAAGCCAGTGAAATGTCTAATGCAAATAGATGAAGGCGACAAAATCCTCTCATTAATCCAGCCTGATTTAAACTTTCCAGCATTTGGAAGATATATCGTCAATTAACCATCACGAAGGAGTTAACAATCCAACACTTTTGATGGAGCACTAAAAAGTGATGTATTGACTTATTAGAGTTCTTCTAAATGAAGATACTCAGTTTGACACGAAATAATTGCTTTCAGAAAGAAATACATTACTTTCAAATCGGTAAGCAACAAATACATATTTAAGTCCAGAAAAGCCTTATGTAAAAAATTAATTAACTAACATGTATATATTATTAAATTTTACGAATGTTATAATTTTTGCACTTTTTAATTATTCTATGAAGACAAGGTAATTTGGATTTCCAGCAAAGTATTATGCGAACAAATTCGTCGAAACTGATGTTCTGGAATGCGTGTAACGTGCAGGAATTTTACGAAAACGTAAAACAACAAATAGAACAAAAACGATAATGATTAATTCCCTAAGGTTTGAAAACTTTCTGTGAGTAGGTGACGAGGTAAAGTAACAGATATTAACATTAAATTTCTGACAAAGATACACCTTAGAAGAATTTCTGTTGCGATTTGAAGCATTTCATTATCATATACTTCATTTCTTTTTCTGTTGTGCCTAGTTAAATACACACATTTAATCGGATTATCTGATCGTAAGGCTTCAGGTAATTGGCATTGATATCTTTCAGACAAAATGAACCGATAAGAGTTACAGGGATCATGTCGTATTACAATTACTTCAAGATAGAAATTTCGATCGAGAAAACCGACGAAATTGATCAAAACGCCATCCCTTTAATAAATAAAATTTTTGGCGGAATTTTGTAGAAGCCTGGGTGTGAGAAATGCTAGGTAAAGCAAGCAACACAAATGTCCAGGGCCCAAGATCATAAAACTAAGATTGGACACCAGTCTGAAATCCCGAGCCCTTCATTGGCTGAAATGGCGACCAGTCGCCGTTTCAGCCAATCAGATGCTTGAGATTTGAGACAGGTCTCCAGATTTAGATAAAATGATCTTGGGCCCAGTATTTCTTATTGACACTCATGGAATCCTCACAGTGACAAATTATTTGAAAATTTGTCTCACAAGTTTCCTGGCAATAATAAAAAAAAACATTAAATGTTTTAGTAATTATTTCATTTCATGTATTTAGTATTTAATTTCATCGAAATTAACTAAAACAAATATTTGGGCTTAAAAATTGAGCGATTGAATTAATCGATAAATCATTTTGAATGTATATGGATTATGTAAAAGACTTTCTTCAAATAGGCCAGTTAATCGACTGATTAACGCAATTAATATCAGTTCGGTTCATATATTGTACACTAGTAAATTTCCGTATTTATTAAAAAAAAATCTGAAACCTCACGGCTTTTTAGAACGGCTGTTGACAATGTTAACGACAAAGCGAATGGCGCTCTTCATCAAATTCTATAGTTTTAGCGGCTTTTATTGTTAATGCAATCCGGTGCCTGAGTTTTATGTTCATCGTGAAATGAAAAAAAAAGAAATGAATAATTCAGGAAAGTATAAAATGAGTGTAAAAATGCATTGTTAAATTTCATTAATATAGAAAGTTGTTCATAACGTTTATTTTACAAGTTTTCAAAATCTGATACTTTTCACTGGATTCTTCCGAATTATGTATTAGAGCATTACTTGAATATTGGAAAATGCGGAAATTACAGTCTTTGTTGTTTGTTTTTTATGTTATTTCTTATTTCAGTAAAACCTTGGAAAGAAATTATATAATTTTTGTTTGTTTCAGAAGTAACCAACTGTTCAAAAATTATAATAATTTTAAAACCAAACGTCTAAGAAGGCCATATTAGAGTCTATCTTTTAAAGAAAAAAAAGCATTTTTATGTTTACCTATGTTGCAATGCATAACGCATTGTACTTGCGTTAATAAAGAATAAAACATGATTGTTCATTTGGTATCAGAATAATTAAAAATCTTTTGTTGAGTTTACTTTCGGTTGAAATGCCGATACTAATAATATTTTAAAATGAAATAAACGTTAATGGTGTTTATTTCTTTTACAATCCGCGCACGAACTATTGCACTGAGCACAATGTGGCTTCAAAAGCATCGATATCAACTGTGAAAAACCCTTCAAAATCATCGATGTCAACTGTTTTCCTCAGTATTTTGGTAAGGAGTCTAAATAAAAAACGCAATCGATATTTCTCGCATTCTTCGAGCTCCACACCCTTAAAACAAACCAAATTTTTTCCAAACTCTGATGAACGCGATTACAACATCGATATACATGTAATCCTTAATTACATTCACTTTATTACGGTAAATGAGCATTGTAATTTTTTTTTCATAAAGAGACATTGTTATGAAGTACACTGTACTTAATATTTGACACACGCAACAAATCACTAAAAGAAATTTATTGCCTCGCTAATACTAAAATATGAATTTTAACAAAGTGTGCTTAACACTACCTCACTTCTTTAACACGAATGTATTAATTGTGTTATATTCAATGGACATTTCTCTAATATTTCACTATGTGGCAATTTAAAGGGAAAAAACAACACCAACATTTTTAACCTATCCGCCCCCGACCCTGTTTTCCGGACGGACGCCCGAAACGTATTCAAACGTGCCAAAATTTTGACTTCTCAAAACCCGACCCTGTTTAACTGGAGGACGCCCGAAACGTATTTAAACGTATGCTTTTTTTACGATTTTAAAACCCATAACGTAAATCTGCGTATGTTTTGATGCCCGTTGATAAGCGTATGTTTGAATAAAGCATATACGCTTTTGTCCGTTACAGGTATTCTACCTTATAATGAAATTCGGAATTTTCAACATGGTAAGAAACTCGATTAAAGAACTGTAAAACACGTAATCTAACGTTACGGTCTTTCTTCTGTAAAAAAGGTGGAATATGCATGTTAAAAAAAGTGCGTTAAAATCCCGAATCTCAACGTTCTTTTATGTAATGGGAGAAACCAAACCGAAAAATTCGGTTTATCGCTGGAAGACTGTAACGGAAAATTCCGTAAATCAATTAACCTAATTAACAGTCATTAATTTTTATGTTATTGCAAAAAATGTCATTTTTAAGTAATTACTATGTAGATATAGGTATTTTCTAACATAATGGATAACTGTTTTGGAGCCACTTTTTTATTTTGACAATAAAAGATGAAGAAACAGCAACATTGTAATTAGATTTTTTTTCTTAAAATTTGACTTTTAAAATCACTAATTTTCTTATCAGATTATCTAAGTCACATGTAAACAATTTCTTACTAAATGATATTTGAGAGAAAATATGCGATGCGTTCAAAAGACTAATAGTGTAAAAATACTGATCGATGATTCCGCGTTCTTCTAAATACACAATGTAGCAGCCAAAGTAAGGACTTTTTAATAAAAAGATATACTAATCGACGGGTTTCCGACGGAAAAACAGGGTCGGGTTTTGAAAAGCGATTTTTTATACGTTTAAATACGTTTCGGGCGTCCTCCCTTAAAACAGGGTCGGGTTTTTGGAAGTCAAAATTTTGTCACGTTTAAATACGTTATGGTCGTGGAAAGGATATGTAATAAAAAAGTCAATGTTTTCTTTGTTTATATCCTCAAAACTTTCACTTTTAGATTGTAAGAGTTTTGTTTTCCTTTTAAGGCCCCTTTAAAAGGGTTACCTCATCTATATTTTATAATATTACAATACCGGGGTATTTAAATCGTTACATCAGGGAAACATAATTAGAGTGCTGTGTTCTTTATCAGTTAGCTTTGTATAAAAGCAAACGTCACGAGATGGAAGATATATATTGCATTAATAGTAGATGGTGTACATATTTGTGATATGTTGTGTTCCCTTTTCCGCCTAGTTATCCACTTACGCTATTATGTTCCAAGTAATGTTTGACTACGTATTATTTCCACTTAGACAGCAATTCCTTTTGTTGAATCGAGACATTAACAGCGTTACCATTAAAGAAATTACTTGCCTTCTGTTTAAATAAGATAGAAAACATGTTTAAGATGAATGTCTGTTCACCTTACCATAGAGGATTGTGGTTTGACGGATTATGTTCTCATCGAAAGCTAATGCTAATATAAACATTCTCTAGCTGTTATAAAATACGTATTGTTTACGATTTATCGGTTGAAAACGATGAGAACAGATAAGTCTCTGTCGCAACATTTGTTACAATGACAAAACGTTTTAAGACGCTCTAAAATCGAGAGTGATTTGGCTCGAATTTTCAAGGTCAACGTTTCTGTTTAAGAAATCGACGTCATTCACATCTCTCATAACTGAATGTATATCAGTTCATCGAAAACATAGATCTTACTTCAGAATTTTGATCCTTCTATACCCGTCTGACCTATATTCGATGTTTCGTAAATTTTGATCTATAATAAGGAAACAAGTTGTTTTCATTATAAATGTTTTGCCAAGGTGATTCGGACCGTTTAGCGTATATGTTTTGAAAATCTTCCATTTATCAAAAGTATCGGAATACAGAAACGGTTTCATCTGTTTGTGGGAGATTGTTCTTCATACAGGCTTATGAAAAACTCTTTTGTCCGGTCAACAATATTCAACAAATAACTCTTCCGGCAGTACTAGCTCAAATTAAAAAAAAATCTTTCTTCATTTAATGCATATAAATATCATCTTTCCATCGATACCAAATAAATGAGTGTGCGATAAAAAAACTTCCCGCAATTAAACGATATTGATCGATTATAAAGACAAAGATACCGGAGACTTTTGGCCACGAGTATAATAGTAACATTAGCTCACAGGTAAGGTAAATGCGTACCATACATATTAAAACTGTTAAAAATTTCAGTACGGATATTCAACAAAAAAGCAAGCTGCAAATTTGCTGAAATATATGAAAGGGCAAATATTGAAAAGCCTTTTAAAGGAAATTTATGAAAAATGCTTTCTTTCTCTATTTTTTGTGTCGCGAGTCTGTGTTTTCTGAATCAGTACATTTCTGATGCTCATATTTTACTTTATATTATTACATAATATCAGATTTCTATACAGTAGTTTCGACATTCTTAAGAAATACGTCAACACAAATCATGCCTATTTTCGAACACTTTTAAAACAATTATAAAAGACAAGGTTTGATCGAAATCAGATTACTTTAGTGAACTGGTAAATTGACTTTGTTTGGCATAATGTCACATTACATAATTTTTTTTTTGTTTTATTGAAACCGTTTGCTGAATAACTAAGAATTGTATAACACGGAATTTTTTGTTTGCCATTGAATCAATGCGAGTATGCACAAAACGCTGTCATAATTTGACAACAATGCCACAATTTTTATGATATTTTTCTCACTTTTTTCTGTGAACAGTAACCATTTCCATGACTGTTCCCTTTTCCCCGAGAATATCGTGAACGTTCCTACTATTGTATTTATACAAACAAATTTGGTACCATACATTGATATCATTAACATTTGTGCATCAAGCTACACCGCAGAACCTTAACTTCATATGGGGTTAAATGAATTACTATTTGATTTACTGGGAAAATATTTTATGTGCGGCCTATTGAACTATTTACGTAATGCGTTTCCTGGGTCTAGGTTACGTTTTATAACAGTATTCGCTCTGATTGCTAATGCTTTTATGTAAAAAAATCTCACGACAATTTACTGGTGTCTCAAAATTAAATATATGATTTTAAGAACAGGCTTATGTAAACCTAATTTCTGTTATCACAAAGCTTCAGATATTGCATTGTAATGTTTCAAGCCCTCTGCGATATTCTTATTCCATTTATATCTCCTGATGTTTATATAAATAAAGAAATGGAAAATACAGATTTGATTAAGAAATCTGCCGAGAGATCAAACGCGTATCATTCTCAGCAAGGTTTAGAGAACAACGGTCCAAACAGCAAATAAAAATTTCCAACAGAAGAAAACACTGCCTTTCGACACGATAAAAAGTAGAGAAAGAGGGCTTTTTCATGAATATCCTTTTCTTTCTAGGAGAAAAACATGTTTTTCATTAATATCCATTACATTATAAGACAGAAAGCCTTTTTTTCATATTAAATATCTTTTAAAAATATATTAGAAAGTATATTTTCATAAATATACGAAATATAGGACAGTTTTCCTTTATAGTGTTCCTTGAAAAAAAATCATTGACATGAATAGTTTTAGTTGGTCGCAGAGCATCTGTCATTATTTCAGATCCAGGAATGAATTAAGGTGATTTAAAAGACCCTCAAAACACGTACCGGTTGGTTTGTTTACGACGTACCATTCCACATACAAAACGACAATATCGTATACATGTAATTATCTACAGAAACATTTCGTCTGGCTTCCTACATGTAGTGGAAAATGGTGCCAAATATCTTTAAAAAAAACTTTACAAACGCATTTATACAACCATTTAATAAATAAAATGTCTAAAGAGCTTAAGTCTAAATATTTATTTTATTTCTATGCACTAAATAATGGGTAATTAAAGTGTTGTTAAAAATATTGAATAATTAGCAAATAAATATGCTTTAACTTGTTTTGATCATCTTTAATTTTTATACAATCATGTAATACCTCGTGAGTGACTTTTATCGTAAGTTATGAAAATCGCTTCGATAAATTCATGCAAACAGTTCTTGGTAGAAAAACATCATAGTACCCGTGGCAAAATTAAAATTCAAATTCAATGCCGTTAAAATGAAAAGATAGGGAATAAACCTAGGTTATTTTAAACCAGAATAAACCCTACTTATAAAAAATTTGACGTGCTTGCATTCACTCTGTAATAAAAAGTGTAATAAAAATACGAGTCTAAAATAAACAGATAAGAAATATGCATTGATAATTATAATGATGTATAAAATTAAGTATAGGTTATTGTTCATTTGGAGGCTTGTACGAAAATTTAACGGTCAGGCCCAGCACAGCTGGACGACCGTTTAATTTTTCGTACAAGCCTCCAAATAAACTATAACGTATATAATGGTCGAAATTATTTTTGTAACTGACAAAACAGTCGCCGCGTATACACCATACATGGGTATGCACAAAATCAATAGTCAAATTGAAATTAGCTTTGTCATTCAATGGCTCGTAAACATGTACTGAGAGAATATTTTAGGAAGTGAATTATGCCTTATTTTTCTGAAAACACCATGTGAGCATAACTGACTCTCAGGGAAAAAAACGTGAGTCTGTCCTTGGGTTGAGAAACGAGGGTTCATTCTTGGAAATTCCATTTTACACGTTACTTCATAAATAAATCTTTTATAGCATGGCAAAATAGTTTATATCCGCATCAACGGGCTCATCCGTGTCGTCTGAGCACGACCGACACTTCTCGCTGTTTGATTCACTAGATTATTTGTGACAAAAAAAGAGAAAGTGCAAATACTGGTGACATTGATTTTATGGGTGATCTGGATCTAAACTGGCCGCCTATGTGATAACAGACGTAAGAAGATTATCATAAGCCAAAAAAGTCAGAGCTAAAATATTTCAATGATTTTCTTTTCCTCAGACTTTCTAACTCACGCCTTCTTGAACACTGTAGAAGATCGTCCACGAACTATACATGTTTATCAATAAATGTTTGGACAATATTGTGGAGAAAATCGACCTATAATAAACACATTCCAGACGTGCGACTTTATGAGAATTCAGGTTCGAAATATTTGAAAAATACTGCATTGTCATTGGCTCAAAAATAATTTAAACCAATATATTTTATTTTCTATCGGAGTATTATTCAATGGATTTTTCACCGGATCTCTATTAAAATTATAACTGGTTTGTAATGTGTGGTATCATACCACTATCTTGTTGTTGAGAACACTAACCTTTTCAACACTCGATTACGTAATGCAAAGGACAATTCTTATCTATAACCTGTAATTTTCAGAGCGCCGTCCGATCTTTTCAAGCCTAGTGAATCTATAATATGTTACCAAGTACTAATTTAGCTTATTTGTGAGCAAAAATATAATGAACAGTCACAGTAAAGTTTAGTACATGCAAAGAATAAAATGTCCCTGGTCTTAATAAAATCTATCAGCGTTTATGCCGACTTCTTGATACATTCAGTGCTTTGATTTCAGTCTACAGTTGTCTTAAGTGTCACATTAAAGTGTTATATACGCCAAATATCAAACTTTGTAACGACAGATACACATTTTTCAGCCCGCATAGTGTGTTTATGGTCTACAGAAAGATTGTCACAAATAACATGGAAATAATACCATCTTAATCTTTCATTAATGTATATTTACAACTCAATTTTGACACATATAATTGGTGAAATATAATTTATGACAATGAACATCGAAGTTCTTATAGACCTTTTTCAGATAGATAAATGAATCTCGACATTTTTATTTTCTTAGAAATTATTGGAACATTGAAACCAGCCACATTAAAACTTAAAACTGGCCGAAATATTAAACGAAATGTAATTTAGATGTCATATAAACATAAACATTGATATAACTGATAACTGCACTGAATGTACGGGGAGATATTTTACAGCCGCCACGCGGCACAAACAACGTTACTGTGGATTGAAATAGATAAACATTGAATTTTGAAAAACTCATATAAAAAGACCTTAAGACTATATTGCTAGAGCGAAACACTCACACATTTATGGAAACGCCTTAAAGCATGCTGTGTTGATATAACAAACGTGTTGTTCCAATGAGGTGATTTTCTAAAAAATTCTTTGACTCTGTTGTTAATGTTTTTTATAACTTCAAATGATCAGTGGTGTCAAATAACGACAGCGGAAACACACTCTGAACTTTCGTTACTGGCAGCGTCTAAGCTTCTTAAAATTCCTGTGCAAAAAATCAATTATTAAACATATAGTATAATTACAGATAGGATGTTTTTCACTACATTGATTGTAAATTTAAATTTTTAGTTTATAATGTTACTTTAACATAAAACAGTTCTGCAAATTGTTTTGCCATTAACCGTTTCAATGCGGTAAATCCTCGGGTTCCTTTATTGTTTTTTGTTTGTGGTGTCTCATCCGAGATTGTTCATTTTTTAAACTCCTATTCTGCTTCAAACAAACACAAACTTTCAGTTTAAGGTATAGAATAATGCATATTAATCGTTCCTTGTGACACAAAAAGCACATTCACATTATCGTGTGGTAAGGGTCAAACTGAGCTTTGTTTTGCAAGTAAAAATAGGGATTTTCTCTCAACCTGTGTCTTGAAGGCGTAGGCAGTATGAACAATTTAGTGATACTTGTAAACTGGCTCAAGCACAACGATTATGCGACATCTTCTTATTTTCCTTGTTAGACGAATTTGTACCCTCTCCCTATGATTCATCTTCACACAATAATTCTGTATGTTTTTTTTTTTGGTCTAAAATGTAACTTTGTTTATAAAGAAACACTTTACCTTAAATTTTTATCCAGAATATTAATAATTTAGCCTTTATTAAGTTATATCTGAACAAGTGCGCCGAAAAAGGTTACAGTGTACTATAATTGTTATCTAAACAGAGGTTTATCCGGTCTTGCCTATTACTTTTTGTATGATGAATGCACTAAAACATATAATTAGTGAATATTCTAGTCAAATCATTTCTGAGACAAATTCTTACTTTACATATGTTCATTATCCAACCATGAATGACAAGGCTTTTAGTTCCATTCAAGAAAGTACAACAAGCCATTGCGACAGCATGAACAAATAAACAAAAAACGTGATTATGTCTTACAACTTGTTTATTTGATTAAGAGTTGAATATCCAGGACTTAGAGTCGCTACAGAAAATAATACAAGTGAAGCATTTAATCGAGAATATGATTTCGTTCGGGAGCGAACATTGACGATGTTTTCGTTGAACATTATTCATTGAGGCATGTAATAAAGTGTGAAGAAGATCTGATTTTTCGACCAGTTATGATCAAAGTATGTGATAATTCTTCTAGACGGAGCCAGTTGCGGGTTTAAATCAACTTTTTAAAAGCCGTTCTGTCTGCTTCGCTTTTAGTGATTCAGTCTTGTATGCATGATACATGTCGTAAGATTTAATTAAAATAGATAACAAACGAGGAACTTTGAAAGCCACCGAACACGACAAATATGAAAATATTGCAGGTTTAAGCCTATTCAAGGGCAGTAAAGGAAAGGCATATTCCTGCCCACGCCGCCTAGCCCCGAGCTGAGCGCAACTCAATATTTACACCAGTAAAAGTACAATATTGATCCATCCGTCAAAAACGAATATTTCGAGAAAAAAAGTTTCTCTATTGTAGCTGTGTTACTCAATAAACACTTCTGGCAGTAATTGGACAAGGAAAATACTTCTTCTACTTGCAGCTAGCATGTTACGATTGCAAAAGCACAAAAAGACTCTTCTTAGTGAATCATAGATCTGCGGCTGCCTGTTATAATACTAGGTACATTCTATAGGGCGATGCCAATAGAATCACGAAAGTTGTTTTGTCTGTGCGGAAAGGCTGTGGCTTTTCCTGACATCCGTATTTCACTTGTTATGAAAGGCAATTGTCTTACAACTGTCAATATTTATGTGGGAATGCAATACTCGCGTCAATGCACTGGAGGGCAATTCATATAAACATCCAATTTGTAATTTGTTCAGGCTGTCAGAATGTTTTCTTCAGCACAAAATATGTTGATCTAGAGCAAAAACTTGTTTACTGACACAATCGTATTGTGTTACATTTTTGTCAGAGCTTTCATAATTTCCATTTAGTTTTCAATAAACTCCGCACAGGAAACATTTAGAGTTAAAATAATATTTAGAATACAGAAACGATTTATTCAATAATTATAATTATAATTATGCTATACACTACTCTGTTGTAGAAAATTAAAATGCTTAAAAGCAAATAGTGTTAGGGTTATCCTGTCTAATATAAGCACTACTGCCAGTCAATTAGTAATTAGTGTTAACTTTCAATTTTTGCATTAAGTCAACTGTCGCAACATCAACAAATCAAATAATGTTTTATGATGTAACAATTTTTATTATGCGTACGTTAATAGACCATTTGAATCTAGATAATTGTGCGTTTGAAAATGTGCTAATGTTATTAGAATGAAACAATTGCTTTTAATATGTTTATCCTCATTTCTAATTGTAAATTGATAGATGACCTGAATCATCATAGTACTTTACTGTAACCTCACTTATACACAAACCAATAGCTTAATAAAATTATACAAAAAAGCACGCCTGAGGTTGTTGGAAGCTGGTATGAAAATAATTTTGTAGAACAAGAACTGACGTGTATTTCGATTTCTGTTTTTGAAAAAGAAAAAAGTATGATATTACTTTTAGATTAGAAATCTAGGAGAACCGATGTCGACCTACATAAATATTTCAGAATTACTGCTAATTATATTCGTGTATGTTCAAATAAAGCCATGGATTAAAAAAAACAACAACATCCTATTCCAAAATGAAAATAAAGGTGTGTAAACTATTCCATAAGTAGTTACTAGTTCAAATATACTAACCAAAACACTGCATGTTTGTCTTCAATAAATAATACTGAATTCAGACAAAGCTTCAGCCAAAAGCATTGCAGTACTCTTATAAAAAAATGAAGCAGCTTGTTTTTTTCCGTTTGGTTTACGTGGTAGGCATAGTTCACTTATACTTGCAGAAAAATAGAACAGTTATATCAAAATGCATTACTTGAAAATTTTGTTAATATCCTTAAGTGCCTTTCTAGATATCTTGCATTTTGAATTCAAATTAAGACCACTCTTTCGTCAACACCCATAATTCAGGAGATGGAGCCGGAAGATAAACATCGAAAACATTCACGAGACAAAAAGGAACGCTAATTGACGATAATATAAATGTTCGTATAAAAATTAATCTGTATCACTTGAATATTGAAATAATCGGAAGTCATTTACGTGTGTTTAAGCAGTATCTGGAAAAATCTTTGTGTCTTTGTCGTGATTATGAGATGATTTTAGTTAATCCGAGATGTTTTATATATGTTATATATATTATACCATAATAAAGCAAACACTTTTAAAAGCAACAAACTTTCTTGATATAAATCTGTCCATTAAAAATGGAAACGTCACTTCTAAAATATATGATAAAGATATGATTTTGATAAAGTGAATTTTCCGTTGTAAGCGACGTTCCGCGTGCAACATCTTCCGCTTTTTATAATTTACAGCGTGTTCGATTTTCTAGAGCTTGCAATGATCTAAAAGCTTTCAATGAACGTAATTATTTCATAACAGAAAAACGTTTAAAACAAGGTTATCGATATCACAAATTAAAGAAAACCTTTTGCAAGTTCTATCGCCGATACACAGATTTAATTCAAACATACAAGTGCATTTTAATATCACTATTGCAACAAGGTATTTCAGTCAGTTTTTATGGAGATTTGATTAATAAACTGAAGAAGATAAAAGGAAATGTTAATTTCTCCCGGTTATTCGTAAAAAAAATATGCAAATTTAAAAAGAAAGGTTACCAACATGATATTCTACAGCGCTCTGCAAGCCTGGTGATTCACCCATCTACAGATAATCATTATGCTTCCCTCGTTGGTTGCACGACGATGGCAGGGGTTTAAGAGTGTATGAAGGTTTATGGAAAAATCTTGTATAAGAACATAGCAGCTCTATTTGTTTCTTTTATCCCTGTCATCGTGTTCTTGCTGATTTGACTCCAGGAGCTCTTGTCTCGGTAATATCATTTAGTACCCACCCCTTTAGCTTTGCAATGCTTTTAGCTTCTAATGTTTTTATATGTTTGTGTGCTTTTGCATGCAACGTTGTTGAGCTGATGGCCAAGTTGGAGTTATTTTACCAAGACAACACGTACTTGCACCCTAGAACCTGATTTAAACCCCCAGTGGCAAATAATTTTGCCACTGACCGTTCCAAGGCGATAATCCCAAGGGTTCTCATTTCCGTCAATTGTGTGTGGTGTCTTATTTGAATTTGAAATACTTATAAACACATGCTGTCTTTCCTCTCTTCGTTTTCGCTGCGTGAGGAGGCTGTGTTTTGTGAGTGTGGCGATTCCTGATATGCATATTTCCTTTTTTAAATTTCGTACGTGTGATTTATGCAAATGAATTAGAGATTGAGTTTGTGAGGTGATTAAAACACTCATCCATGACTATAATTATTTTCTACAAATATGTGAAACATGCATTTAAATATAAACTAAATTCAGAAAACACAGCTCCACAAAACACAACGCAGATAGGAAAATACACAATGTGTATACAAAATGACAAATTTTAATTAAAACACCACAAAATAAATTGCACAAAGGAGAACATAAGGGACTTTCGCCTTGAAATGGTCACTAGAAACACAATTTTGTTTTGAAAAAGTTTATTTTCCATCTTAAGAAGAGACGATTGTTTACCCTTTACTGCTTTTGGATGCAATGTTGTCTAGTAGTTGGTAGTGCAGAATGTAAATTACTAAGTTTCGCTTCTTGTACGTGTCTGTTCATATAATAACCATTGTTTGATGCCAATCAAACCAGGTGTATACATACTGAAGACTGAATGGTATAGGTTTTGGCGTATATCAATTTTCATCTTGTTTTACATCTACCAATGTTATGAACAATTTTCGCCCCAATACACTCAAAGAAATGCATATCAAAATCCATTTTGTATTTTGTTTCGGGCCGCCAGAATGTATTTATTCAGCCCAAAGCATCTTGATCCGAAATGTGAATCCAGTTTACTAGCAAATGTTGTGTTACATTTGTGTAACAGATTTTGTATTTTCATTTAGACTTCGATATAACCTGTCTGATACTGGTCGCACAAGAAACATTTTGAACTTAACATGTATAATACGAAAACGATATAAACAATAATTTTGTTTGAACATATACTTCACTCAGCTTAAAAAAGTTCATATGTGTTTGCAAATATCTTTCAAGGTTATACTTATGATAACTATACAACTGCTTTGTTAGTAAAACTGAACTAAAATGACGCATCAGTTTAAAATTGTTCGTTCTAAATATTAACAGAAGGTAATATGGATCATCTGAGAGTCATTTAACAATACTAAAAATGTAAGCTGAAACACCAACAGCTAGCCAGAATAAATGTAAACAAACAATTTAAACAACCAAATCTGATTAATTTTAAAATTCCCTCCAAAATAAAAAGTTTAGTTACGGAAAAAGCCAAAACTGGCCCATTTAAGTTTGGTTATCATAGAAAATTTTCTTTTTTGTCAATAATTTGTTTTTATTCCGAATTACAGTTTGCGAAAATTGAACAATTGCATCTTGGCAAATTTTATGGGAATGAAAAAAGCTATTTCCGCCTTCCGATTGTAGAAAAAACGATAATCAAAGTGATAAGGTTCCTACAGGCATTTCTTACTTAACTTGAGTGGTTTTTACATCAATATCATACGTTAAAGGAAGAAATTAGAACAATAGTTTGTTGTCCTGCAGTAAATGACGATGGCGTCGAAATTATTTGTAAGAAATAACTAATTGCTATGATTAGAATAATGATAACGAAAAAGTAGTTTGCATGCCTTTTATCGAAAATCTGAAACGATTTTATCTTTAATTTTGTTCTAAGTGTCATATGATAACTGTGATGGGATTTTAAGACAATCCTAAATTTTCTTTTATATCTATACACTCAATGAAATGTTCGCAAATGTTTTGACGCATGTTTTTTGTGTGATATTTACCAAATAATTAAGCCAATACTGGAAATCGAACCCAAAGCGTGCGGTGGAAGCGCCTAAACATGTATATCCTAACACGCTACCGTCTGAGATAGTTAGGACAACCTCCAAAAGGATGCAAAGGTTAACAAAGGCAGGTTACGTTCAAAGTATTATTATTATTTATTGCAAATTTAAAATTTAATGGTTCGATTGTGGTATTTTGCAAACGGGTTACCAAACCTGAGCCACTGGTCCATTTAAACAAGATCATTTCTCCCCATCTTGCAATTATTGACAAACACTGTCAGTGATTTTGTTGTTGATGATTATCATGATCATCCATCTTGGCTGTGTGGAGAGGCTGTGTCTTCTGAATGTGGCAATTCCTGATATGCGTATTTTGCTTTTTACCATGTGAAGTAGTAGTAGCAAAAGTAGTAGTAGTAGTAGTAGTAGTAGTAGTAGTGATGGTGGTGGTAGAAGTTGTAAAAGTAGTCTTTGTAGAAGTAATAATAGTATTATTGTTGTTCCAACAGAAAAATATATCAACAATCGTATTGCTATTCGAAACGTATTATACTAGCCTCTCATCGCTATTGTGAATGATACTTGAGTACTTGAGATGTAAGAATTTCTACATCAAGTGATTGATTTGGAAAGTTCTTGACAACCATTCACTTACCGAGGCATCTCACTTGAATTAACAGGTTATACATATGCTTTCCATAAACACGAAGATTTATATATATTCCACTGAAATGTCTTATTGATAAAACAACAAAACCGCTCACTCAAAAACAAATCAAAAACATGTGGTTATACTAATTACTAAGATGTCCACTTTATGGATTTTCAATTAACTGTATAAAAGCTAGAGCTATAAGAAACTTTTTTAATCTTAAGCTCCGGATTGTAAATGTATTTTAAGGAGTTTGTTTACTCGTTCCACGGAAGACTTACATTTTCATGATCATGTGCACGCACACATTTCCCTACTGGTGCTTAGGGCTTCAATTATTTCATCCAGAACATTGCAGATATCAATAACCATAGTTTCTCTTTGCTTGGTATTTAAAACTGGTTTCTCGAACATGACTTTTTATCTTCACTTTTTTGTACTCACTTGAGAGAGAAATACAGCGGCTTACTTCCTAAGATAATTTATATCAATTACATAATCGTATATTTTTTCGTTGATAATTGAAAAGCTAAGAGAAAATGATAAGTACGTGTAATGGCCAAGTTTTTCCTGATCACCAATTAATTTGACAAGAAATATTTTAAGATAATGTCAAAGTTCAAATTAAGAAACTGGTACTTTTCCATATACCTACCATCGTGTTCTTGCTTATTCTTTGCTCAGTGAGATCATAAAGTACGAATGTTCATTTATATTGCTTTCTTGTTTTTTTAATGTGTTTGTGTGATTAAGCATCATGTAAAATTGTCAAGTAATAAGTTGTCCATCCAATTGGGTAACGCTTCAGGTTTTCTCTTTTATTATTGTTTGTCTCTATATTGAAGTCATTTTCTGATAATCTTATAGATTATTTTCTTTTTTATTGCCACCTAGATTTTAGTAAAGAAATGTATTTAGCTAAGGATGTAGTTAATGTTTGCAAGCTCAATTTAGTCTAATTCATGTTCTAATTATCAAGCACATACTAAAACAAAAGAAAAACCGTTTGCATGTTAACTCTGAAATTCATGGACAATATACCAAACCAACTCATACCTGAAATAAGTATATGCTGGTCTACAATGTTTAGAGACAATTCGTCAAAATACTGATAGGGTTTTCAAGAAATTCAAGGAAAGCTTACTTCCTGGTTAAAACTGAAAGTAGAAATCTTTAGAAATCTACTTTCGTTTTGTACACATGTATTAGTAAGGTAAAATTACGTCACTTATTATTTCAACGGTTCGTCTACCTTTTTAATGCACTTATGTGAAGATGTATATAATCACTTTTAAGAAAATTTAGGGGTAATGTTGAGTGAGATTTGTGTCTCTAAACTCTGATGAAATTCCTATCGGCTTTTTTGCCAGAAATGCATTACTCAAAAGTTCTAAGTGCACACTTTATACCTGTATTTTCCTAACTTTTGATGTTTTTAACTATTTTCAAATACTTTTAGTTTAAGATTATTGATAAGTTGGTACCTATCAAACAAATGTAATAACATTATTTTCGTGTTTACGTTCTTTTACGTAGATATTTAATGACGTAAGAGCGTAACATCAACGTGCAACGCAAGCAACGTTATTAATATAGAAAATAATATTTCTTATAATGATAAAATACTAGTATGCAAAAATGATGGATTCCTTTTGCTTTTACGGATACCGATAACCTTTTTTTAAAAGTTTTTCTGTAATGCAAAGATTACGTTCATTATCATTAACATCGTTGCAAGCTCTTGAAAAGCGAACAAGCTGTGAGATATAAACCCCATAAGATGTTGCCCGGGGAACATCGCCGTCTAAAAACGGAAAATTTACTATATATTTAAATTAAAATAGTGGTAACATCGCCTTTTAATATTTTAGCATGTGCACAATGCAAACTTAGTCGTCAATTAGAGATAGCATCCTTTAAATAAATATTTATATTGGCTTGTCTGAAAAATGTCTAAGTATTAACCTTACACCAGTTAACCTTTGTGATTATTGTATTCATTTATTAAAGTCTCTTGGGAATTTTCCACGAAACTAAGATCACTAACGCTTATTATGCAAGACACAGACCGACATACTCACGCTGATTTACTTTTCGCCAGAAACCAGAAAAAGAAACCGCGCGGAACAACAAACCACAAAAATACAGTGAACTGTAATACTCCATACATGTGTATCCATGTTTGAACTCACTTTCTGACACAAAAAATATTTGAATAGTTGACAAACGGTTGACATTTTAAAACTAGGTAAATTCTACAATATTATTCAAACAAATCAAGACATTCTCTAAAAAGGTGAAATATGCATATCAGGAATCGCCACATTCAGAAAAAAACAGCCTCACCACACAGTCAAGAAGAAGAGAGGGGGAGAGAGCATGGTTAATAAAATGATCAGTTTCAAAAGAGACACCACTAACAATAAACAAAAATGAGAACCCGAGGGGTTACCGCCTTGGAACGGTCAGTGGCAAATCAAATTGCTACTGGGGGTTTAAACCAGGTTCTAGGGTGCACCAACCTCACACTTGCCCCAACAGGTTCTCATATCACAAAACAAGTACAAGTTGTCTTGGTGAAAAAACTCCAACCCACTTATCGGCTTAACAATGTTGCATGCAAAAGCACACAAACATATAAAACATAAGAAGCTAAGAGCATTGCAAAGCCGAAGGGGCGGGTACTCAATGATCTTACCGAGACCAGAGCTCCTGGAGTAAAATCAACAAGAGCACGATGACAGGGATAAAAGAAACAAATCGAGCTTCTAGGTTCTTTTAAGAAAAGATTTCCCCATTAACCTTCATAAACTCTTAAACCCCTGCCACCGTCGTGCAAACAAAGAGGTAAGCATAATGATCAACTGTAGAAGGGTTAATCACCAGGCCTGCTGAGCGCTGTAAAATATCATGTTGGTAACCTTTCAGTAGAAAGAGATAACATAAAGTCTCTTTTATAACAGTATAAAAACAGATCAGCAACAAGGGGTGCACAATTAGTACCCATAGGGATGGCTAATACTTGTTTATAAATAGAGGTACCGAATCTAACATAAATATTATCCAGTAAGAAAGTTAGCGACTCTATTAGGTCTTGAAAAGTCCATAAGGTATAATTATCATAAGAACCATCTGTAAAAGATGCCCTATGTTCATTCAAAGCTATAATCCATTTTCCAAATGCATGCACACAAATATGTCATCTTTCCATTTTTGAGAATTGTTCCAAATGTAAAGAATTCCGCAGATGACTTGTTTTACATAACAAAAACGTGTTAAACATTATAGTTGTCTACTCTTGTAAATGGAACTCATGCGATTTTAAGTATTGTGATCAAGGAAAAATGCCTAACATTTTCATAAAGCGGTATCTTTTCAAACAAAGATAAATGGGCTTTTACATCTGTCAAGACACGAGCTATTTCAAATGCAACATTCTATTATAATATATAAATAAGGTTCTTCAGATAGATCCATCAATTCAGATAATTTGTTACATTTTATCAATTCTGCACGTCGTAAATATTTTCAGTGACAGATAGCCACCACATACTCCCATTCAGTCGTCCTCTGTGCTCGAGGTGTCCCATATTGTTTTTGGAATCAGAGTTGCGCAAACTCATTAACCTTCTTATAGTTAATTTTTGGCCTCAGACGTATAGTTTGCTAAAATATAAAAGGAGTCGATAAATTATGAGGTTGTAGAAAATGAGAATAAAAGAGTGTCTGAAAATGTAAATCCTGTGTATTTATTTAAAAAAATATTAAATTAATTAAAGAACTTATAAGCTGGTATCATTTCTTCGAGGGGTTGTTTTACAAACAGTTAAACCCTTCATTAAGACCAACCCGAAATAAAAAGCTAAAAAGACCACTATTCGAATGTCCCATTTTACAGGTATGCAATAGTAGAACCCTTATATTAAGACCATCCCACTAATAAGACCATTTTTCCCAGTCCCAATGGTGGTCCTAAAAGCGGTAAAACGATTAAAGTTCTTGGTAAAAATAACAAAATTATACAACAATAGTTTTAAGGGCCCACTACACTCCTCCCCTGCACGTTTATCGATAAAAGAAAAAATTCAAAATCTCAAAATATGCAAAATGCCGTTCAATGAAACTTTTCACCAATGAGTGTTACTAATGTAAACTTTATATGATATTAGTATTTGTGTGTTTGACCTTCAATTTCCTGGTCGCGTAAACGGATGACAATCATTGATTTCTCTTTAAGTAGTTGACAGTTCTTTACAAAGTTCACAACATTTTCTTGTTAGTAGACTTTTAATGGGTTTTCCACTTGTTTTCGCTTGGAGACAATGTGTTATTTAACACCACTACTACTATTACTTGTACTTCTAAAACTACTACTTATACTTACGCAACTGCAACTATAATTACTTTAATTAATAGTACTGAATTCAGACAAAGCTTCAGCCAAAAACATTGCAGTACTCTACTTATAAAAACTTCGAAAACTTCTTCATCTACTACTACTTTTTTCTACAACTACCTTCACAACATTTCACGAGTGCCGTACGCATGAAAATATTTAAGATTAAATGAAATATGAAAAAGCAACAATCACAGTCCTATTTAATTTTGAACAACCCTCGTAACTTCTAAGCGGTAAATCAGAAAACATGTCAGTCAAAAACTTAACAAAAGCAATTATCATATACAATAATTGATAACTATAATTTTAGTTCTTGGAAACGGTTGTCGGTTATCGGTAGCTTGATTTATTAATAATTAAAAACAATACAATAATTGAAGACACTTCTCACAATTCAGTATCAAAGCGATCGCATTCTTAACACACGTAAATATGTTCTGTTCAAAATCAGGTCGATACGTTTCCATGCAGGCTTTTTGATGTATTGATTTGTGCCAGAATTTGTCAAATGCTTAAAAAAAGTCTCCACAGAATTAAATAAGACAAAGCGTAAAGTACTTTTGAAGCAACGTCTGGGCTATAGCATTTTATTATGAAAGTGCCTGAACTTTATAAAGACTTTATGGTATGAGCACTGTGATTGCATCAATTTAGTTCTTCGTAAACTGTATAGCATATCAGCGGGAGTATATCTGGTCTGTCTTGGTCTGCTTCTTGTTGTATGTATGTTAAACAGCGGAGATCAGTTGTACCCACACACAGTTGTAAATTACTTAAATAATAATATGCGTCAATAAATGCTAAGTTTAAGATTGATATGCTAAGAAATAAATCCGATCAGCAAATAGAAAATATAAGAAAAAGCGTAACTGTATAGGGTTGTCATCTCATGGGCGCATGTGCTGATATTTAAAAGTGTTGAAGATATTTCACATTTAACGACATTCAACAATAAATGCCATGGATTAAAGAACAAGGAAAAACGCTTAAATATTTGTTTTTAATACAAATCATTAGTTGTCAGAAGTGTTGTCCGGAAAATATATCTATTTTATGAAGAAAAAAATATTTATTAAGGAAGACAAGAAGATAAGAATACATGTGTATAAAATAATGATAGATTAAGAACAAAGGAAAGGAAATTGGATAGAGAGAGAATGAGAGAGAGTAAGAGGAAAAAAGGCAATGCCAGACTTGAATGTTTATTTAGAAACATACTTGCTTGGTTATTCAGGTGCACTTAGCAAATATAATAATGTTTGTTTCACTTGAAAGGTAATTAAAGTATAGTCGTTGCTGGTTAATTATGCATAGCCGCATTCAGCAAACAGCCTCTTAATACAGCCAAACAGAAAAGAAATGAGAGCAATGGAGGAATATACTTTCTGAATTATATTCATCGAACATCATTATCTAATTGCAGTGGTTTTGCACTATCATATATCACCCCTTGTTTTTGATAACCAATAAAACTAAATATAAACAATAAGATAAATTGAGAGGTAAGGTAACACGTGCTGCTTGTAACAGATGTTCAAATGTTTTATTGTTTTGTAGTTCTTTTTATAAATTGACACCACTAATTAAATAATTACTTAAAGGCTTTGCAAAATGATACGATAAACGATCCTAGGAAGAAAAGAAGTATACCCAGGACGATAAAGACAAAAATGTTAAACGCGTTGCTAACATTGTTTTTGAAAAATCATTGGAATGGAAATAAATACTAAACACCTGAAGATGACAAGAAAAGTGTTTTTTACCTGCGTTTTATCTTGGAAACGATTGAGAGATGATATCGGAGAACAACAAGTTACTAAGTAGTGCTAGTAATTCAACAGCCCCCTATCGCTGGTTAAATGTATCATTTTATTTTTCGCGTTATGCTAAGATCCAGCGAAAGTATTTCGCCTCATCAATCGCTTTTGTATTCGACATAAAGAAATTTAACAGCATGCACAATCTTCTCATTGTTGTTTAACCAATACTTAATAGAAAATAAATGGCTAGCGTACTTTTTGTAATATTGCAGTATCATTGTCTTAACGATTTATGGGTCACAGCTTTTTAGTACTAGTTTACTATTACTAGATGACCATTACCACGTACATCTATTCCGACCCAAGAGATAATGGGTTCGATTTTCAGATGTTTTCAGTGAAAGATACGTAGATGCGATTGGTTTCTGGCCTCAAAGATTGTGCGCCCCAAATGTTATGCCTAAGAAGGGAGATTTCAACGTATTTTTATGTTTGCCTGAGTATGTGGAGTTTATTGTCGAATTATGTTATGGGTGTTCTATAAAAACTTTTTATGTTTACGTATAAACAAAATATTATTTTAATGGCTAAGACGCGTTTCTATGTATATTCAGTCATTTAATTCATCGTAGTGATTTCGCATGATAACTTTTAACTGACCCCGTTGTTTTTCGAAGATGGCGTTCAACACGCTTTGCATGTAGGCTTGTTAGGCTAAAGTTATGTTATTCAATTATAAGTTTATAAAATAAATACAAAAATATTTATTTATTTAATACAAAAAAACTTACAATTGAAGAACATAACTTTAGCCTAACAAGCCTACATGCAAAGCATGTTGAACGCCTTCTTCTTTATAATGCGAAAACTAAAGAAAAAAAAGGTAGACCTAAAAACTTCCTTAAAATTCTGTTTACATTAATTCACAAAAACTAAGCAATACAAAAAAAATTAAATTCCCATGTGAGTGTAATGATACTTAGCTAGATTCCTCATTCCACCGCTAAAGCTGATGTTACTTGATGATCCAAGTGTCCAGTATTTCACCATCAAGAAATTGATCCGGATAATGCTTGACAAGTCTTCAGTCACTGAGGGCTGTCGCTTGAAGAAACAGGTCAAACAGATCATCAGAAAAAGCGCTGGATAATTATACATTCCACTTAAACCTCTTAACAAAACTCTGACTTAAAGATTTATCAAAACTATGAAGTTGTTCTAATTACCCAAGTGTCCACTTCATGTTAATTATATTTATGAACTATTTTCCGGAAGATTTCGGAAGAAGTTTTCTCGCTCAACGGATGAAATATCCTGCTCATGAACCTTTATTAACAAGAAAGATATGCTCGCATAAATACCTATTACTAATAGAACATATCAAATATTGAAACACGTGTTAAAAATTTTAAGAATATAAACGATTGATGATGATGGCCGAATTAATTACATTGTTCTCGCTAATTTTGCGTATCCATTATATCTAAGTGCCTGTACAAGATGTTCTATCATGAGAGCTAGTAACACACCGTCTTCCAGATGATTTATATCAATCAATAAACGTATATTATTCAATAGATGTATATTTTTCACGACGACGTATAACTGTATTGCTAATTACAATGCTAAGAGGAAATAATATCTTGCCAGTTTCCGCATCGTTCTTCATTTGATTATCATTTGAAAACTTGTATTTGATACTGTTTTTCGTCTAAATAGCAGTTGTGAGTTCATAAATGTGCTTTTAAATGCGCAATATAACTCCACGAATTCTTTCACTAAGCTGCTTTGATAGCTTCCTTTAAATGGATGCATGGTTCTCTTTTGTTTCATTAACTTGAAGCAAAAAATGTATATTTAATTTTTTTTACTTGTGTATACTTTTAATTCACTTGATTGATCCATATCTTAAACTTGTCGACCAATATAATTACTTTATTCTGTTACATCCGTATCTCGATGATATTCTACTAGAATGAGCAACTAATTAGGTAAACTTCAAGAGACAGACCAGACACATTCATGCTGCTTTTCTTCTTGCTAAGACCTCATTCATTAAACCAAGAAAAACATCATTGTGACACGTGCAAATTAAAGTAACTTTTCTCTGTAACATTAAAAAAAGTTGAAACAAGCGGGAGTTTTTGACGAACATTTCGTCTTTATTTCTCATACGTGTAAAATGGCGCTTTTTACATTTCATCCCGATCAAACTGAACATTCGTAATACCGGTAAAACTACGGAAAAAGAGAACGACAGCTGTGATTCTTATATTTCCCTTAATAGTATCAAAATGAAATAATAATATCACATTTAAAGTTCTACGATCACCGTCGTTCGGAGAAATCTAAGTTTGAAATGTTAACATTTGTCCAATTTATTGAACCCAGCTCAATGCAAGGCGAGACCAGTGCCCAAGGTTATAAAATTGAGCATGGAAACCAGTCTCAAATCTCAAGCATCTGAATGGCTGAAATGGCGACCATTGTTTTCGATCCGCACTAACCAGATATGTTCTACGACTGGATCTACCGGAATTCTTCCTTGCCAGACTTCCACCAATAAATGATTGATTGGGTTAATACTAGACAGTTATTACGTTATTGAATCCTTTCACTTAAAATAAAAGGTCAACCATATGCTTCTAAAGCTTCTAATAGATAATGATAATATTCCACTCCAAGACATTATGAATGTTCGATTAAAGATGGATAACAAAACATATGTATTGTTACCGCCTTGTTCAACTTTAAGAAAGCTATTTAAAAGGCAAAACAACCCGGACAAACTGTCCAAATATTGTTTTGCGTGATTTCATTTTACGCGCACGCACACTTTCGCTACTCTTATAAAATTAATTATGTTTAGACTTCATGAACCATAGCAATGACGACATTTCGTGACATCAGTTTGACTGGCGGATATTAATGCACTTCCTTTAAACAGAACTAGTTCCACTTGATACTGTTTTTTATTCATATTGCTGTCAAATCGCTTTCTATAATCATTGCTGCGATCTGCATTTTTGTTGCATCATAATCAGCCGTGAAATGCTAAAAACGTTCGGATAAAATATCCACTCCCTTTTCCTAAGATAAATCATCACTATCATTATAAGTTATTTAAAAGCTTTAGATTATTTCAGTGTACTCATAATTCTTCTGATATACACACAGGCATGAAATATAGCGTGTCTTGCCATGAATAGCCGATTGTTTCTTGATCATTTATTATCTTGACATAAGATATAAGTAAGTACATGAATTGAAATTATTGCCAAAACTGAAAGAGAACAAACACTACGTTCAATTTCCTGGTGATATTCTTTTCACTTGAGCTCCCGGCTATATTCATAGTGTGATAGGTCGGAAACCATAACAATTTTGTGTTTTAATTCCTGACGAATAGTCCGGAAAAAAACATAACGAAGATTTTGTTTAAAAAAGTGAAACATGCATATCATCCCCTCACGCCGTCAAAACCGTAGAGAGGAAGTAGAATGCTGCTTTTAAGAGAAATGCCATTTATTTGATTCACATTGGAAAATGGGTAGAACTATGTTTATAGAAACAGATCTTTATTTTAAAACTCGTCGAAATATGCAAAACAAACACCTGAAAGAATGTTCTGCTAATCTAGCTACCAAAGTAGATTCCTGAATCTGGCGAACAGTTGCTTGCGAAAAATTCCACTAAAAAGCGATATCGAGTTACGACAAAGCATAAGGATTGTAGGCAACCGCTTATCTTAATTTTTATAACTGGTAATTCATTAAACACGAGTTAGGAAGTGTGCGATGTAGATTGACTGCGCCTGAAAGCATTGTTTTATATTGCGTAAAGAAACTTCAACATTAAATGTGTATTTCATCTTTAAAGCAAAAGAAAAAGAATGCATCAAACTAATAAATCGTACATTTTGGCTCACACCCGACCTGATTTACGAATACTTCGTAAAAATAAAAAATAAAATACGCGATGTTTTGTGAAAACAGATATGAAAACTTTCATAACTAATTGATCACAGTTGGCTTCTTGCATAAACTTTAACATTCAGCTTAAATAATATGGTCGCCATTTTAAATAAGCCGAACCTAAATATACTAAACAACTTGTCTAGCAGACTGAGGAACGCTTTTTCTTTCGTAGAATTTTCAAACAAAAAACTATCAATCTCTTTAAATTATTAATTGGTCGTCAGTTTTCAATTGAATTTAAATCTTTTTTTTGTTTTTGGAAAACAGCTTCATTAAATCTTTATAAGTTATCAGTGTCATCATGTTTTCCCAACGTACCGCCAATCTCATTTCGTCGTGCAACTCGGCAAATATTACACCAGTATTTATCGACATTTCGGACCTTGTCGCAAACTTCATTACATCTGAAGTAATATCAAACATAGACGGCGCCATCTTGAGTGGCTTTAACAATATTTATCACATCCATTATTACGATTTATTTATGGTTATGTATAACAATAATATTCTTTCTGTTTATAAAGTTTGGCGTTGAATCATCTGAAACAAAATTAAGCATGGATCATTTATATAACTATGTAAAGACTGACACTCATAAATTTATTTCATTTTCCAAATAGCAATTTATTATTCACGAACATTACTAAAAAGTGCATGGAAGTGTGATGTATGTAGAATGCAATTCCGCTGTAAACGTATGAACATTTTGTAAAATAGGACGGAATTTGAAACAATCACTTTGACCAAGGTCAGGATCACACTTCCGGTGGTGCAAATCCTTAAGCCTATTTCCGGTTTTCTGCAATTTTCCGACTGTCGTCCGCTGAAACATTTTCAATGTTTAACTAATTAATCAGTAGGGTGTTTCTGAAAAAGAAAACTGCGGACTTTCAATCCTTGGTTAGATAAATTTTCTATTAAATGTACCCGAAGAAGTAGTAAGAGAGCCCTTTACATGTTTTCCCGTTCGCTGTTCTGCATTTCTGTTCGGTAGACTTTATTGCTTTTATTAAATTTTAGCTTTCAAATTTTGCTGCAGAAAAACCCTGATATATGTGTAAGTTACCCGAAATTGCAAGTAATACGTACATGTACCAGTGCTTCTTTACAATACGGAATAGTTTCAATTTCTTTTCTTTTATCCATGTAGGGATAGTGAATAATATTCACAGATCTATTTTAACTCTTATTTCAAAACGTTTCGGCCATCGGCCTTCTTCAGTTGATATTGTCACAACAAGTTTACATTTTCTTATTATCATAACACACATTTAGGAAGTCAATTTCAATTTCATCAAAGTAAAGCAACGTCGAAAGTGGTAACTTTCTATTGACGGTCAATATACTTTAAATAATTATGAAGGGGAACTGCCAGAATTCAACACTGGGTTGTGAAAAGTAATGTCTGGTAAAGTGCGAACTTATATAATGACTTGCATAAAGACGAAACCAGAGATAAGAAATTTCTGTTGTTTACCTCCTTTGTGAATTTTGAAAATTAATTTATAATATCAATTCTTTTGTCTGTTCTCCAAATATCGAGAGAAACAAAAGCAGAAAATGTTCTAAGCATTCCGCGCCTCGTACGATGTTTTTGATGAAATGCCTCTTAATTTAAGCGATTATTCAATCGTCTGCAAAATAAATCTTATAAATGACAATAACCATTATCTTAATTTGTTCATTACTCCCCGGTAATTATCTGTACCGGAACACAATGCCATATACCAATTGCAAAATGCTTGTACATGTACCTGTAATCTAAGTTCTAAGTGTGTGCAAACATGTTAACATTATTTACGGTTTTCGCAATTTTCTGCCGAGTACCTTTAAGCCTCAATCACATAACAAGTCAAAACTTATTTCCGTCACTCTCGTGAACTGCTGTGATGGTAAAGTGGAAATAAATTGTAATAGGACTTTAAATCTACACGTCGGGAATATATGCATTTTTTAATGTATAACAGCCTAACATCTTAGTAATTAAGGTTTCAAATTATATTAAGCAGTCAACAATTTCTAACACAATACTTAGGCCGATGATTTACATGTACAATTATAACTGTCGAACCAGTCATAGAGCTTTAACATAAGCTGCAAGTGAGAATGTGATGATCATCATGCCCTTTTTCTTTTGTGGGGGGGGGGGGGGGGGGAGGGGGGGGCAAAATCTAAAAAATAATTTAATATGTATTTTCTAAAGATATTTTCTAAGTACTGTGAACGTTTAAGGTACGAAATGCACGATGCACGATAAACGGATGCACGATACACGATAGACGGACGCACAATACGCGATAGACGGACGCACTATACACGGAAGACGCACGATACACGATAATGCCTATTCGTATAATTTGTGAAAATTTGAAAATGCAATAAAATTATAAGATGAATGGTTGCTATCAAATCATATAAGTATGCATATGCAAGTTACATATTCACGTTGCACGATAAAATTAAAAGACGTGCGATGCACGATACACGATTATGGACGCACGAGGCACGGTAGACGGACGCACGATACACGTTAGTCCTACGCACGATACACGATAGACGCAAATTTTGTAACATTTAACGTTCTCACTACTGTATAACGATCTCGGCTTTTTTTAATTTTCGTCATTTGAAAACGGAAATATAGTTACTGTACTTTAATTGTTTGTTGACGCTATTGGTTAGGCTAGGCGGTGGGCAGTAATATGCACTTCCGTTACTACCCATGAACAGGCTTAAAAGTGAAATATGCGTATCAGAAATGGCCACATCCAGAAGATACAGTCTCCCCACATAGCCTGCAATATTTTCATATTTGTCGTGTTCGGTGGCCTGTAAAGTTCAATTTTCATCTTTTCATAATAATGTTATTGTAAGATGATTTATTGCAATATTCAATATCAAGAGAACAAAAGTACATTTCATCTATTCTGGGAAAGATATTCTTTCAGCTCACATTTTGAAAGTACAATATTATGAACCATTGTTTATAGTAAAACGCAATACCAAATACAAACACTGTACTGGTTGTAAGATATGCACATAGTTACATTAACAGAATATACATTGTACATCCATAATTATTGTTAAATCTAGTAACTGAAAACTACCAAGCTATTATTGCTGATAAAATATGCTTTAGTCATAAAAAAAGGACACAATTTTGCGAAAAACGACGAAGATAAATATTGGTCGATTAAGATCCCGGATGACGTTTGAAACATGTTAAGCGCCAAACATCTTCAATAATCTCTTTTACAAGTTACCACTTTTCCACATTGTTCCCGCCATTTTCTTCTTCTTACTTTAATACTGGATTTCCATTAACTTTGTGAAAACGTTTGGTAAAATAATTATATAGCCTGTGATCAATACATGGCTTGTTTACTGATCATTAACTCATTCTAAGTGGGTAAAATTAATATTAAATTTAATTACATCAGTTTATAAACGAATTCTATACGGCGTTGTTTTAAGCATCTCGATGAGAGTGATTCAATTTTACATCCATTTCTGTTGATAGTTTATTTCAACTCCTTCAAAAAATACTATAAAATTATGTTATCTATCTTTTCGGACACCAAGATTGCATTACATGTACCACAGTATATGTTTTTTGACGGTTTTATTAATTTAAATTACAGATAGCGACAGTTTTCCAAAACTGATTTAAAAAGAAACAGGTTAATATTTTATAAATAGATGAAAAGGGAACGTTGAAAGCCACCGAACACGTCAAATATGAAATATTGCAGGCTCGGTTTGATTGAACCTCTCATGGACAGTAATGGAAATGCATATTACTGCCCACGCCGCCTAGGTTCTATACATTAATTTTTTTTTTGTTTCTGATCACACAAATCATTTTTGGTGACGAGTCATTAGAATATATTGCTACATGTAAGCTTACTTCTTTGTTTAATAAATGGCGGAGAGATTCATAATCAGTGGACATTTTACTGCATTTTCAGATGCTGTGATGTCAGTAAGATGTCATGTTTCTACATAATTTACTTGACCATGCCACGTACATTTATGTTGGCTTATATAGCTGTGCCCCCTAAATCCTGATTAAAATATGTTCTTACGATGACTGACCCTTCAGAAGCTGTAATCCGTCTCTGTTTTCGTTTATTACTTGTTATGTCTTGCCTTTGAAATTATTTGGTGTTGCCTTTATTTTTATGAAATTATTTGTTATGTCTTGCCTTTGAAATAATCATGTACCCGTACTAAACGGATGATCAATACTTGTTTCGGTTGTTTGGCTTTTAGGGGAAGCTGAGTTTTCTTAAACAGTACTGTTACAGTACTGTGAACGTTTAATGTTACAAAATTTGCGTCGATAGTGCGCCAGTCTATCGTGTATCATGCGTCCGTATCACGTGTATCGCGCATCCGTCTAACGTGCATCTTGCGTCCGTATATCGTGTATCGTGCATCAAACGTCTTTTAATATTACATTATATTATGCAACGTGAATAAGTTACTTGCTTATGCAAATTTTTATGATTTTATTTAAACCATTAATCTTATATTTTAATACCATTTTCAAATTTTTATAATCTCGTACACAAATTATATGAAACGGCAGTATTGTGTATCGTGCGTCTACCGTGTATAGTACGTCCGTCTATCGCGTATTGTGCGTCCGTCTATCGTGTATCGTGCGTCCGTATATCGTGCGTTTCGTTTGCAACCTTAAACGTTAACAGAACTGTATGATGCCATTTACCCTCTCTGAAGACCATTGAGCACTGTATATATTTGTGAAAATATAAGAAGCGCTCATTTCGGGGCTAGGCGCGTTGGACAGTTTAATGCATTTTCATTACTGTCATTGAACAGGCTTAATCAAACCGAGCCTGCATTTATTTGTCTTGTTTGGTGGCTTTCAAAGTTCTTTTACTATATATTTACTGATATGTGAATTTAACCTTTTATCAAACACGCACATCTGGGAAAATTAATAGCATGCATGTATCTTAATACAATGTATTATATGCATCCTATCACATCTCACAGACGTTATTGTATTGTGTGCATGTTAATTGTTTGGAGACGAACGTATGCATAGTAACAACAAGATAACTGGGTTCAATGGTTGTCTCAGTAGCTGACTAAAATTTCATTTGCATACTTAATCTGTTTTTCTGTATATAATAATTATCGTAATGTATGCAGATTGTCTGCGTGTAATTTGTTTCATTTAATCAGTCCATTTCATACAATATAATTTACTTGATAAGAGGTTAATATTATGAAATGTGAATAAATATTTGTAGAGATAAGATATTCAGATTAAAACCTATATCATGGGCCTAAAACAGAATTGCTTTGGAAGCGTTAATAGTTAGTTACTATATAACATCGGTTTTAGCGTATTTATACTTCATATATAGGTATAACCATTTAAATTTAAGGGATTAATCGACGGTAGTTAGACTAAAAAACTCACTTTTGACTTATTTAATAATATGGTTTAATATAATAAAATTGTTTTAATTAATATTGTTGCCTCCTGTGCCCCTTATGAAAATAACAAAATGTGTTAGAAATGTGCACACAAAAAAACAATTGTATATGTTGTATCATTTTCAAAATTTAAAATTGGATTGGGTTACTACGAGTAAGTGATTTCTTATTCCTGAAAGAAAACAATGATTATACGTAAATAAAAAGCGAATAGTCTGTAACAAAAATGCTATTTGAATTTTGTTCAATAGTTGTATGCAACGTCTGAGCCTTTGTGAACCTACCCATGTAGAGTCAGCAGTCGAAGTTATTTTGTTTTTATGTAAAACTTCTATAACAAAACGTGTTATATGACTTTGTGAGAGAGACGCCTTTAAAAACTTAATTTTATTTTGTTTTTTTAGAGGACGCGCCCATCATCAGGATGTTATAATTGCTTAGAAGTAATATTCAAATTATGTAACGGATATCAAACAAAATCTGTCAAACCAAGAATTTACACGACCATAAAATGAGACTCCCGACGCAGCCAAAATGTAGAAAGGAAAAGGGAGCATGAGTTTAAAAGAGAATTAATTTCAAATAGACACCATGAACATTCAACAATAAAGAGAACCCTTGTTGTTTTCGCCTTTGAACGGTCAGTGGCAAACCATTCGCAAAATGCTTTTTCTGTGAATCGGGTGTGTAAAGTGACTGAAAAATGCAATCCCTGAGGGGTTGTTTCACTAATAAGCATTGGTCCACTTAAAGAAAACCATTAAAATGCAAAAAAAATCGATTAAGCTGTCCGACATTTTGTTGATATTTTTCACGTAAATTATGGTATTAAGCTCTACGAAACACACTGTCTTGTTGGGAGAACAGAAAGAAACACGTGCTCACGGACGAGCGCATACACTTAAGCTAATCTTATGAAAGCTAATATTATGAAAAAGTGAAATACAATGTATGCATAAATATGCATATCAGGAATGAAAACACCCAATAGACACAGCCTTTTATATGTTTAATCTTGAGAAAGCAATGACGGCATTTCATGACATACATATTACTGACTAATATTAATGCACTTCCGTTAACCAAATTTATTTCCACTTGATACTGTTTCTAATTCATATTGCTGTCAAATAGCTTTTTAAAATCATTGCATCACAATCACCATTCAGTTGCTAACAAGCAATCGGGTAATATATACACTCTCGTTTCCTAAAATAGTTTATAACTATCATACGGTATATGTTTTGTGAAAGCTTTAGGCTTTAGGCTATTCAAGTTTATTCATAATTCTTCTGATATATACAAAGCGAAAAAATATAAACAAGTTAGTGTCATGCCATGAATAGCCGATTGTTTCCCGATCATTTATTATTTTGACAGAAGATATAAGTAAGAACATGAATTGAAAGTGTTTCTAAAACTAAAAGACAACAAACACTTCTTTCATTTCACGGAGTTTTTCTTTTTTCGCTCTCAGAATAAGTAGGCAGTCATTAAAATGATGTGTTTAAATTTCTGACGAATAGTCTCGAAAGAACATATGATATTGAGTCAAAAAGTGAAACTTTCAACATTGAAAGATGCATGCTTTCATTTAGTGGCTACATGTATTTCACAAAATGTTGAATAAGTTTACAATGGCATTGCGTTCTCCATATAACACCTTTTCAAGTACTCATTAGTAACTTAAGCACGCAAAGAATAATTGTTATTTCGAAAATTGATACATTGAAGGGATGTCAGGCTTTACCTAGTTATATTAATGGTCCTTACATAATTTTGTGTCTGATGATTGATTGAACGATGAACCTGTTTAAGCAGAAAGAATATGACTATTATATATAACCAAAAATAAAACGCAATAATGGATGTGATAAATACGGTTAAGACGACTCAAGATGGCGCCGTCTATGTTTGATTTTCTTGAGATATAATGAGGTTTGCGACAAGGTCCGAAAATGCCGATAAATATATTTATTTTAGTGCCACGTTGCACGACGAAATGAGATTGGTGGTATGTTAGGGAAATTAATGATTACACAATTAACTTTTAAAGGTATAACGACGTTGTTTTCCAAAACAAAAACGATTTTAATACCTATTGAAAACTTCCGACCATTTAATAACTAAAGGAGATTGAAAGTTCTTTTTCATTTTAAAAATGTTACGAAAAAATAACCGTTCTTTAATCTTTTAGACAAGTTGTGCAGTATATTTAGAATACGCTTCTTTAAAATGAAGATCATAAATTTAAGAGCATCACATAAGCTGAATATAAAAGTATATATATTAAGCCAACTGTTATTAATTAGTTATGTAGGTTTTTATATCTATTTTCACAAAATATCACGTGTTTTGTTTCTTTGTTACCTTAGTATTCGTTATCCAGGTCGGGTTTTGGGCCAAAATGTATTATTAATTAATTTGATGCATTTTTATTTTTGCTATATAAATGATAAAATACACAATTAAGGCAGAAGTTTCTATACGCAAAACAAAACAACTTAATGCTTTCGGGCGCAGTCAATTTACAATGCATACTTCATAAACCTTGTTAATGAAAAACCAGTTATACGAATTAAGATAAGCGGTTGCCGACAATCCTTATGTTTTGTCGTAACTCGATATCGCTGTTCAGTGGAATCTGCAAAGTGGAATCTGCAAACAAATGTTCGCCAGAACAGATTTATTCAAGAATCAATTTTGGTAACTAGATTTACTAGATTAGCAGAATATTCTTTCAGGTGTTTTGTTTTGCATATTTTGAATTTTGAAATAAAGTTCTGTTCCTTTACGTATGCATAATTCTAACTCCCCTTTTCCAATGTGCATCAACTTGAGATTTAGGACATTTATCTTACTTCTTCTCGAATGCTGCGTTGTCAGGGTGTAGCAATGCGGTTTTATGTAAATGGAAGGAAATGATGAATTAAGGAATACAAAATGCATTCTACGGTTAAGATACTATGCATCCTTTTTTTCGATGATGTCTTTATCGTTACATAAGCCATATACTCTCCGTGAAAAGAAAGTTACTACTTTGGTAATAATTAACAACTGTAACTGATTGATAAAATGTGAATGGCTTTATATTAACTTAAAGTTTTACTAACGACGGAATTCGAAACAATCACTGTGACCGGAATTTCCTTAAGCCTACTTTCTGCAAATTGTCCCACTGTCGTCTGTTAATTAACAACTTTTTAAAATTTATTTAACTAAACAGACGGGGTTCGTCTGAAAACAATAAATGTTAACTTTCAATTCCTTGGTAAATTAAATTTTCTGTAACGCGAAGAAAAAGTAAGACAGCATTTAACATGTGTTCCCATGTTTTCGCTGTTATGCAATTCTGTCACAGGAATTTGATTTTTTAAAATTTATTTATAAGATTTCAAGTTTCGGTAGCTGAAAATGACTGATAAATGTGTTAGTTATCCGAAACTGCAATTAAGTACCAGTGCTTCTTTGCCATGCCGAATAGTTTCCTTTGCCATGCCGAATAGTTTCAATTTTATCAATGTAAAAAATACAGTGAATGTGGTAACTTTCTTTTCACGGTCCGCATACATTTAAATAATTTGAAAGGAATATGTCAGAATACATCACACTGGGTTGTGAAAAGTAATGTCTGGTAAAGTGCGAATTTATTTAATGACTTTCATAACAACGAGATAATGACTTTATGTTGTTTACCTCCTTTGTGAATTTCGAAGATTAATTAATTCACAATATCAATCATCTTGTCAGTTCTCCTAAAACCGAAAGGAACAAAAGCAGGAAATGTACTAAACATTCCGCTTCTCGTATGATGTTTTTGATGAAACGCCTCTTAATTCAATCGATAATTTAACCGTCTGTAAAATAAATCTTATAACAATTATCTTAATTTGTTCATTACTCCCCGTTAGTTATCTATACAGAAACACAATGCCATATAGCAATGGCAAAATGCTTGTACCTGTAATCTAATTGTGTGCAAAATGTTAACATAATTTATGTTTTTCGCAATTTTCTACGGACTACCTTTAAGCCTCAATCATATAACAAGTCAAAACCGATTCCCGTTACTCTCTTCAACTGCAGTGATGCAAAACGGACTGAATTTGTTTAGGGCAGTCAATTGACAACAATTTCTAACGCAATACATAGTTCAAATATTCAAATTTAATTAGCCATCTCCAGTGGAGTAAGCTTTGCATCGTAAGCTCTGTTTATGTTTTTTTTTTCTATATCTGTTACCTGTGTATTCCTTTCAGCCAGCGACAAACCTGTTTCAAATCCTAGCAGATCAATATTTTCAAACTTTAGTTCTGTAAGGTCATGTTTTAATTCCTTTCCTAAAATGTTCTAATTAGTCAATATTTTTAGCAAAATCTGCACATTTTCTGTCATTTATAGACATTCTACAAAAGATACATTTTTTATTTATCTCTGAGACACCGAAGTTTTCCTTCCTGAAGAGTTAATAGGCAACTTTAACACTGTAAAGCCAGTCATAGAACTTCATCAAATGATGGAAGAGAAGACGGGGTGATCTAAATGCCCTTCTTATTTAGAAAACGAATCTACACAAATATTCAAACATATCAACTGCTAAAAAGGTATAGCTTTATTATGTTCTCGGCCTCTTTTAAACTTTCGTCATTTGAAAAAAGCGAATTGATCACTTACAATTACTGACACTGTTCGGCTAGGCGGCGTGGACGTTATCTTCATATGCACTTTCGTTACTGCCCATGAAGAGGCACAATAAAAATGAGAATTTGCGTATCAGGAATGGCCACATCCAAAAGACACAGCCTCCAAACACAACCTGCAATAATAATAATAATAATAATGACTTTAATATGTGCCATGTTCATTTTTTATTACAGTATGACGATTTTTTGCAATATTCGATTTCACGAGCGCAATAGTACATTACGCTTACACATGTTTTATTGCAAAAGCATTACAGAAAACCAACAAAGCATCAAGAATTATTGTAAACTCAAGCATGTGTACAAGTTACTACCAAACTATCAATGCTCTTAAAATCATGATTTTAATCATCGAAAAACATGACTCGTAAAAAAAGACAAAAACAATAATTGGTCGATTAAGAACGTAATTTAAATGCTTTGTACATGACTGGCCGTTCCAAGGCTGTAATCAGTTTCTCGTTTCCATTATTGCTTGTCATTTCTTTATTTTGAAAAAAAATCATATACTAAACGGATGATCTGTATTTGTTTTTGGTCGTTGTCTGTTAGGGGAAGCTGTTTCCTTATAGCTGAATTACTGATGATATGTGTATTTAACCTTTAATCAAACTTGCATTCCGGTGGATTAATAGCAATGCCTTGCATTTATCTAAATATATGTTCATTTGCATCTCGTACATACGCTAACTGTATTGTATGTATGTTAATTGTTGAGAGACGGATGCATGCGTTATTGGAATAAGATATCTGTGTTTACTGGTCGTCTCACCTGGTATCATATTTGCATATTTCCATTGTTCTTTACATTATCATTACTTTAATTGTTGGAAGCGTGACAGCTTGTTCAATTTTATTAAAATAATCCATTATCGAACACTGCACTATACTTGATACGAGAAGAAAATAAGTCATAATAGAACAAAAATATGGGACTAAAACTGAATTGCTTTGGAAGCATTATTAGTAAGTTATTGTTCCAGGTTGTCTTCAACGTACTCTTAATTTATCTGAAGGCTTGATCAACCGAAGTAATACTGGGAGATAAAGAATTCTGCATTGTCAAAGTATCAGTTCACGAAAGCTTTAAACTAATGGAATTTTCAAGTTTTATTACATTTTTAAAGTGAAAATGGCTTTAAATACAAAATTGTTAATAAATCAGTTTTATTCCGTTTAATGGTTAAGCTGTTAGATATACAGCCATCAAAATTGCATTACATTTGGTAGAATATGCGAACAATAGACTTGTTGATTTCTGGGGCTTATTTTTGGGCGTATTAAATCTTCTTCTACAACACAATTTTGACCATAAATTAAGATGATTTATGAAAAATAAAAGTGTTCTAAATAACGTTTCGGCGGTTGTGGCCCTTATGAATACACATCTACTAAATTTTTTATAAATTTGCACACAAACACAAACACATTTATATGTTGTAACATTTTCGAATTTCAAAACAGAATTTTATCATCATGTCAACGGATCCTAATATTACTCAGAAATATTTAATTTAATATTATATGGTTTTTGAACATCTGAACATATTGAAATGAGTGTAACGTATATCAAAACTAACCTTCCCCTTATTCAAACGTCTTAGATTTCCTGAATTGCATTGCTTTCTATATAACGGATACATGTAGCTAAGAAAATCAGCGTTCAATACGTTAGCGTTCAGCACGTTAGCGTTCAGCAGGTTAGCGTTCAGCACGTTAGCGTTCAGCACGTTATATGCATAGTATAATGAATCATGACTGCATTTTTGATTTCGGTGTAGATACGAAGAAGAAAATGTAACTGAATATAATAGCATTTTCTACACAATTACAGACCGTATATTATCCTGTACTGTTTATTGGTGTAAATATTGAGATGCGCTCAACCCGGGGCTAGACGGCATGGGCATATGCATATGCATTTCCATTACTGCCCATGAACTGACTCAGTCAAAACAAGCCTGCAATATTTTCATATTTGTCGTGATCGGTGGCTTTCATAGTTACCTTTTCATATATTATATAACAATAGCATACACAATCTGTGAAGCGGACGCTTAATCGACTTCCCAGCGAGTTACATATCTCCACATTATCAAAAGCTGACAGTTGTCAGACAATTCCTTCGTCTCTGTCATTTGACGGAGCATATTTATGCTGACGAGAAGGAAAATGATATTGAAAATCGGTTTAAGATATATCCAATATGCACGATTATATATTCTTCAAATTAATCAGACTGAGTGTCAGAACAATATTTTGGTCACTTTATTCGAAGAGGGATTTTTTTCGAAGAAAGTCATTTTATATAAAGTTTGATCGTTCACATTGTTAGGTAATGTTCAAATTTTTAAAGATATATTGAATGTTTGCATTCTAAGAATTCAAAATGTTGTCAGTGGTACTGATTTTCAACAAAATTAACCATCGTGCCAAAAAATGACATACACATGTTTGTTTTAATAGTCATTGCTTAACCATTCTGATAGTTAAACATTCTGATAGTTAAGCTATACGAAGGATTTCTTTTAAAACGTCTTGGTATATAGTTATTTTGTGTCTTATTTGTAGTAGTTTTGAGTAATGGATTCAGACCAGGACTACATTATTCATAATATTTAATTATTGCTAAATCAGCCGTGCTTTCGCAATGAAACCAACTGGCATCGGCAAATTATCTTCTTTAAGAAACCATTTCAATTTTCCCTTACTTCTAGATTAATCTGTCATGCGGAGATATTATGCTGCAGATAGGCATTGTATTTTTAAGTTTGAATTCTTAGAAGTATCAGAAAGTGTCATCCTGCGATTGAGATTCTTTAAAACCCATATAACTGTCCCTAAATCTGTTTGCAAGCATTGTATATTTGTCAAGATGCCTATCCTAAAATTCCTGGTTAAAACATAACCCATTTATGATTTAACGTCGCAAGTTTTGATTCGGCAATTAAGTCAGTCAAATAAACATAAATATATTCTTTTTTCATTTTACAAAGACTCGAGTCCTGAGCATTCAGAGCGGCTGAACTTACTAGATTCAGCGGAGAATGAAATGCAAAAATAGTGAAATATGCATAGAAATCGTCAGAATTATTCTTCAGGATTCCGGTATTGACTATCACTCTCCGATGCAAAAAGAAGACTTTATATGTATCGTAACAAATAAATGTTGAATATCAGTTCAACTTCGTGATAACAAACAGGTTGAAGGTTAAGAATGATATATTGCCTTAGGGATCATCAGTCTGTACAGAAAGTTGCACACGCCTAATTTATTGGTGCGTTTACACATACTGTGACCATGCAGTCCTCTAATGGATGGATTTGAACACGTGTATATATACACTGTTAGAAAAAAAACCACCACTTCCTTATTTTTCTTATGGTTACATAACATATTTTGTTAGATTTGTATCAGGTCTGTGCTTCTGATATTGTAGAAATTATACCCCATCTGTACTCCATCATAAATCACTTTTATTTAAAGCAATTAAATGAATACTTAAAACAATTTTGTCTTAAAAATTCTCATCAACTTAAGCTATTATAACATTTAGGCAGCAATTAAGTGCTTTGCTACAGTTATCTTAAGACATTCCACTCAGACATAAAGGCTTTGCAGTTTTTTATGAAATCCGTTTCTTATTAAAATGTAATGACTATGGAATTTCTTATTGTTTAATAAATATATTCAAATTATTTTTGTGAAGAGACAACTTTTATCTGGCTTATTATTTGGCTGGCAAAACGAAACAGAAACTTCAAAATTAGCAGTTCAACTAACAAGTGAATACAATAAGTTTCTTAGTCTACAAAAGCGTACAGCGCTCTTGATGCCGACAGCATGTAACTGTATCAGAGGTTTAGGGGTTTATTATTATTGTAGATAATTTATGGGGCCGTATTTATCAAAATTTCACTTATTTTAAGATCGCAGAGTCTTGTCTTTGTTTTTGTGTTGTGCCTAAGTGGCACAAGAGGTCGTAAAAGCTAGCTTAAGGGTGTCGCACATGCCTTGCGTAACGATACTTTTTTCGGAGTGATTAGCGTGACGCAAACGTGACCTGATCGACGTCGTTATGACATTGTTTTGTTTTGTAACATCGAGTTTTAATAGAAGGTCGAGCCTGAGCTTACGCGTTTCTTATTACAACATTATTACTAGAGTCCCAACACACATTTTCGGTGCCGTAATAAATAATGATAGTGTCTCTAGCTGGAAGCGAACCCGCACCGTAAACAATTAAAAGCTCATTTCGCCTCCACTGGCTCAGAGCCGTGTGATTTCAAGACGATTGAAGATTTAAAGGTCAGTTATCGTCATCCGAGTTAAAGAAGCTGCTAGAGACAAAGACGCTCACCGATAAAATCGTGAATCACGATTGTTGACTTAAAAGCCGATAAAAGAAAATTCTATTGATTTTGGACTCAAAACTACAGACACTTTGCTGACCGATTCAGTAATTAAGATAAGTAATCCGTTAGTTATTAATAACTTCATTACATTACTATTTATTAAGATTACATATATCCCATATAATAAAACTTGTTCGAAATGTAATGATACATTTTCGCGCGCTGAGTTTGTGGTTAACGCCATGTATAGTTATTTTTGGGGGCGTTATTAGCACTAAGCCAAGGTGACATCATTGACGTTGTTATTATATCCAATTTGTCGTGTTTGGTGGCTATCAAAGTTCCCTTTTCACCCACATGAATTTGTAACATCGAGGTCGAACACGAGTTGACACGTTTCTTGTTACTACGAACATAGAACAGAGACCCAACACATAAGTGGTTCTAGGCCGGCAAATCCGTTATTATAATAACGGTTCATTTTTTCCTTATTAACCGCTGCTTTCGAGCCTAGTGCGCTAATAAGAAAGTTGATGCTCTGGGATATGAATTCTCTAAAAAAATTAAGTTCTGTCTAAAAAAGTGAGCACCGATATCCAGGTCGTCGTTCTCCAATTGTTCCGCTTATACTTTGAATTCGAACGCTACTAAAATTATTGTACTTGTTCGAACTAATTGATAATATTTTATACATGATGGATGGTTATTAAGATTATTAAGTTTTCTAGAGATTAAGAATAAAATTAGTAAAAAAAACTTTCTTCATAATTATAAATAATTTTAAGCAAAATCGTGTTTTGTTATAGCGTGTTTTGTTGGTTGGTTGGGGAAAAAACTTCAATCGCGCATTAATTGCATAACAAGACAACAGGATGTTATTACTATCAAAATTATGCCATCATCTTGACATGCATTCGCAATCACAATACACAAAACGGGAAGCAAATGCAAATCAAGCTGTAACAGATGTTTTAAATGCAATATTGAGCCCACATCATCACGCATTATTTGCATGCATTTTCAGAATTTGTGTTTTGAGACTTAAGCTCAATCTTGTAATAAAGAACATTCTTTAAAGCATTGTAAGGATTACAAAGCAGTAAATCAACTTGTTACTTCGTTGCGTTTCAACTCAGTGTTACCAGACCCCGACTTATGGAGGAATTCTCTCGTCAATTATTCGACGTAGAACGGCTAAAATTACAATAAAACTAAACAAACCGGAAACATGACATGAATGTATAATTGATCTACAAAATAATTTATTTGACCGGTGCTAACTTAAAATGAATACAAAGAACGAGGTTTCTAATACATGTAGCACAAATAGCAACTTATAAAAGCTTCTCGTTTTTTTAAATGCATTTTTAATAGAAATTCAATATTATTTCTGCTACAACAATACATCATGTTTATAATGCGTTTGGAATTGTCCGTTTTTGTTTATTACGTGGATGTTGATTATTACTTTGCGAATTTAAACGATGGGTTTATTTGATTGATAATTGTTTGTTAGCTGAGTAAACTCCAGTAACAAATTTATATCAAATTTATATAACATAAGAGCATGATCAAGTAAAAAGGCCGGTACACAATGCCGTTACCAAGACCTGAGCCAAATCAACGAGAGCTGAATCCTAAATTATATGTTCTTTTAGAAGATTGCACTTTAAACCTTTAAACTCCCATAATCACTTACATGTAATCCCATGCCACCATCATGTAAGCAAAACGGATAGCCAAACGACCCACTTTAGATGGGTTAATCACCAAGCATGCAAAGTAAAATATTATGTTGCTTACGTTTCTTTATTTAGTTTTTTACGGATAACGTGGAGAAATCAATTAAACTTTTATTTACTTGAATTTATAAACCAAATCTTTTAACTCATATTATAATAATCACTATCTGGATTCTATATGTTTGCTTATGGGAGAGCTGTGATTAGTAAAATTAATGTGCTTTGCATGGTGTGCGCATTTCATGTTTTACTTTAGCCAGGGTTAAGTGAAGAGTATGAAGAGTATGATGATTTGTCGAGATAATTATATTAATGAACAAAAGAAAATCAACAACATATGGTAGTTTGTAAGGGGACGTCTTCATATACCGGATCTCTCGCAATGTATTTATTTATCTTGAGTTAACTGATAAACAGAACTACTAACAATAATCATTCATACCACTTGAATGCTTGTGTATAACCGATACTACCTTCAAAGTGAAGATACCGACAGGAGATTATTATCAAATATATAATTATATATCGCACATTCTTATCCAATGATCATTATCGAAAGAGAAGGATACGATTTCTCACGAAAATAATAAATACTTTGGAGTCAAATAGACATGTAAATAGTAAAACCTGCATAAAAGCTGGGTTTTTTAAAAAAAATAGCACAAGCTCTGTTGAAGGCGACTGCTTTAAGTCCAAAATATATTTCAATAGGCCGTCATTATTTTATAGGACGCGTTGACTTTTAAGGAAAATGCCGTTTGTTTCACATACAGATGCGATGCTCCAATGTTTAATCAAAGGTTGATTAGATTATTATCTAGATCTGACGTATCCGTTATGTTAAAACCATTTACATGTCATCCTCATTTAAACTGATTTAATCAAGGTACAGCAACTGTTATGTTTTAGGAAAGTGATTGCTTTTTGAACAGCCACCTATGTACCGTTTTGATTTTATTGAAGTTACCTAAGGTTTGATTGAGCTCTAACTTTTATTTTGTTTTTCATCGTGACATTTTGCATAAAACAGCATATACCCAGCTTGAACATGTGCATTCTTAGTGGTTTTTAATCTACGAGTCTGCAAAATATACCACTGTGATTTCCTTTGAGGCATATGCCATATTTCCAGCGTTCAAGCAACACAACCGATATTTTGTGCATCTCTGAACTTTTATTACTTAGTGTATCTTAAGAAAAACAATTTAATTGTATTACTTTCATTCTTAATTCTCCGTGGTTAATGTCGAACAAATTTCACTACGTCTTTATGGTCAGTTTTTAGAAACAAACTTGAATAGCGATTTATAACTTTATAAAAATATCTTTACCAACTTCGTTTTTAAATGTGGACACTAGCATTTTATCTTACCCCTTTACTTACATATTTTCATCTGAGGTTAAGGTGGTATCATTATGTCATGGAACATCTGACGTGCGTTGGGTGTGTGAGATCCTAATTTTATGAATTAAATTAGTTTTTCTGACTTCAAAGCTTCTTTTAACTTGAAATATCATTCATAAAGCATATGGATGTAAAATGTCATGCAAAAGTCAAAATAAAAGAGAAATATGTAGCAGTTTCTTACCTTGAAAACTGACTTTCTATGGGAGTCCAAACTTCCTATTCGGTTGTTAACAATTTCTGCCACTGGAAGACAGTCAATAACAAGGTCAACACTGTATTAGAAGAAAATTCATTAAAGAACAGTAGAAATGCACAAAAACAGCACTCTCCAAGCGACTGTTCATATAATTTTACGTCCATATTTGTTTACAAGTCTATTAAGTAGGACTTGTAATTGAAGGTATGGTGTACAATATAGGACATTACTTATGATATTTCTGTTAACATTCCAAATAATAATCACTAAATGAAATGTATTTTCTACTAGTATAAGAAGTGTTTTTGAAATGTTGGAAGGCTAACAATAACTTATTAATAGGTAAATTATGTACACAGTCTTATGCATTGTAAAAATACTTCTCATCAATGTTTTAAACCCGCCTTCTAGGTACCTGTTTTACTTGTGACCATAAATGAACATTTATTTATTACAGGACACAGTTCTCTGCATTATTATTAGAAATGGAATTTATCATCATTTATAATACATGTTAGTATTTTTCAGTCTAAATAAACGTTATCGATTTTACTATAGTCGGAAAGAGATACTATATAAGAGGGTGTTCAAAAAGTTTGCAAAAGTTCTACAATTTGTTTTTGAATTGTACAAACGCAAAGAAACTTTCTGATTTTGCTGATTTGGCTGTATTTCATTTGTTTTACAAATATTATTGCTATTCATATTTTCATAAGAAAATGGCTGTCACCTAACGTAAACAGGACCACTTTGTAAAGAATTCTAATGAATTTCGTATGGAAAATGACGCACCATTGCGATGTTCGTAAGGCTACTCTTATGAAACTTTCCTAAATTTTGGTACCAACATGTGATGTGACATTCATGAAACAATTTTAAATTCTGATTTTGTGGAATACCGGTACTTAAAACTTTTATAACTGCAATTTTAATAAAGGTGATATATTAAATAAAGAAAAGACATCACTTTTCTGCGACATAAGACAGTTACGTGTGTCTATGAATATTCGTATGAAAATAATTGTATATTTATACTAATTATGTCATTATTTATCTTTTTACTTATTTCAAAACACTCCTTATTATTAAATGCATTTCATTTAGTCACGAATACTTCATTTGTTAACAGATAAGTAGTGTTTTAACCTTCACTTCAAACGGCAGATAATTCAATAATAACATTGAAAGTTATGACCTATATTATGCACCATACCTTGCATTTTGAGAAATTAGTAAACAAACATGGCTGCCAAATTCTTGGTGTGAAGTCACTTTGAGAATGTTGTTTTTGTACATTTCTGCTTTGGCTTAGTGAATAAGATTCTACGACATTGTTGTCCTCATTATGGACCGTCTTTGTGCATCAGTAATTGCTGACATAAGTGGAAGTATAGGAAGTTTGGACTCCCACAGAAAGTCTGTTTTCAAGGTCAGAAATTACTTCTAATTTCACTTTTATTTATTTTTTGCATGACAATAAACATTCGTATGCCCAATAAATGATATGCCAAGCGACCACAACTTTACAAGTCATATAAGAATTGAACATTAATGAACTTACGATTTCACACACCCAACACATTTCGGCTCCTTGATATAAACTTAAATTACCTCCTTTTATTTCTTATTTACGTATACTATCAGTTTGCAACGCGTAATCATATTGAACTTGTTCACATCAGTTTCGAGGATTCTATTTTAATAAGAAGACCCTAACGTGACTGACTTTGATAATGTAATCTGACCATGATCAATTTCTTTTTCCATTCCTACTTCCAAGTGTCCTCTCGTATCAGTCTGTAATTATTTTATTGCGATATAACTCCATTACTTACTTTAAAATACGGTTGGGAAGGACAACATGAAAAAAGGTTGTTGGCTAAAAGTATTTTCCTAAAGAAAATGCTGTTTTACATTTATGTTACTCGTTATTACGTTTATGTTTGGTGTCGGCGCATTTTTTTTGTGCCGCCGACCTCCGGTATGCCAAACCTGAGTTTAAACATCGAATCCGCTTAAATGAAGTTTTTAAAAGTGTCGCAGATCCTATCCCTTTTTGTCATGAATTATTGCAATACATGATTAAGTTTCATCATATCCGTCAATATGTTGGCGTTAGTTTGTCGGTTTTTTTTAAACAATTAGATGGGCACATGCGCAAGCGGGAATATTCACCTTTTTTGAATGTCATGCCTGTGGTATAATGCAGGAGAACCCCGCTTAAAAACCACCACAATATAATTAGACCCTCCTCATCCCCAACACTAATCAGAGAATGTTTTTAAGAATAAGATAGTGTGAATAAAAGATTTTAAACGTCAATATTGAGACTCCCCCTCCATAACAAACCATTTTTTCCAGTCCTATGAATGGTTCTAATAGCTAGGTTTTACTATTTTGTTATAAAATGATAAACAGAACATGTTGACAGCATAATAATTAGTGAGTGACATATATTTTAAATGTATGAGTGTCGGTGAAATTTTTATGCTGCACTGCAGACACAGACCTTGTTTCAAAGAGTGCAACTGAGACTGGCCTGTAATCGTGTGATTAAATTTAGCAAAATCTATTTGAAGCATATAGCAGTTACAAAAACAACATTTGATGCACTTCCGACGGAAGAGTTCCTTAAATCAACTATTTTAGAAGTATTTGATGTTTATGTTCACATTGAATTTCAACAGTTATGCATAAATGCTGTAAAAACCCTTTTGAAACGTCAGTGCCATCCGTTAAGATGTTTGTTGCTTACTGGCTTTTCTTAAGCCTGTCTCACACAGAACACACGGCTTATACGGTTGGCCACCCGTGTAAACCGTACATGCAACCGAACCAACCGTGGCCTTATCCGAGTTACACTCGGGCCATTCGAGTGTATCCGTGAAAACCGTGTATGATTTTTAAAACTTTTAAAAAACTGGCACGGGTGCCATGTCCGTATATGATCGTATTAGGGATCGTACAAGACCGTGAAAGACCGTGTGAGACCATACGAGACCGTATATACAACCGCACATGAAGTCCACTCCACGAGTGAGCTCATCCGTGTCAATATCGTATATAAATCGTATCGAATAAAAGTCGGTGTGACCGTGTGTAAACCCTGTAAATGTCCAGTTAATCGAGTAAAAGTCGTGTATAGTCGTACTAGGCCGTAACAGACCGTACTAGACCGTACTTGGAACCGTACAACAATCGTATGAAAATCGTGTTCAAACCGTGACAAACCTTGCTTGACCGAGTATATCCGTGCTTTGTTCGTACATACTCGTGCTACATTCGAGTCTAAATCGTACTAACTCATCCCCAGGCACGGTTGGAGCTCAATACTCGTACCAGCCAACCCGTGTATAACCGAGTATACCGTATTGGAACCGTGTGCCCAACCGTGTTCTGTGTGAGGCTTAAAGGAATGCGGCAATTAACATTGTTGAATGCAGGTGCGGTAAAAGAGGCTCTGGGGAGCATCTATATTCAGAATTCAAGTATATCACTTAAAAGACATTTGGCAGTGCTTAAAGTTTGCCAAAATTTTAATTTATGACTTACCGTGAGTAATTTTATTTCAACGTGAATTTGCTCATGGTCGGGGACTTGCGGACCTTTTCATGGACTGGCCTTGTGCAAAATACTCCACTCCTACATACTTTTTGAAGCTTTTAATCGTTTTTTTTTATTTTCGTTGAGGAAATAAAATAAATGTTTAGGGTTGGTGAGTCTGAGATTCAGTGGATTTAAAATTACTGGGGAAGAGCTAAAGTGCATACAGGATGTGCAAATTGTTAAATCCTGAAAATTAGTAAAAATTGCTAAACTAAACAGTCTTAGAAGCATCAATGATGTCTTGTTGGAAATATGTCTGAAATGTTGTACCTAAAGCATGTTCTCGATAACCCTCTACATGTACCGTTCGAACCTAGAACAAATCTTATACAGGTACTAATACAATGAACGGTAAAAAAATTAATGAATTAGTAAGCTGAAATATAACAATTAGAGTTACCTGACCGACCCTTCTTTTTTCCTAAATTGAAAACTTGGCTCTTAAAGGAGGTTGAGGTTTAGAGTAATCGGTGAGTTCATCATCTGCAGGAGGGAAAGTTAATGCATAAAATACGCTAATTAACAAAAGCCATTGTAAAATAGTTTTAAAGCATTTTAAATTTCATATTTCAATTGATCTTTCTGTATATTCATCGAAATTTACCTCATACCACATTGGCCCATAGCTCATTAATAATATTTATAATACGCAGCTTTAAAACTAGCGGCCGTGGTTCGATCGCCTTGGTAATTTAAATATTTTTTAAAATAAATTTAAATTGGCTTTCTGTAAATACTAGTATTGGGTTTCGTTCAACCTGGGCTAGATGGCATGGGCAGTAATATTCATTTCCATTATGTCCATGGACAGGCTCAATCAAGCCGAGTCTGCAATATTTCATTTTGTCGTGTTTGGTGGCTTTCAAAGGTCCCATTTTTCTATTTTATTAGCGTTGTTTCTGCAGTTTGGATCCCCTTTTATCATGTTGTTATCTGTTACGACTTTTGAAGGTCGGTAAGAACGATTTTAATGTATGTTAATAGTACTTCTAAAATTACTTTTGTTTTCATATTTCGACCATTTTTGATGAAGCTTTATTGACACAAAATAGAGATACAAAACCTTTACATCAAACATTTTGCATTTATTACAATCTCTATCTTATTGAAAGTTATTTCGTGATTTCCTAGACCTTAAACACCATTACCATTGATGTCGTTTAGGTATAACAAACAAGTAGGTTACACATTTCTTGTTACCGATAACGAAAAGTACTTACATTGTAAGTGATTTTAAATTTTGGTTTCAGTTAAATTCTTTTGAAATAATACACACGAAGAAAAATGTTAGAATACCTTAACGAAAATAATAACTTTTATTATTTACATGCAAGATAGAACTATCAAAATTTTATTCGGTAAAAAACAAATTCTGTTTTATTCTTTTTAAATTATCATAGTTTACGAGGAGTCCAAAAGGGAAACGCTTTTTAAATTAAGTGTTAAGATTAATATTATTTATTGGAATCTAACAATTTTTACATGAATATACTGCCTAAGTAGTTATCTTTAACAAACATATGGCATTTAAAAAAACCCATTTGTCCATATATATACCCAAAATTGTTGTAACGTACCCTAGTCTCAATCATTCAGACGCTCTGATTTCGCAAAAGCGATTAGTACGTCTGAAGACATTGTTCGTTAAAAACCAGACACTTCAAAACGAGGCTCGTAGTTAGGATATTAGTATAGAGCGCCGTTGTTGCCTCTTGTAAACTGTTTTTAGACTGTCGCCTTGCTGGAAATCGAAAAGATACATCCTACGGCGACACGCACTTTTTAACTATATAATTGCGCCCACAGGCGTGTTCAAGTAAGCTGGGTTCTGTGGTTACCACGAGATATGATGAAAAGATAATACATACGTTGCAAGCACACAAATAACCTTATTGCAGCCTTAGAAATATTTTAGAATGAAATCATCTAAACTAAATCTTTTTTTTTAAATTTTGACCGTTTTAGATCAAGATTTCGTCTGAAATGAAAAACTTTGCCCTACATCCATTTCTTAAGATAATTTTAAAATTCTTTGGCATTTCCTAATGGCGACCTTAGAACCATTTCACAATTAAATCACGTTGATTTAATTTATAAAAATATATGAATTTCCAAATTACGAGAAGACAAAAGCGTTAAGACAAGTTAGAACACTACAGAAAAATAGTTAAAACTTGAAAATCCCAACCATTCTATTTGCAATTAAACAAACAAACGAAGCATCGCAAAACAAAATCAATTCAAATGCCTATATGATCAAACTGATAATGACAATATGCAAGGTCCCTTAAAAGAACTTTTTATTATGAAGAGAGAAATCAACAGTTTTATTTTTTGTCATCCATCTTTGCAACCATGAAATTAAAGGTCAAACACACTTACAAATATCCCTTACTGTATACATGTGTGAGACAAGAGGACCTTAGATATTGTTGTTAGTAACTCACTACTTTCCATTGGTGAGATTTGATATTCTTCCTTTTTATCAATGACAGTACGATGACAACTGCCATAGCACCAACATATAACATGACAGTCTAAAACCGTTATCACGAAGAGGCAGCAACGGCGTACCATATATTTGCATTCATTTATGTAATATGGGGAAGGCAAGTACTTTAACGCCTTTGTTTTATAAACCATATACCCGATTTTGTACCAAGATATCATATTACAACTGTACCTAAATTTCACATTGCCCTGTGTGGAAGAAATACGGTTAATGCAGTGTTAACTAATTTTAGTAGAAATCGCGATTGATTTTGGATTTTTTTATCATGCACAAGCGCCACCTGTCGGTCAGACTTTTTATATAGCGATGTCTCTAGACGTTCGTGAGAGCAGTGTGATACTGATCAATGACAGAACGTCTAGATGAGCTAGACTAAACGAACCCCTGTCTTTTGTCATTATTTAAACATACCTCCTCTGTTTAGGAATGTGATGTCCGAAGCAACAATAGCAGATCAAATTAGTTTTACAATCAAATAGACAAGTACAAACGTCCTTTGTTTATAATGTATTTAAAATGTATAAGTAAATATTACAGTAACTATTTCTTATTCTTAATAATTATTACCCATGACACTGATAAGATATTTGCTTTAGCTGAAAACTAGGTGAACACTATAGTATACTCTATTAAAAGTTCTATAAAATGCTCATTTTTTGACTTAGGTAAATGAATTTTTTCAGGCTTGTTAGACAACAGGTTATGCTGACAGCAGACATTCATATAACGTGTTTACACTTATCAATATAAGTCCAGCAATGATTTTTGCATTATTTTTCGAACAACTCTCGTAGTTATGCAAAAGAAAAAAAAAGATGAAGAATAAATCTTGTATAAGATGACTTCAAAAGCTGTCATAAAAACAATTGTTAAATGCAAACTTGCTTCTTTCCTTCGAATGTAACCGACATTTGCGTATAAAATATATTTAAATGCAGTGCACTCAGAAAAAATAAGTTCTGTCTAACCCTTTAGCGTTTTAGCACTCTAAATGGTTTCTTTTGATTACTGTTTTGTATTGTTGTTTTTTTCTTCAGAGTGTGCTTAAAATGTCAATGTACGACTGTCTGTCACCTCGATAAATTGGTATTTTGGTTATTATAAAACTTTATCACGTATTTGGTTGCAGACAGTCTTGTTTTCATTAACTCCACACACGTGATGTATTTGTAAAATGCGTGTATCATCAGCTATTTTATACGGCATCTAATTTGTTTGTTTCAGTCCGTCAGCATATCGGTGTCCATATTGACGCTAAGTTCAATATCCATAGAAAGATGGTACGCGATCTGCCATCCGTTAAGATTTCACAGCACTGTCGGCAGAGCCCGGATGATCATCATTATTATCTGGATCGTTTCCTCGTGCGCGGCTCTCCCAGAACTAATCTTCTCCACTGTTACTCCTTTCAAGCTAGAATTGGACACAGTATTACTCTCAACATGTGCGCCGACACTATGGGACGAGCAGTATCAGGCCGTTTATCAGATATGCCTGATGGTATTCATGTACTTTTTGCCCTTGTGCTTAATGGGTTTCACGTATACCAAAATAGCATTGGTGCTTTGGTATGGCCATATACCAGGAGTGTCGGCATCAACGCGTGAGTATATATATGATTAAGAAAGATTCGTTGAGTGCGTCTAGTTTATTAAAATGTTATATTAATGAAATTGAAATAGGAAATGTATTTTTATATTTCGCAAGCGAATGTATACTTAATTAATGATTATTTTTATAAACTGTAATAAAAACTAATTATTTATAATTACCTAGTACGAGTAAAGCAGTACATATTACTGGCATTTTTCAATTGAATGCATATTTAAAGTAGACGTGATTCTCTACTGTGAGCTGAATTAAACATGTTTAAACATTTTGAATGTACAAATAACAAAATTAAATCCCCCCCAAAAATGTATTGGGGCTTTTAAGGCTATGCCAATATAGATACTAACGATTTAGATGAAAACGGACATTAACATCAAGTATCAAAAACAAAGGTTTGAACTGGATTTAAGACATCAAAACACATCTCTTAAAAAGTGTTTAAAAATGCTTTTACTGCATTATACTTGATTCAAGACATCAAAACACATCTTTTGAAAAGTGTTTAAAAAGCTTTTACTGTATTATACATGCATCACATTTCACAAAATAAACACAAGAAATGTTTAGATCTTATCATAGCAATGCCCTGTGAAGAACGGAAATAATGTGTAATGTATTGTGGGAGCTAAGATGGAATCCAATATTAAATTCCTAGAATCCTATAATATTTCCTTGTAAAATGTCTCAGGCTATACGTCAGATTCGTTAATGCAAGACAACCAGGGTTGGCTTATTGACCGGTCAATTGAGTATTGACCGGGCCGGTGGTCAATACTGGTCAATATTGGTCATTACTGGTCAATAGTGGTCATTACTGGTCATTACTGGTCAATTAAATTTTATTCACAACCAAACTGTCCAAAATGTTCATAGAATCATTTAAAATCTTTTGGGCCCTTCCAATAGCCCCTGGTACTTCATTTATGGTTTAATATTTGATAATACTTAAATGAACACAACTCATTCATTGGTATGTTCCTTTGTTCATTAAGTAACAGAAATATATATTTCGCCGGTTAAGCAAAGCAAATTAGGCGGAAAATAATTTCCTTTGATTGGGTAAGATCTTTTGAATGTACCCATCAAAAGTTGTTTTGTTCATTGGTTTAATGCACGAGTTCTCATGTGTATTGTTCTAAAATATATGGTCATTCAGCTTTTGGGCATTCAACACTTAGAGACACATTTTCTTAAGGACATGGAAACTATAGTGTATATATAAACATCATGACATATAAGCATTTATGATAAGTAACAGATTGAAATCAATAAATGTATTACATGTAAAAGTTTCAAGTTATATAATGTTTTCTTATGTTTATGTTTTATGTAATTTATGTATTGGATTCGGTGAAGAACATTCCGTAAGCTTTGCCCAAGTGCTCAGTACAATACATACATTATAGGAAACAGTATGACTTGGTTTTTTACTTGTGCAAAGATCTATGAGGTCAAAGGAAGTGCTGTCAGTGACCTGACCATCCATTGTCAAACACAAGTGTTAATTGTCAAGTGTAAAACACCTACTTTATGGTTATTGGATAATCCTTAAATAAACACATTGGCATCTTATTTGACATGTTCCCAAGTTCAATAAACAATAGAAGTGTGACACAACACCCCTCCATCTCTTGACCATCCATCGCCATACACAAGTGTTGGTAAGCAAGAGTGTAACACCTATAAGTAGAAATTAAATAAGAGTTTAATGGTTTCTTTTCTTCATTTCTTTTATGAAAATCTTGAAAAAAAAAGTTCAATTGACCAGTATTGACCACTTGGGGAGTATTGACCGGGACGGTTTTAACCGGTTAAAACCGCCGGTTTAAACCAGAGGCGGTCAATTGGAGCCAACCCTGAAGACATCTGACCGTCTAAATATCACATTTATCAGTGTCTGTGAAATAAGATATTCTAACACCTTAGTTGAATACATAATAGTTGTGTGAGACAAGATTTTTCTTGAGTCTGAAACCAGTTAATTACGCTATTAACCTTTAATAAGTATTACATATTCATTCGCTATAGCTATTAGGATGTATATTATTCTAAAAAGCCAAGAATAACTTCATCACGAATACGATCAAAATGACATTCATGGCAAAAATATGTTCAAATATCGTAAGGCCTATAAGAAGCCCATGAACAGGCTCAATCAAAACCGAGCATTGAATATTTTCATATATGTCGTGTTCGGTGGCTTTCAAAGTTCCCTATTCATCTATTTCATAGAGTTTTGGGAAATAGCAATATTTAATTTGTTCCAGCTAGCTATCGTGCGGTTTTATTACCATTTTCTACACGCCCTTCTGCGGGTCTGTTTCACAAGTCTAGGCTGTTTTAAATATTTTATTATTATTTTAAATTGATAAGACATTTCAGATGTCAATCACTGGTCATGGCATCTTCTTTCTGGACTGTGAAAGCTGGCTTTTTTTCTTAAGGGTCGTACTCAGTCGTCATTACGTCATCAGAAAAAATTAAAATATCAAAATTTTTATAACGGCAAAATGCATCGAATTAAACTTAAAAATCGTCATTAATGTATCTTCATTTTTACATACATTGGTAAATTTAAGAATAAAAAAGCTAGACCTAAATATTCTCTTAAATTCTATTCGCATAAATTCACAAAAACTAAACAACACAAAACATTATCTTAAATGTCCACTTGAGTAAATGATCCTGATAAGTTTCATTCAACGTCTTTTTTGCCTTTAGAAAGATTTTTTGAGAGATTTTGGTAATTTCTTATCAATGAACGTGCAATCATGACTGTAGAAGGCCCTTAAGGTCTTTGTTTTCATAACCATAGAAATCAGCCCTGACTGTAGTAAAAAAGTGATATACATGCCTTCCATAAGACACAGCCTCCCCACACAACCAACAAAGAGAAATGAAATATTATTTGTTTCCAAGGACTTTCAAAAAACATCTGTTCCGACGTGTCAATAATTTGCTCAAATGAGGTTATGTAACTTAAGTTCATTACTACAATCCCAAAAAGCTTTATATATATTTTTTAGCGTTTTCAATGGTTCGGATATTGCGTTTCATGAAGCGCTAGGGCCGAACAATAGCCAATCATTGATTTGTTGTTTCAATAATGGACAAATGCATATATTTTGGTTAAAGAAAATTTACCGCTAATTGTAAACGGGTTAGTTTTTCGCCTTTCTCTAAAAAACGTCTTGTTTGTGGCGTCCTATTTGAATTGACATACTTATAACAAACATGCTCTCTCTCTTCCTCTCTTCTTTTTCGCTGCATGGGGAGGCTGTGCTTTGTGAGTGTGGCGATTCCTGATATGCATATATTACTTTTTTCTTACATTTTGATAAGCATAGAGTTTTTATAAGACAACTTACAGAAACATTCGTTTAAAACAGATCGAATCTGAGAATCAATAGTTTGCACTAACCAACTTTGCTACACTGGGGAGTAACAGAGAACATTCGTATTACTAATAACTTGGGCGCTGTCCTGCAATGTCCGTATGTGATGAAAGTTTGAGGTCAAAGCCAGAATAGCGGCAGAGATGTTGTTTTACACCAACTGTTAACTCCTATTAATCTTATACCATATCCGTGTATTTGAGTTCCTTTTGTTTGAATCATTGAATGTATTGTGATGTAAGTCATGCTAAGAGCACTTCAAACTAGTCCCAAAGGTTAATAATCATATGAGAGAGACCAGTCAAAGATCTCAGCAATTGAATTGTTTAGATTGGTTGAAATTCAGCACGTCCTCAGAGCTGGAGCGGAGACTAGTATCCAATTATCATCTGTGTATCCTTGGGGCCTGGTCTTTCACGAATGATTGATACAACGTCAAGGCAAACTTATAAAAACAGTTCATTGAAATCATAATATAAAGCTTCATATGTTCAATTACATTGAAGTCGTTCCGTTTTGTATTTCTATAGCTCTTAACGGTAGGAATAGTAGTTCAGTAAATCTTTTAGTTAAGTGACACATTTTATACATCATTCATCATTCTTATCAAATCACCTGATGTGTTCTGGAAAAGATACCATTTGAGAATCATCTCGAGGAATTTACCATAATATTAAGCAGTCTATCTGTCACAAGATCTTCTTCATAGAGAGAAAACATTTGTCATTTTATGCAAAACAAACAAACATTTCATTTCCTAATTGAACATTTAATGATATACAATTTCAAGAATGAGTGACAGAAATCAGAGGAAATAGAAACTCACGCAATAGTTAGAATTATTTATTTAAGACATGTCAGTCTCTCGATTGCACAAATTATATATTAAATTTCCCACTCATGCTCAGTAAAAAGCGTGCTTAAAAAACGATCCATTTGTTTATTATTTCCTTGTGAAAAAATGAATTAAATCAACTAATTGCATTCATCTGGGTGTGGATACACAGAGGCGTTTCAAATCCAACTTTTATTTTGAGGCATGATTATTTATTGGCCACCAAGCTCCATACAAGACCCAAATAAATGATAGGCGCTTCCACCGTATTTGTACGGCTTTAAGTTTATTTATACATTTCATATATCACTACAGCAAGTGGTAACTGGTAAGTGCTGTGTGGGGTTTTTGTAAAGTCTCCCCGTACTTCATTGTAGTTATCAGTTTTAACTTTGATGATAATATGCTAATTTCAAACCATGCAGAATTTCAATAATTATGGGTGGCAGTCTAGAGGCATATTTGAACTATCCTTTTGTGGATACTGGTGGTCTGTACTGCTGTATTTGTTTGGCTGTGGGGTATCTATAGATTTCTTTTATTAATACCGTATCTGCAGGCGTTAAGTGCTGTGCGGCGGCTGCAAAAAAATCCCCGTACTTCACTTCAGTACTGCAGCCGTACTTGTATGACTTTGGGGTTATCTATACATTTATTGTTTTTCGACACCTTCATAGAAATGTGAATAAAGGAACAAAATAATTTATATTTGTTTACTTTGTCTTTAAGTGAAGAGTAAAGTCAAAATATTTATTATTCAGATTGTTTTGTTGTATATCTGCAGGTTGCCGACAGCAGATGTTAAATCCGCGAGGTCAGGTTACAACGGTGGATAATGAGGACCAAGTCGTGACTCGGAGGAAAGCAGCAAAGATGCTGGTGGCTGTAGTAGTTGTGTTTGGCCTATGTTTTCTCCCTATCCACCTCTTGAATATACTCAGGTAAATTATTTTAGCTGTTTAAGACAACATTAATTGACATATACTTTACAGTATTTTTAGAATAAATCGTGTAGAAAATTTTAAATATTATCAAAATAGATGAAAATGAACTTTCAAAGTCTCTAAACACAAAAAATGAAATTATTGCTGACTCGGTTTCATAGCTCTTGTTCATGGGTAGAAATGGAAATGCATATTACTGCCCACGCCGTCTGGCACCGGGTCGAGCGAAACTCAGTATTTACTCAACCAAAGTTTGAAGACTTTTTGAGCAAACTATTGAAGTGTGAGTGTCTATTTTCGGACAGGTCTGCAATTAAAATAACATGATCAGTTTTTTTTAAAGATTTAATTCATTAAAAAACTAAAGAAATAATTACTCACAACTGCAAATTGTTACAAAGAATACTGGAATTAGTTCTGAACAAAGTGGATCGATCTTTGTTGGATAATTTTGTTATAGACAATTATCTGTATGAATGGTTTCATCTTAAGCAAAATTAAAACGCACGCAAACTTGCTTTTCCGATTAACAGATTTTCCACCACATTTGCTTCAATTAACATAATAAAGTAAGTAGATAATTATATAGACTTTCAATCGTTTTACAACTTCTGTCTGGGTTTCCTATAAGAACTTAGTGTGCACATCTTGTTGCAGGTCTGTTTATTCTGTTTTGACAGACTTCATATTATCTTTACCTACAATTAAAATCCAACACATGTTGCGAATGTTTCTAAATGTTACATAGATTATTCCTAAGCAAAATCAAAAAGCCTATAAAAGATATTTGTGCAACACTTAGTTAAATTCAATTTCAGATTTACGATGAACATTACGTCGATAGAGAATGTTCACATATTTGCACTGATTGCTCACTGGGCTATGTTTCTTAGCAGTTGCGTCAACCCAGTTATTTACAACTTTATGAGCGGTAAGTTTGTTTTAGATAATCGTTATAATATCAGAAAGACGTGTCTTATAATAAATCAATTATCATTTTATGTTGTGCTGGACATAAACATGCCATCATTATTGCAAAGCAATGTGTATACTTATGCAGCGAGGCGCAATGCACGTTCAATAATTTTGTCTCAAATAAAATTGTTCAGGCGTTATCTGATAAGTAAAATTTACAATACTTTATCAGACGACCAATTATATAGAGTCATGAATATTAAAAGATAATATAACTTTTTCCGTTGTATTATTAGTTTAATGACATAATAAGCTTTCTCACATACTAGACAGAAAAATCTCTATTTTTAGCCGTGTGAGATTTCCTTATCTCGCATGGCCTTTTCTCACTTACTAGACAGAAAAATCTCTATTTTTAGCCGTGTGAGATTTCCTTATCTCACATGGCCTTATCTTACACTCCGCGTGCTCGCGTACTTTCGTATTATTGCGCACCATATTAATTGAGCACTTTCATTATTGATTTAGTCTACGTCATGATGCTTATTTCTACGTCATTTAAATTTGTAAAGTGACGTAATTAAACGAATGTTTACCTTTTCAAACAGAGCAATCTGTTGACTTTGTTTTATCAGGATTTTGTTCAAAAATCATTTGGAAAGGATACACTCGGAGGTTGCTTAATTCTTAACGCTGGAACTTGGAAGTGTTTATCGTGGTATGAGTCTGCAAATGCTACTTTTTAAAGTGTTTCATTCTTATACCGCTGTTGCGAGCTTCGTTAAACATCAGGATCTATGAAGAAACTGAATGGAAAATAAAATAGGAAATATACTGCTGTTTAATCGGGATATTTCAACTGGTATGTACAATTCATTTTTTTTGAATTTTGAATTGTGACGAAATCACGGATAACCGTAAAAATCACAGATCCGTTATCCGTTTTCAACGGATGAACCAGCTGCCATGAAAAAAAAAACGATTCTTTTCCTTTCTTTTATTTGTAACGATATTGTTGAAGGCGTACATGTTAGGCGTGTTAAACTTTGACAGGACTGTGTATTCGTGGCTGATTTACCGTTCCTACTGGAAGTTACGCGAAAGAAATAGTTCTCTAAAATTGTTGCGTTTTTTTTAATGTTAAAAAATTGTGTTTGAATCTTTAAGAAGTAAGTGAGAAAAATAATCAATCATTGGTATTCGGCGAAGATCGCGGTATCCCAACCCTCGGGCAATGCTTTCCAGACGGAAACTCGGCACAGCCTCGTTTCCGTTTGGAAAGCATTACCCTCGGGTTGAGATACCTTGATCTTCGCCGAATACCAATGATAGATTCTCTTTGTCTCCTCTTTTCTAAAATGATAAAAAGATTGCGAGAAAAGTGTCTAAAGATGATAAATTATCTTTTTTAAGGCTCATGCAAAAGGAAAAAATGGAATTATATATAAGCCTGGAATTATATAAAAGCCTGGAATTATATAAAAGTTAGAAATTAGAGTCAAAATTTTACACGAGTGTTGTTAATGGGAAAACCAAATGTTACTTTCTCAGTTTATAAGTGGTTATGAAATTTCATTTAAGTCGCTTAAAGTAAAAAATGCCCCTTCCTCGGGAAGATATAGCTTTGCAGATCACGACAAATAGAGCGCTAATAAGTTCATAAATTACGTGTTGACAAACAGCTCTTTAGGTGTCTGCAATGATTGGCATTGATAAAGTAATTAGAGTTTTTCATGCCATCTGGCGGAAGTTTTATCTGTTTCTCAATATGTCTCAGAATGTTTTAAAACCTATTTAATATGTTCCTGTTATTTGTAGATAAATTTCGTAAAGAGTTTAAAGTAGCTGTACGTCTGTGTGTCACCTGTGGAAGAAAGTCACGCCCGTGGAACCGAAATGACATGTATAAAGTAACGTTCAACAGTGCCAGAACTATAAGCGTGCGGTACAGTAATCACTTCCCGAACAGTAATTCTTCCAACAAGACCAGCCCAGACAACATGACGATGAACCTCCATAAACTGTGAGACTGTGTGATGTCGCTTATATATTTGTTGTTTCAAGGTCTTGTTGACACTCAGTGCTGAAAGATTTTTAAAAGTGTAAATACATGTACATGTTAGCGTTCAAACGTGTTAAAAAGTGTTGACATAATTGCATGTACATGATTTGTTTTTTTTTTAATTAATCAATCATTTGATTAAGTTTACTGGTTTCGTTTAACCATATGAAAAAAGTGAATACCGATGATATAAACTAAATAAATGTAATTGTTTCTTTGAAAACTGGAGTCTATATGAACATTTGAAGACGAGTGCGAGTGAAAATACTTAAACATTTCGTGTTACAAAACCCACAAATTTATAATTAAGCATGAAAGATAAAGCAAGTATTTTATCATCACAATCGCACCATCAGTTGTTTTATGCATTGCAGCAGTTAGAGGTTAAAAGCTTTTGGTTTTGAGGCACGCTACAGTGAATAGTATTAGGAGACCTGAAGGAAGGGGTCGTTAAAATAGACAAAAAGGAACGTTAAAAGCCATGGAATACGACAATTTAATAGTGCAGTATTGGTTTGATTGAGTCTGATCATGGGCAGAAATGGAAATGCAAATAACTTCCACCGCCTACCCCGTGTTTGGTTTAAAGCGAGGGATTATTTACAGCATTGGTTAAATGTACGGGAAGACGTTTTACAAGTCACGAAGATCCTTGAGACACACAACCTAATTTCATTTGTTGTATCATATATATAATTACTAACCGGACCCTTGCGCCACAAACAAACTCTTCGGTAGATAATTGTACTTTGTTGCCTAACTCAACTACAACTTCAACGTAAGAGTGTTAGTTTATCGCGGTTTTATATGGTGCTCGATTTATTTTCGTACATACCTGAACATCCAAGAAAAGTTGTTCATGTTCTCGAGTCTGTAGGTCTTTTTTATTATAATGTAAGAAACACACAAAATGATCAGAATTGTTTATGAATAATTGTTTACAGTGCTTTGTTTTCATTTAAGATTGTGATTCTTCGTGTTATAGCTCGCTAGTTTTCATAAAAACGATGTATTTTATCGTATATTTTTGAGCCTAAATGAAAGTTTAAGCGCTAATCACATTATGACTTCTTCATCAAATAGTGGTATTAGAACTGCTTATACTCTAAACATTTTAGAACTGTTGTTGAGCCGAAATAAGATAGTAATTACCTTCTGTGCAATTATCGCAAACTCAAATTCTTGCAAAACTACGAAATCATCCGTGCTCTTTACATTTGTCTTACATCGGTAATAGAACATGGTTGTAAGTGTTGCGAAAAGTTTAATATTTGATCACTGACTAAAAACTTATAGGTCATGATACGTTTTAAATGAGCTTGAAACGGCAAATACTCCGGCGGTCTCTGTCAACTTTAAATTTATTTTCAACTTCATCACCTCATAATTTCATAAATAAATGAAAAATAAAGAATATTTTTAAGTCACCAAAGAAGTCAAATATCCAAATATTACAGAATTGGTTTGTTTGCACTTGTTGGTTGGAAGTAACAGAAATGCATTAAACTATTCACGCCGCTTAGCCCCGGATTGATCGGACCTCATATAGTGCATAAATGTATGTATTGTGACCAAAGGCCTATTGGGCGACTAAAGTCTTGTTCTTTTAATGCTGCTACAGTGTTCTTGGTAAATTTATATTTGTGTGCTCGGATCTCTGTAAGGTCATCGAGTACCTACCCATTTCGTTTGTAAACACCATTATTTTGTTTGAATGTTTGTGTGCGTTTGCATATAACACTCAAGCAGATGCAAGGGTTGAATTTAAATAACAAAGACACCTTGTTTGTTAATGTGTAGATGGGGAATCCAAAAACCTGCTTTAAACTCTTAAGTGGCAAAATGATCTGTCACTGTCTGTTTCCAACTCTGTGACACTTTTAGAATTTATGTAATTGCTTCTAGTGTCTTTAACTGTTGTTATTATTATTAAAACACATGTTCTCTTGTCCTCTTTCTTTTGACTGGGTTGGGAGACTGTATTTTATGATTGTTGCTATTCCTGTTTTCTGAATGAGCCTATCCTAAGATAATACCGCTTTTTAAGAATCACAGCATCTTTGTATATTTAAATGTTTATTTATTCATTTTTTATTTATTTATCTATCAAACTACACGTCGCACTGAAACTCTGCTTAATATATGGAAGCGTAAACACTATGTCCGGAGTGAACATTCCATAAGCCATTCGGTCCATCTAATTCATAATTAGAGAAAATTCAATTGAAGTGAAGCCGGGCACGAGGTAACAGCTGTGAGCGATCAATGAAATCAACTTCAGTCCGACAGTATTCGACTTGTTATTTCCTAACTTGTGTTAATGAATAGTTATTTTTCTTACGTCAACAGATAAGTTCACTATAAACAGACAAACAGAGCTCTTGGTCCAGACAGTAACATCAAAATTGGATGGTGTTGTAGAATTATCTGTATCATATATGGCAATCCTAGCGGCAATTATTTGATTTCTGAGAAACCCCGCACTTGATGACGATTATTTCCAGAGATAATTACAAGGTTGATAGCCACGAAATAATGGTTTATGTGTTTATCAAAAACAATGGCATTTATCTCTTGAGAATAGCTGTGCAGAACGTTCGTTACTCTTATGAGACATTGTTGTTGTTTTTTTACAAAATATTCTTACAAGTGTACATCAACTTCAAATCAGTAAAATGTAATGTACAATATATATAATATATTCAACCATGCAAATTGTCTGCACGATTACTAACAGAAATATTAACACACAAGCTGCAATTACAGGGTGACTGGAATAACAACGAATGAGATATTATCAAATTATAGATTTAAACTTACGAGGCAAATGGTAAACGGCAACTCACGCATTTCAGGACGTAACGGTATGTGAAACATTCCGGTAAAGTTTGATTTCAATGCTTATTTGTATACGCTTTTTTGAAATTCAGCTGCAGTAACACTTACACAAACTGAATCTAAACATATACGAAATAGGCTTGAGAGCTCAATTCATAGAGGAGCCTCTTTCTTCCACAATGTGTTAATATTTTCATTCTGCACTGTTACCTATTGACCGTGACAGAAAAGGGTTTGTTTTTTGTTATATACTACATAACACTTCAACTCTGATCTATAAGCATATTGTTTCCTGCTTTGTTAATATTTTTGCATTTGGCGTTTTCTGTGATGTGCATGATTTGTATTTTCAGATTCCCGGTCAAAACCTCGTTTACGGCAAGTCCATTTTTTATCAAGGGACAATACGCCGCTAAACATGGAAATCTATTTATCTGAAAATAACGCACTGAAGGTTCCATGTCCACCATTATATGTGTAACAACGTTTGTGATTATTCTAAATTGTACCGTTCACTTGTTAAAAGATTAAGTTGCGTAGGCGACGTGGGCAGTAGTATGCATTTCCATGAATGCCCATGAACTGGCTATTTGACTCCAGGGGTTCTGGTCTTGGCAAGATCAATGAGTACCTGCTTCTTTTATCCCAGTCATCGTGTTCTTTCTGAATTGACTCAAGGTGCTCTGGTCTGGCCGCCCTTTTGGCTTTGGGCTATGCGGCATGAGCAGTTATATGCACTTCCACTACTGTCCATTATCTGGCCGATTTGAATCCAGGAGCTCGGATCGCGGTAAGATCAATATGTACCCACCCTTTTTGCTTGACAATTCTATTAGCATTTGATGGTTTGAATACCTGTGTGTTTTTGCTTGCAACATTGATGGGTGGGTTACACCAAGACAACTTCTGCTTGTTTGTTCATACGAGAACCTGTTGGGACAAGTGTGGGGTTGGTGTGCACCGTAGAACCTGGTTTAAACCCTCATTGGAAAATTGTTTGCCACTGACCGTTCGGAGGCGGTTACCCCTCGGGTGCTCATTTTCGTAAGTTGCTTGTGATGTTTGTTTTAAAATTGGTCATTTTATAAATCTTGCTCTCTCTTCCTCTCTTCTTGGCTATGTGGAGAGGCTGTATCTTCTGAATGTGACAATTCCTGATATTCATATTTCTCTTTTTTAATTAACCGAGCCTGCACTATGTTCATATTCGGCGTGTACGGCGGCTTTCAAAATTCCCTTTTTAACACTCGATTTAATCGATTTTAAGCCTTCACTCCTGCCACAATATTCAGCTATCCACACAGAACATAGTTTGTCTATGTGATACAAACGAATTTGGGCATGAATAAAGTAACAATCAGAACTGCACTGCTGGTTTTCTGTTCGTTCAGTACTTTGAATGCTCGTTTTAATCAAGCAGCATTTCAGTTTCGTTTCAGTTTCGTTTCTTATTATATCAAATACTCCACTGTACAGTGAATAGTATTCACTAACGCAAAAATGTGTTTGCATCATTTTCTAGAAAGCAATTTCTTGCAGACAAATTTACGATTATGTTTTTGCAAACAAACAATTCCAGTGTCTTATGTGATAAGATTTATTTGTTAAATGGTTTCTTTGCATTGATTTAAGAAGGAAATTCCTTTTATGTACATTTATATTTCAATAAATAAGAAGAAATTACATAATGGTGACATGCCTTACACAACATCTTCGTAAAGACCAAATTAGGTGCGGGATTACCGTAGCGTGACAACATAGTAGGTTTGTACCAACATATATCATCTAAATGGTTTCAGACTGAAATAATGATTAATCCTCAGATTTCCGGAAATGTCTTCATGATTTACTCCTTATAGCGTACGTCAATGGAAAAGGAACGGAAAGTAATTTGCTATTAAAATGCTAGGAAATTAATGTATTCAGGAAAGATGCAGCATTTTTGCTGCAGATGGCTTTGCCAAAGTTAAGCTAAGCTAGACAACTCAATTGTATTGAGCGCGGTCGCGTAAAGACCAGCGGTACTTTTTGTTATTATTTGTATTCAAGTAAGGCATTACATTGTATCAAACGCACATAATAAAGCATCTACTGAAACGTAGAGAAGATCTATGTTAGCCTGGTTATAACAGACAATCAGGTAACCATCAGAAATAATAAAGCAACGTTTCCTATCAATGCTACAATTGTTGGTAGAAATTCTAAGGATTTCAAGAACAAATATTATGTTACTTTTGCTATATTTTAAACGAAGAGTTTGAGAACAAATTCATTGCAATTTCCCTTCCAAATTACATATAATATTTTATAAGTGTTTTGATAATGTGTATTTAAATAAATTGTACAGGTTTAAAGATTTCAAACAAAAAATCAGAATTAAAAAAATAAGTTCGTGTCAAAAAGAACCTTCTACTATAGTCAACCCTGCGATAAAAACCACCAATAAAAAGTCCTCCTGTGAAAAAAGATCACGTTCATTTGTCAGCTGACTAAATAAAGAAAATTCATTGAACAAAGACCCCCTGGATTTACAAATCACTACGGGGTTTTCCCAAGAGAGACCCTTAAAGACAGGTTTGTCTGAAATAGAAAGATACACAAATCATTAAACTTTTTTTACATAAATAGACATATGCTAAAAAATAATTGGTTTAAATAACATTTACTTGTTCTTTTTCAAACAAAACCGACGGAACAATAATTATAAATTAACCTGTATTTGAAGCGAATCGGAAAATATGAAAATATTGCAGGCTGGGTTTGATTGAGCCTGTTCATGGGCAGTAATGGAAATCACTTTTGTTTGTGGCGTCTATTTTGAAACAGATTATTGTATAATCATGCTTAATTAGTGTCATAGACAATGCTTAATTAGTGTCATAGACTATGAGTTAACAAGTCAATGCGAATTTGAAACAATTAAAACTCAATGTCACGTTTATTTTGAAACTTTTAAACAAACAAGTGAAATGAGCGTTATGCTTGATAATTTGTTATAAGTACGGCTGTGGAAATTGTATCTGAAGTTCACTTTCGCATTAAATCTCCTAAAGCTGTAACACATACACTGAAGTGAACCGACTGGTTTCTAATTCCACAAGACTATCTGATGTTGTTTTGTGTTAATATGATGTGTGTAGTTTAAAGTTTAAGAATTATATTTAGCCGTTGAAATAAACATTTTACAGTTCAACTGCCTGGAATAATCCAGATTGCATTTATCTAGTCTGACCATCATGTCGGCTATGGACTTGCAAATTGCAGAAAGGCAGTGCTTTTGTAATAACATCTGAAATATTTGTTTATTAATAAATGTCCGGATCACGAGATAACAATGCATTATACAAAATGAAAGGTTTTGATGTTTATATAATCGAATCGAGAATTCCTTTATACGTGACATTCAATACATAATGCGTGATTTACATAATCATGTCAATTTATCTGAAGCAAGCTTAAAACAACCCCATTAAGACATCGTGTTGCTACATTAGATTCTCTATTATACATTATACGATATTCTAGACTAAGTCTTGTTAATCAGTATCTAATGGACAGCAGCAACGAAGTGAAATGGTGTCTTTACTTAACAGTACAATAACAACTTACGGAAAATTACAAAAAAAAACAACAACAACAATAACAAAACCAAACATCGAGTAAAATAAAAGGAAGAAGTATCGTTAAATTCACATTTTTAACTCGAATTACGAATTTAATTGAAACATTATTTTAAAACTTTTCGCATATACAATTTTAAATGATTATGTATCTTTCATCAGTTATACAATTTTAAATGATTATGTATTTTTTATCGGTGTTTGTAAAAGACAATTGCTACAGTTCTGTCATTTTTTTTCCTACTACATTATAATAGATTTTGATAAAATTTTCTTCGTTGATGGGTATTCAATGCCGCAATACGACGTAAACAGGTTTTCCTCTAATGTAATAATTGTTGATTTCTGTTAAGAAAATATCCGGTAAATAACTGTAGAAACTAACACTTATATTTCAAAGCCTACTTTTAACGGTCACTGAGAAAGAGTGAACAAAAAGTGAAAATGACTAAAAGAATCATAATTAGGACAAATGCAGTCAAAAATTGTGTATCTTATACTATTAATTTCTGCACTGTGTTTTAATGTAAAAAAACGTGAAGATGCATTTTGTTTTGCTCTACCTTGAATGGTTACCGAGAAAATGGAAAGTCAAACAACAAAACTACATATTGAAAAGTTTTCGCCCAACCCGCCCGGAGTTTTCCAAAACAAAACATGCTTAAAATTAAATTTAATTAAATTTAAGAAGTACTATAAAATACGTAAGTGTCGTGTTCAATGACTTCAAACGACGTAACTAAGAAAAGCACTGATTAAATGTACTAGGACACTGATTTGCTTCGATTAACGCAGATTTAAACCCCTCCTTGCTCAATGACAATCGAGTCGACATAATATCACTGTAATCCAGTTGTAATGAGACTTCCAATTATATTAAACGGGTAGAGAAATATATACTATTGAAATAGGCAACGACATTCAAATTACCTAAATTAAAAAAATGAGTGACATATGTTGAACATGATCAACAAATAACAAAATGAAAAATGATTTTGGCATTGCATTTGTTTTACTTTTTAAGTCAACTAAAAAGTTATTTCCTGTCTTCGACATCCTCGTGCGGCACTCTGAACTGAAATTTTTTCAATCTTTTTTTTTCACAAGTTCACCGACACCAGACAGTCTCAAAAATACAATGCAATTTGACGACTTAATGCTGCAATTCCCGAAACTAGTTCAACAATTCTTCTTAATTGATTATGTTGCTTATGTTCCACGTTGACTTTATGCTCCCACGCTACTAAATATTAACGTAAAACGAAAACAATAATAACATATTTGTTTAAATAGTCTCCGTTTATCAATAAACTAAAACTTATATAAAAAGTTATTAAACAACACAATTAATTATAACTGTCGTAAAATGTTAATGTGCTACTGAAATTTAACTTACTGGAATATTTTATCGAAATAAATAACTTTTCTTCTGCTTTTGTGTTCACCACAATTATCCATCTAATGAATGAGCCAGAATTTCAAATATTCTGCGCCTCTTATCTGTTAAAACAACACGATTCAACAACTTAGTTATTTAGTGTCTTTTAAGTACTGAATATTCATAAGCTTATGACGTATCTGATAGATGTAACGTTAAATCATGGTTATCATTAAGTTATTTAGTGTATATTTAGTGATGTTTTAACAATTAAGAAACTACAGTCACTTCGCTACTCTCCGTTCCTTTAGGATTTCTTAATTGTGAAACTTCACTAAATATACACTAACTATAAAGGAAGTTTATTTCCGTTAAATGGAAACACATACCACAACACATTTATTTAGAGAAACATTATATTTATTGATATAAAATGGTCAAAACTGATGTAATACACAATTATTATTAATTTGAGAATTGTTTTCATTGTTCAAATAAGATACATGTTTGTTTGTTTTTTGTGTTGTTGTTTTTTTCAACCGTGTTAAGCACATCAATTGAGTTTATATGTTTGGATACGATATTAATACGTATTCATTTCATGCACAATATTTTGGGAAAAAAATCAATTAAATCTAAGTCAATATTTATGAAATGCGCACTTAAAATTTTTGAGGAGGATGTATTTCAGTTGATAACTAGTCATAATAAATCCGATAATATTTATGAAATGAAATAAGGAGATCATCACTTCAATTACTAAATTATTTTAAATGAAGGTAGCTATTTGTCAAAAATTTTCTTAATCTTTATATTGCTTTGCTCATTGAAACAAGAGAAGTGACTAAATCTTAATACATTTTTTGCTCAATTTCAGTCGGAATAGTATGGCAGTGGTAAATATTTATATCAGGAAATAACTCAGACAGATTACACAGTCTCTCCACACAGCCATTAATAAGAGATATAGAAAAAATGGCTTTCTTTCTGACCATTAAAGAAACTAGACACCACAAACAATTAACGTAGAAGAATAAATGGGTTACCGCTTCACCTAGGGGGTTAAAATCGGGACCATTGTTCTTTCCAAGAGAGTAAATTAAACCTACTCTCACCTAGTTTAACCTACTCTCACACCCGTTAGACAACGGGAAGGAATTTGGAATCGGATGATAAATTCGAGATAAACCACCAATGATGGGATCAAAAAGAAGGTCAAGACGTTAAAAGCAGAGGTGAGTTCCTTTCGCGAGGCCAGTATTAACTCAAATACTGTTTCTGTTAAGACAAGGAAGCTTTCATACTGCTGATAGGGTTAACACTTACTATTACGTGGTGAAGAATATTCCACGTGTAACCTGTTACATGTATTTGTATAAAATGAATAAATAGGACGATTGTTTTATTTCATAGACAGTATAACATGAAGGCATTTCCATTATTATCCTTAGAACAGACTCTGCAATATTTCAGTATTTGATTGAACGGTGGATTGACTTTCAAAAATCCTTTTCATTCATTTAAATTTCACAGTGACGCTGTTTTATCGTGTGACGGCTTTATAATGTCTCCCCGTATACTCAGTCAATGCTATTATCAATGAATCCCTAAGAAGACTGATGAACACGAGCCATGTATCTGAGTGTAAATTTGGAGCTGCATTCAACCCGGGACTGTGCGGCGTGGACAGTAATACGCAGTTCAAGTACTGCCAGGTCCCTTTCATCTTTAATTAAGCTCGTAAATCCGCTGAAGTGAGCTGGATTAATACTTGATGCAAATGCCTTTAACAACCACCAGGACCCGTTTATGTTTATGCCTTAAAATGTTCCTAAATATATTAAGAAGGGAATTAGGATCTTTTTTTCATTTTGAATTTTTTACCTGTTAATAAGACACTTTTTGGGAAGTTGCAGTCTATGATTTCATATAAATTTATATATATATATATATATATAAACAGAGAATCAAAATTAGTCCTGACAATCTGGGGCATAAAAGAAATATTTGAAAGCACACGTTTTGGACATTTGATGTCGGAACGACAGGCGCTATGAAGCGAATAGTCTTCTGAACAGCTTAAATCTTCATATCCGGGATTATTCAACCGTGACCCACGGCGTTCGAATAATTTTCTTTTAATGTCACATCCATTACACAATAATGCTAACACTGATTTTTTTCACGAAATTCAATACAATTACAAAATTAATCAGCATCCTCTTGGTACCCTCAGCAGATAGACATACAGATATCAAGACGAACTGTTTATGGTTTCCGACAAAGTCGAATTTAATATAGTGTTTTTGATCAGTCAAATTCAATATATTTTATACGATAACCACTCATTTTAAGATAACACTTACCATATTTCGCTTTCTAAAAGTCAAAACTAGTAAAACCAATTAACATTATATGTTAACAGATTAAAGATTCAAAGCAGCCGGGATTGGTTTTCAAGTTCCATTTATAAAATACTTTGGAACTAGTACGTACATACCAACTGAAAGAATGGAAAAAGTACATGTATTTAGTATTCGGCATGAGAAAGATAAAAATCCTGAGAGATTATTAAGACAGAATTGAAATTGAATAACACAGTATGTTGGCAATAGATGTGTCAAATGCGGCCGTTTAGAACGTCAACGAGATAAATTTATTCAGAAATGTTGATCCCTTGTAAAACAGAGTTTTCCAAATGATACTTGGTCATTCATGATGCTTTGTGCACTTAACACGGTCAATTTTCTGTAATTCCAAAAACACCACGCCGAGGCTTATAAAACGTAATTATGTTAATAAAATGTTACACACTGAACAATCATTCATAAGCAAAGGTCAAAAAGACAGATCTTAAGCGGTTTAAAATCGTTTTAGTAGTTATTAAATGTTAGTAGAATTAAGGTAATGTGATATTTGCAAAGGGCGACATATTAGTTGTAACAAACAAGCTAGACATATTTGTAAAAACCGTATTCCAAGCGGGCAAGGAAAATAGCGATATTGGATACCATTAACTTCTCAAGTTAACTATCATCGATTAACTAGCTGAGAGCAGGATCAGTACCCTGGTTGTGGCTCTGTCGGTGTCTTCCACGTCCAAAGGCGTATAAACACGCATTAACTCATTTTCTCACATCTAACTCGCAAACTGAACAGGGTATACACAGCTTGCCTTCAGCGCTTAAATATTTTTTCTCTAACAATTTGTATTCCCATTAAGATTTTCTCTAAGATGAGAACTACGATAATGACTGATGATATCGCGAATTGCACTCAAATTAATTTTATCTTGCGAATTACTTATCAAATAACATAAGGCCATTATTCACAGGGGAAATATTGTAATTAAATTGACGAATTTGTTCTCTTCAGAATATTTATCAGTGACCGTGATTGTCAAGGAAAACAATGAAATATCCGATTTATAAACTCATTAAAAGATATAACTGCACCCTTCTATTCTGAATACCTCAACTAATTCAATAAGTTGCAACATTAAGAATATACATAAATATAGCTAACATGAAATTGATCTACAGTTTATAACACAATTCGGATTTCAGATATACATAGACAAACATTATATACAAGTCTCTCATTTAACAAAACTGTATCAACAAATTTGTGTATAATTTTGGACTGAAAAACAATGCGTAATTGCTTAACTTTGACATCAAAACGAAAGTAGTCATCAAAAAGATCTTGTAAGGATGTGAGTTTCTTATATCAATAGTTTTAAAAAGCTAATATAAATTGAATATTTAAACATCATTTTGCTTTTGCAAATTTTGTGGAAGTTTGAAATAATGGAAATTCAAACTGATTATTCACAGTTGGTAAAAGGGTCGAAAATATGTAGTTTTGTTGTTGTTATTGTTCGTTATTAACTTAAATTTCACAGCACAGTCAATCGTTAGTTAAGACAAAAACTAAAAGTTGTTGGATTTATCTTAAAAATTGTTTTATCTCCTGTTTTAATAGGGACTCGAATGTGGCAGCAAAGAGATATCGCGTCATATTGAATATCAATATTTATTACATTTGTACAAACAACAACAGATTGCAAGAAAAGTTTGTAAACAATACCATTGCCTTCTTTTTTCATTGCTCTGATGAGGTATCAGTTACAGTGTGCAGCATGTGTGCGGTATAAATGTCATGCTGCAGCGGTTATGTTACAGGCACGTGTTACCATAACTGCAGTTTTATTTATACGACGACAAATATTTACTGACATATTGTTCTAAGAATGACATAACAAAATTCTCAATTTACTTGATAATAGTTATTTATGTGACTATCTGACTTATTGGCAAATTTAGTTCTAGAATAACTAACAAACAATATATTTTAAACGATTACGTACATTTATAGACCGTCATTCATTTTTTGAATCAAGAAACGGCGTTAAATAAAAGATTTCCAGGTCAATAATAATATAAAACTGTGCAGCAGATGCAATATAATATTATGCCCTTGAACTTGATTTCTGATGGATTTTGTGGCAATAAAATATATAGGTACGTAGCAAGGTGACAATAATATAAGAATTTTTTTTTATTTCTAAGCAAGTTTCTCTTGAATCGAGGATTGAACCCGAAGACGTCGCATACTAGTATTGTGCCTCATACAAACTAAAAATTACTACGTCAGGATCTCTTATTGCAATGAAAAGTAAAACCACTATGAACATTAGTTTACTTTGAAATATTTCGAACAGCGAAATGTTTGTGGTAAGATCTCACTAACTTCATGGATGTTTCAACATTTACACACGACTCGCGCTTCGCTATCATTATAAATATTTTCTAGTAAAATATGCAATACAGTGCACGGGCAGGAAAAGTAATGAATTGTAAAATTGCCATCTCGCTTGCATTTTCAGAGGACGAGAGCAAATAAATTTGGTGCATGTTTTATTAGAAGCTGAAAAGAAAAATATAAAAGCCAACGCACAAGACACTTAATTAAATATTGCAGGCGCAGTTCTATTAAGCCTGCACATGAGCAGTAAAGAAAATGCCTATTATTTTCTACGCCACTAGCCCCCGGGTTCAGCGCAATTCTATGTTTACAAATATGCTTCACATTTAGACTTGCTCAATTTGTATCAAAAAACAATATCCATTTCAGGAGGAAGCAAGCGTAAAGGGCTGCTGAAACGTGCTTCTGAGTTATTCACTGCATTGTTAGTTTTTATTTTAAATATAAAATGAAACAAATCAAAGAGTTATTTCCCCTCATCCACGTGCAGGATACAAAGATATAAATAGGAATGTTCACATATGAATTCAATAAAGTGCAGATATTTTGGGCTTGTCTAGGTAACATAAGAATTTCAGATTCTTAAGTGTACTATTTTTTAACATAGATTTTAGCCTTAAAGTTTCTTTTAAACGTGTTGAAACTGACACGCCTAATACATTAATTTTTAAGAAATTCTCAAGTTACAATTTACGGAAAACCATGTCTACATTTATATCATTAACATGCCGATAATAAATTGTTAAAATTTGAAACTAAAAATAGTTAAATATACTTATCAGGATAAACCACAATCAGAAAACACAACATCGCAACACATACACCTATATATGTGAAACGCATTTCTGCTATTTGATTTTTGCATTTTTTCTTAATCGTCAACGCATGTAAAATCTTTTAAGCTTTACACATGTGTTCTATTCTTGTATCGAGGGTTTCTTTACCTTAACACGTTTCTTTCGGTACGAAACAAAGTACATGTCAAAAAAAAAAAGAATGAAAGTACAAATCCGCGAATGACCCTATCCCATATTCTCAAATTAACACAGAACAACGAGAGACAATTAAACGAGATTAGGAAGAAACTTTCAAATATGATCTTTTTCATATTTTTTTATGAAACTAACCTAATTACGTTATATCATCAGATAAAATCATGATAACCTTAAACAACAGTTCGAAATATCGTAAATATAGATAATATCTAATTTCCATCTCCTGTCTAATAAACTTAGCTTTATAATGAAAATACCTAGGAAAAGCAGACACCTTTTCGTCATCTTAATCTGATGTCCCGGTTCTTCATGCAAGAGCAGATTTTGTCTCAGTAGCAGCGGGTCCTAAAACGAATGTTAATAACTCACCAATTCATATTTGAATGTTTCGCGGGGAATGTAAATTACGTGAACATTAAATACATGTTTTATTAGTCAGAAGCTTTACTGGCCTCAGCCTGTTCTAGTTAAAAAAGCAAGAGCGCTTCTGGTTTATCAGCATATTCTGGTTAATAAGTAAAGAACGCTACTGATTTATCAGCCAGATCTATAGAATAAGAGCGCTGCTGGTTTATCAGCCTGATCTATAGAATAAGAGCGCTGCTGGTTTATCAGCCTGATCTATAGAATAAGAGCGCTGCTGGTTTATCAGCATATTCTGGTAAATAAGTAAAGAACGCTACTGATTTATCAGCCTGATCTATAGAATAAGAGCGCTGCTGGTTTATCAGCATATTCTGGTTAATAAGTAAAGAACGCTACTGATTTATCAGCCTGATCTATAGAAAAAGAGCGCTGCTGGTTTATCAGCCTGATCTATAGAATAAGAGCGCTGCTGGTTAATCAGCATTTTATGGTTAATAAGTAAAGAGCGCTACTGATTTATCAGCCTGATCTATAGAAAAAGAGAGCTGCTAGTTTATCAGCATATTCTGGTCTATAAGTAAAGAACGCTACTGATATATCAGCTTGATCTATAGAAAAAGAGAGCTGCTAGTTTATCAGCATATTCTGGTCTATAAGTAAAGAACGCTACTGATTTATCAGCCTGATCTATAGAAAAAGAGAGCTGCTAGTTTATCAGCATATTCTGGTCTATAAGTAAAGAACGCTACTGATTTATCAGCCTGATCTATAGAAAAAGAGCGCTGCTGGTTTATCAGCATATTCTTGTTAATAAGTAAAGAACGCTACTGATTTATCAGCCTGATCAATAGAATAAGAGCGCTGCTGGTTTATCAGCATATTCTGGTTAATAAGTAAAGAACGCTACTGATTTATCAGCCTGATCAATAGAATAAGAGCGCTGCTGGTTTATCAGCATATTCTGGTTAATAAGTAAAGAATGCTACTGATTTATCAGCCTGATCTATACAATAAGAGCGCTGCTGGTTTATCAGCATATTCTGGTTAATAAGTAAAGAACGCTACTGATTTATCAGCCTGATCAATAGAATAAGAGCGCTGCTGGTTTATCAGCATATTCTGGTTAATAAGTAAAGAACGCTACTGATTTATCAGCCTGATCTATAGAAAAAGAGCGCTGCTGGTTTATCAGCCAGATCTACAGAATAAGAGAGCTGCTGGTTTATCAGCATTTTATGGTTAATAAGTTAAGAGCGCTACTGATTTATCAGCCTGATCTATAGAAAAAGAGAGCTGCTAGTTTATCAGCATATTCTGGTCTATAAGTAAAGAACGCTACTGATTTATCTGCCTGATCTATAGAAAAAGAGAGCTGCTAGTTTATCAGCATATTCTGGTCTATAAGTAAAGAACGCTACTGATTTATCTGCCTGATCTATAGAAAAAGAGAGCTGCTGGTTTATCAGCATATTCTGGTCTATAAGTAAAGAACGCTACTGATTTATAAGCCTGATCTATAGAATAAGAGCGCTGCTAGTTTATCAGCATATTCTGGTCTATAAGTAAAGAACGCTACTGATGTATCTGCCTGATCTATAGAAAAAGAGAGCTGCTAGTTTATCAGCATATTCTGGTCTTTAAGTAAAGAACGCTACTGATTTATCTGCCTGATCTATAGAAAAAGAGAGCTGCTAGTTTATCAGCATATTCTGGTCTATAAGTAAAGAACGCTACTGATTTATAAGCCTGATCTATAGAATAAGAGCGCTGCTAGTTTATCAGCATATTCTGGATAATAAGCAAAGAATGCTACTGATTTATCAGGCTGATCTATAGAATAAGAGCGCTGCTGGTTTATCAGCATATTATAGATAATAAGCAAAGAACGCTATTGATTTATCAGCCTGATCAATAGAATAAGAGCGCTGCTGGTTTATCAGCATATTCTGGATAAAAAGCAAAGAAACCTTCTGATTTATCAGCTTGATCTATAGAATAAGAGAGCAGCTGGTTTATCAGCATAATCTGGTTTATAAGTCAAGAGCGCTGCTGTTTAATCAGCCTGATCTATAGAAAAAGAGCGCTGCTGATATATCGGCCTGTTCTTGTTAATAAATCGAGAGCGCTGCTGATTTATCAGCCTGTTCAGGTTAATAAATCGAGAGCGCTGCTGGTTTATCAGCTTGTTCTGGTGTATAGATCAAATGTCTTGCTTGCGATTCCAAGGTTCATCCATTTAAATATTCCCCAAATGGTTTTATCGATTTATTGCACATTTACTTGAAAAGTTATTTATAGTATGTTTTACTTTTAGATAGAACAATAAATGTACAATAAGGAGACGAGTATGTATCCTGCACACCAAGTGTTGAGCATTATTTGTCCGTCTGTTTTTGAAACAAAGAAGTGATTTTATTTCGAAAATCGTTTACAAGTTTACCATTACAAATATTTAGACAAATCTATAAAGTTTACCAGAATAAATAGATGTGAAAACCTAATGAATACTTCCTTTGCAATACGTTAAATAAAGACCGAGTTCGTGACATTAACGTTCTCAATCGGATTGACATTAGAAGTAACTCCCACCACCTAATCTGTATGAGACAAATATCACATATAAGCTCAATAAGGAAAGTGATCCTAGGATATCTATGTTTACTTACAGCACATTTCAAGAGATATGATAATACGTTCTTAACAATTCATGACAGACATATTCATTTGTTACAAGCAGATAATTTTCTAGAACTCGAATGTGTGTATATGTAACTAATCCCGAAAACATAGACACTCCCAGTATTAATTATTGGACTGAATTCGACATTGGGAATGACTAACGTTTTAAATATTATATATAGTGATCTTTGAGGTAGGGTCATCCCCGCCCCCTCCCTATAAATTATTGAAATATGGTCCTGACAATGAAATTGTGTTTAAAGTTTACAATGAAAGTCTATGATCTTGACCTTTGAGGTAAGGACATGGTTTATACATGCGACACTCAGACTTTCCACGGCCAACATTTGTAGTAAACTCTAATTATTTTACACTTCCCTATTGTCACTTATCAAAAATGTGACTGAAAAATGGCCCGGACAAGGGAATGTTGTCAAATGTTTGACCTTGAAAGTCTATGTGTGGCCTTGACCTTCGAGGTATGGTCATGGTTAACATACGCGAAACTCAGTCTTACCAAGCCGAACATTTGTGGCAAGTAATTTAAAAATTCCCCGGTTTATGAATGAAAAATGGTCCGGACAAGTGAACGGAGGAAGAGCAATCCTAGAGTATCCTTCGGTAAACCAGACTGAAGGCCAGATCGAAGACTCATGGAACACTAATAAGTTGAATAAAATAACATTAAGATTTAGACAAATGCAATTTGAATGGAAGAAAGCAAGAAAACTTATATTTTTGAATTTCGATGGTTTGAAAATATGTGGCTTTACTAGGAATAGGATGAATTTTTAATACAAAAGACTTGTTTTCCAGTACTTACATTTTTTCCAATACACACCATTACTTTTAAGAGAATACATAATAAATTTCCTCGGAAAAATATACTGCGATGTAAGACCATTATAAGTTATAATTGTAAAAAATAGTCCCTAAAATACTTTTGTTTCAATATTTTGTCCCGTTTTGGTAAGGTTCATTCAAAACTGCAAATAACATTTGAAAGCTTTTGATATCACTGGGTTCAATCACCCATAGTATAGAACTGTTAGATCGTATATGTCAAAAAACGTATATGTCACACGTGTGTGACATATTCGGCCGAATTAATCACACCTGTCTTCATGTGACATATACGTTTGTGCAAATTAGCGATAAATGTCTGACCGTATATATTCCAGATTTCATACAATGAACCAATTCTAAACATCGTTGCCATTATCTTTGTTCACAGCAGCAGCAGCAGCAGCAGCAGCTTGCCATCATTAGCGTCAGCGAAACATTACCATCAACATCATCATCACGAGTGATTTTTTGTTGTAACGTTTTCGATTTCGACTTGCAGATATGCAATGTACAGTTAGGGGCCACAAGAACTTTAACACAAATAGTTTTAAATCAAGTTTACATCAAGTTTTTAAATCAACTTAACATCATTAGGATCGTTTTTATAAACAAGAAACTGACATAACTTTAAAGGCCTCTTCACACATAGGCGAAAGCCCCCCGACGTCAACTTGCGTATACTGGCGAATAGTTCTTGAGCAATATTCGTTCCCATTAGGCATCCTCACACATAGGCGAAAGCCCCCCGACGTCAACTTGCGTATTCTGGCGAAAAGTACTTGAGCAATATTCGTTCCCATAAGTATATGTACGTTGTACATCGTTGGTGGTGTTCGTATGAGTGCGTTTATAAGCGTTACCAATCGTTGCGATTAGGCCAGTTCGTCGGAAAATTTTGAGCATGTTCTAAAAATTGTCGCGAATAAGTTTCGTCTGCGATTCGTATACATTCGTTTCAATACGTTAAACAATCGTAAAGCCTTCGCATAGCTTCCGCCAACTTGCGTTAGAGTTCGCAAGTTATCCGGGTCGGATCAGGTAATTTGCATATCAAACGATCGAGAGCGATCCCATGACGAATCTTTGCGACAGTTTGCGAAACGTAGCGAATAATAACGTATTGCAGCTAACTGAATCCGAAATTTCACGGCGAATGAAAGCGAATTGTAGCGATTGGTTGACGTTTTTAAAACGAACGACATACGCTTGCATACGAATTATTACTTAGGGTAAATAAGACATAAGAATCATAACGCATCTTAATTTCTTGGATAGTTTTTAGTATCTGAACAGTTTATTTTCATATGTAAAACGATGAAACAAAATGCCGATATTTAAAGTTATTCCTTCTTCAGAATGGAATCGCTTGTAGTATGTAAGAAAAGTATGTAGCTGCTGAGGCTCACCAATCCCCAAAATAACTTAACATTCACATGTTCATTAGAGGTCTTGTAGAAGTGGAGCCTGAGCACGTCCCATATGGAGAAGACTACGGCAGGCGGGTTGATGAGAAAACCCTCTCTGTAGTAGTCAGAGGAATTCTGTCATGCAATGGTATATGTCGGGAACATGTTGATGAAACTATGACAGATCCCTTTACACCTGAAGAACGGAAACAAATGGATGATGGCTTCCACAAGAAGTGGATCTAATGAGTTGTGTTACTGCCATTAATTGCAAACACATAACCATCAGAAAGCCTGCCAGCTCTGCTGTCTTATATTATTCTTCTTCTTCTACTTATTATTATTATTATTATTAGAAGTAGTAGTATTATAAGTATTATTATGGTTTCTTTAACATCATCTTACCGGCTTTGTCGGCTCAGTCTACAAGTTCACGTTGTGTGGTCACGGTAGCAAGCTAACTATGGATTATTATCGTTATTTGACGAAACAAAACATACAGTCAAACTTCACTGACTCGCAGTTGCAGGGACTGTAATTTGTTTTCCTTTTCCGGTAATAAAAACTTCAATCAAAATACTCCCTGAAAGGAGAATATTTACTTACAGAGCACGCATCATTATGTTTCGGTACATAAAAATTGTTCGATAAGCATAAGCATTATTCAAATAACCGAGTTCGATTTATCGCAGTCTGACTTTAATTTCATTTTTAAGAGACATATTTTGCTAGAATTCTACGCATTGTAAAATTGGTTTTCGGTTATTTATGATACTCATCTCAAAGACGAACAGCAGTTCATTTACAGTGAAGCCGATTGTCAAGACATCCTGTATTCTGGACTACGTGATAATAATGAGGTACTCCATTATGCAGAAAGCACTGGTTGACCATTAGGTCTAGCAACATCGTGTAATCGCGATGTTGCATGGTGATGATGATGATGATATTAACAATTCCAGCACTTGGTTAATTTTCTTTAATATTTTAAATAATTGGACTTCTATTTATATACACTGTTTTCGTTTTTTTGACACATTTTTGATAAGTGACAAATACGTTAAGGTGAGCGTGGAAAAACAACCGAATATGTCACATTATATGTCCCATATTCGGCTGAATGGTGTGACGTATTCGACCGAATATATCACAACGTGTGACATATACGTTTTGTGCCATATACGGTCTAACATAGAACTTCCGCTTTAAAAAGTATTTTCTTCCATGTCTTCTGTGAAAAACAGGTTTAACCCTCTCAGAACCTAAGTCAATTGGTTTTAATCTATATTGTGTTCCCCCAGCGTTCATTTATCACGACAGGTCCATTTTTATCATGCCGTTCATATCATGCCGTTAATGGAACGGTGTTATTATGAAAAAAACCATGGACGGTTTCATTTTAGCGTCATAAGCATACAACAGGACGGGTAACGTTCTTTTTTCTTTTACTCTTATAAATATTTAATTATGCTCATCCAGAGACTAGGCGGCATGAACAGTTATACTCATTTTTATTACGTGTTACTATAAATAGTAACAAATAATGACCAAAATGCCCGGGATACTTTGCATGATAAAGGGCGTGCAGAAAACCTGATATCGCGGGCCGAAAACCTGATATCGTGGGCCGAATTCTCGTATCACGAAAAATGGCACGTGGTAACCATCAAAAAGTAACATTTTTAATAGAAAACTAACAGTCTGAACATAAACGCGAAAGGAGCACACCGGTGAATGTCTGCTGCATATGATGCCATTTGACTTCTATTCCTGTACTGTAAGAGTTGTTGTGTGTCCTGAACCAGTTAACGGAAATAAGACGTATTGTCAAGATGGCCGACGATATCACTGCATTAGGTTGTTTCGTTTGTTTAAGGTTTAAATGAATTAACAAAATGAATTTAAATTTGTATTAATATCAGGAAGAATAAATAAATTTAATGTAAATCATGGTTTTATCTATTTTTCTGTTTATTTATATGACGGAAATCAAGGTAATCATTAACTCTACTGAAAATTGGTCGGACGATGCTGCCTATTAGATCTATGTATTTGCTGAATTGAAGCTCGCAGCAGCGTTATGAGAATGAAAGACTTACAAATATCAGCCTTTACGTACCCATACCGCTGTAAAATATTTCCAGAATTCTCATTTTCACAATCTCATATCTTGCACAATTTTATCAAATCGTGCGAAGACAAAATCACTTAAAACAAAATAAAATAAAAAAAATCAACTGACAACAACTTGCTCTGTTACAGTTTGAAAATGTAAACAATCTTTAATAACGTCACAAAACTCTAAATGACGTAGTAGCTAAAGCATTCGTCGTGACGAAGTTAATTAATGAATAGACGAGTGCTCAGTAAATTAATGAATTAACAGAGCAGGAAATGGCAGAAATTGATATCAGCCCACCCTGTAATAAAATGGTTATAAACCGGGGTTAAAGGGCCAGTAGGTGATATCGGCCCGGCCGAGCAACATAGGCCGTAGAGCTAAAGCTCTCGGGCCAATATTGCTCTTCCGGGCCGATATCACCTCCCGGCCCTTGAACACTGGTTTAATAATAACTTTTTAGCATTACTGCTAATGAACCGGCTCAGTAAGACAGAGCCTAAAGTAATTTACAGATCTGTCGTGACCTATTGCTTTCAGCTCTTTTTATACATTAGAAGACAGATATCAAAATTTGTTTGACATTTTATGTGTTAGATTAGACCTTATTAACCAAATAAATTTGAAAATTTGCTGGCACGAAGTAAGCATTAATGGGAATGATACTTGATATGGGAAATTATATCACTATTTTATATATTTACACACTCTGGAACGCTAGTGGGAGATGAGAGGTAGTTAATTTTATACGTAATGTGAAAAAAAATCGATGTGCCCATTTTTTTATGTTCAAACAAAAAACCCAGTTTCGCAGTGCGTATGTCCTGTTTTGATGTTGTAAGAAGTTCTGGATTGATTCTGGGCTCTTAAGGCATGCACATTGACAAAATTGGTAAAATGTCAATAAAACAAGGCGTAAGCATTCTTTATCAATTTCTATTATTTATCTGCCATATAACGACAAAATAAACAACACGAGATAAAACGATAAGATAATAATGATACCTACCGACTGACCTAGCTCCCTGGCTACCTACACTACCATGTTGAACGAAATGAGTTATCGATTTGATAAATGGTGATTATGCAAACATAGATAATAAGGTAACAATGAAGCCACCGAACACGACACACATTAAACTATTGCAGGCTCAGTTTGATTGTTCATAGACATTAATGGAAATGAATATTAATGCCCACGCCGCCTAGCCCCAAAGCGCAACTCAATATTTACAACAGTAAACAGTACATTTTGATCCATGTCAAACCTTCAATGCGGTATTTTCAGATTAACACCATTCCATCGGCGTATGGTCCCAAGATAAAATAAATAAATGTATTTGTCCTAAACGAGAAAACATTGAAAGAAACGAATTTGATGTACAAAGTAATGACCTGTTACGAGACATTCCTTTCAAAAAATAAACAAATATCAAACTAAAATGACCGAGCGTTTTCGTTTGTGCACATTTGGTCGAAATGGTACCCAAGTTTCAGAAATGGTATGTGTATCTGCGGCTGGCAAACAGTTGTTTTCAGCCGAAATTTTATCAGATAGCATTTATTTATTATGCTGATATATACCGGTCTAAGCTGAAAGCTGCATACTGGATAATAATTAAGAATTTGATTTGTCGGATGGCATTGTCAGCAAAACGAACGACATATTTTATAATGAGATTACTAGGATTTCTTTTGCTGCTGACAAGTATCTTCGTTTATTGTTTTATATTCTTTCAAGTATTTTCAAATATTACGATTTGGGTAACTTAATCACTTTTACACAAGTTTACTCTCGCAAAGCTGATCGAAACCGAAAATAAACAGTTTCTAAATACGGTTAACGTTGAAGTTTGTTAGAGTTTATCCACAGTACGCCTAAAGTTATTTTCTGTTCTGTTCAGTTGCACATTATACGTACAGTTATAAATTTTAAAACCGGTTCTTTTGCCACTGACCGTTCCAAGGCGGTAACCCCCGTGGCTCTCTTTGTCGTTAATTGTTGTAACGTCTTTTGTAAAATTGATCATTGTGTAACCAGGCTCTTCTCTACTTTGTTGCTGCGTGGAAGGCTGTGTTCGCTGAATGAGGCTATTCCTCATATGCATATGTCACTTCTTCATAAAAAGGAAAGCATGTCTACAATAACCCATAATACTTAAAACGTCATGTGTAAGCAGCAGCAGCAGCGTCACAAAAGAAACAGTAGAAGTAGTAGAAAGAGTAAGTCTTGTTAACAGAAAACTCGTGTAACATATCAAGATACCTTTAGAATTCCAATAAAATGAAAAGTTTAAAACACACCACCTGAAGCAGGCCAACTACAAGGTATTTATTACCTATACCAACTGAAATATAGCATAAATGAAGAGGTTGAAAATACAATTTCTTAACTCTCAACCTGTACAACATATCTTAACTAACTTGGAAAAATAACTCGAAAACGTAAACAACTTTTTTATTATTCTTAATTAGGAATAGGAGGAAAGAGCAGTGAATTAAATGAAGATTGAAGTGCTTTGTGCAATCTTCTTAATACTTATACATGAGAATAGCTTTTTGGTAAATTAAATGCAACCTTTCGGAAATGTTTTCCAGTTTCAAATAATGTCTGCCAATATCCATTTCTCGCTTTTTAATTTTCACAACTTTATTCTCCTGGGTTTACTGCATTAATAATCTTAATGTTGAAATTTAGTTGTATCGCGTACTTGAGCTCTCAGAACGTTTTATGCACGTTTCAAAAATGAAGTGTTACATCTTTTACAAGTGTTTATAGTTCACATGTGTTTATTCTTTCATCAAGTGTTTGTGTGTGACATCCTAATTTCATAAAAGTAAAATTGTTTTATCAGACTTCAAAGCTTCTTTTAGCTTTATGTATCATTTATAGAGCACATGAATGCTAAATGTCATGCAAACGTAAAACTAAATGAGGAATATGTAGAAATTTCTTAACTTGAAGACGGACTTTCTGTCGGAGTCCAAACTTCCTATAGTTCCACTGTTGTAACAATTACAACAAGGTCGACAAAGTCTTAGAAGATAAAACATTAAACAACAGTAGAAATGTACATAAACAGCATTCAACAAGAAACTGTACATATAATTTTACATCCATATTTGTTTACAAGTTTATAAACTACGTCATCCCAAAATGCAAGGAATGATGTACAATATAGGACATTACTTTCGCAGTTTCTGTTACATGTAACATTCCAAATAATAATGACTAAATGAAATATATTTTCTGCTAGTATTAAAAGTTTAAATGTATGAAGGCAAATACGAACACATTAATACAGTGTTTTAATTAAATGAAGTAAACATTCTTTCTCATGCTTTGTAAAAAATACTTCTTACAATGTTTTTAAAGGCCATTATATATTAAACTACAAGTAAAATGGCAATAAACATGTGGTTTGAAAATTTACAGAAAGTGATATCTAAAATCAATTCTATGGTTTAGGAAAGTCGCTAATGACATGTCAAGACAAGGAAATCAAGAAACTGTTTGAAAAGGACCGCTGTTTTACCATTCGTAGAATAAGCAACAGTTTACTGAAGTGTTGGGACAGTGTACAGAATTATTTTAATGCCGTTGGACTGTATAACTAAAATTTTGTTTAAAAATATTCACAACCAGTTCAGTTTGTCATTTTTGAAATACTTAAACTTATTAAATCTGCAATTTAATTAAGGGGAGATATTTAAAAAAAGAAACGACAGTACCTTTTTGCAACATAGGACAATTAATTGTGTCTATGAATATTCAAATAAAAACATGTACATGTAATTACTAATTACATTATATTTGTTTATTTATATTAATTATGTTATAATATCTATTTTCAACAATTTATAAAATTATAAATATAAGATACAGTTCATGTAGTTGTAAATATTGTTTTGTTAACAAGTTTCAAGTTTTCAAGTTTTATTCACATTATCTCTCAGTTTGTTACATAACAAAAGCATGAGAAGTACATAAATATACATAATCAAATAATAATCACATGCGCATGGCAGCTTGCAGAGGACAACGCTTTTTAGGTTTTATGTTTTGTCATCGTACTATATTCATAAAGTATTCAGTTGATATCATCGTTAATTGAACCTTTATCTGAGTGTATAAATTAAAGTTTGGAATTGAAATTAAAATTGTTAAAGAATGTATTTTCTGTTGCATGCACATATGATTATCATTTCAATAGGGCTTACATATTTTCAAGTACGCAAACAATATGTTTAATCAAATACTACAATAAATATTCAAATGAACTCGTTTGTATACATGTCATAACCTAAAAGATCTGTTTAGATAAGTACTAAAACATATTTTAATATTCAATTAAAAAGGCAGATATTTCGACATTACAAGTTATGTTCTGTATTGTACAAATTACCTTGCATTTCGAAAAAATTTGTAAACAAACATGGATGCCTCATTATAGCGTGTAGTCATTTCGAGAATGTTGTGTTTTTTTTTTACATTTCTGCTATTGCGTAGTCAATTATATTCTAAGGCATTGTTGTCCTTATTATGGACTTCCCGTGGTAAATATTGGTTACAAAAAAGGAAGTTTGGACTCCCAGAGGAAGTCTGCTTCCATGGTAAAAAATTACAAAATAATTCACTTCTATATTGTGTTTGCATGACATTTAACATTCATAAAATCAGTAAATGATACGTGAAGCCACAAGTAGTTTACAACTCAGAAATCAAATTTGTGACGTCCATTTTGAAACTGATTATTGTAATACCATGCTCTCATTTCCTCTCTACTTTTTGGCTGTGTAAGGAGGCTGTGTCTGCTGGATGTGGCCATTCCTGATATGCGTATTTCACTTTTACTTTTATGAAATCATGTTTTTAGACACTCAACCGATTTCAAATTGTTGATTTAACCTTAATTTAGAGTGGTGAAAATTCTGTTGAAATGTATAAAGTATCAGGTTGAAACTGAAGAAACTTACACTCAACTTTCTTTATTATAATTAAAAACAATATATAACAAGGAAATGTGATTACAATTCTCTTTCAGTGTGAGGTTGGTGCACCCTAGAACCTGGTTTAAACCCCCAATGGCAATTTGTTTTTCCACTGACCGTTCCAAGGCGGTAACCCATCTGGTTCTCACTTTCGTTATTTGTTTGTGGCGTCCATTTTGAAACTGATTATTGTAATACCATGCTCTCTTTTCCTCTTTTCTTTTTTGGCTGTGTGGGGAGGCTGTGTATACTGGATGTGGCCATTCCTGTTATGCATATTTCTTTTCTTTTTTTTTCAATTACAGTGTTATTTAAGAAATTTTGAAAAAGCTGAAGGTTCCAAACTCACTCCTACACACCTTAATCCCGCCTACAACCTACACTCCCATATCCCAGACAAATACTTTTACTTAGCCCATCAACTCTTCTTTAAGCTGCCCAGCCCCTTTTGCCCATTGTAGAATTTATTACATGTACACTTCATTTTATAGTGTATATCCTTTCCACGACCATAACGTATTTAAACGTAACAAAATTCTGACTACTCAAAACCCGACCCTGATTTACTGGAGGACGCCGGAAATGTATTTAAACGTGTCAAAAAAATCTAGTTTCAAAACCCGACCCTGTTTCTTCGTAGGAAGCCCGTGGGTATTCATTTCGTTTTTTTAAGTCCTGGCTTTGGTGGCTATTTCGAAGAACACGGAATCATCGATCAGTATTTTTACACTACAAGTCCTTTGAATGCATCGCATATTTTCTCTCAAATACCATATAGTAAGAAATTGTTTACAAATGACTTAGATAATCTGATAAGAAATTATTAATTTAATCGAAGTCCAATTTTAAGAAAATAAATCTAATTACGGCGTTGCTGTTACTTCATCTTTCATTGTCAAAATAAAAAGTGGCTCCAAAACAGTTATTAATTCTGTTAGTTATTAATTCTGTTAGAAAATACCTATATCTACCTATTAATTACTTGAAGATGACATTTTTGCAATGACTTAAAAATTAATGACTGTTAATTGGATTAATTGAGTTACGGAATTTTCCGTTACAGTCTTCAGCGATAAACCGATTTTTTTCGGTTTGGTTTCACCCATTACGTAAAAGAGCGTTGAGATTCGGGATTTTAACACACTATTCTTGATATGCATATTTCTACCTTTTTACAGAGGAAAGACCGTAACGTTAGATAACGTGTTTTACTGTTATTTAATCGGGTTTCAACCATGTTGAAAATTCCGAATTTCATTAAAAGGGAGAATACCTGTAACGGACTATTCAAACATACGTTTATCAACGGGCATTAAATTTTTTTACGCAGATTAACGTTTCTATTTTTAAAATCGTGAAAAAAAGCATACGTATTTGTACGTTATGGGTGTCAACAAGAAATCAGTTTCAGGTTTGGGAGCTCAAAATTTCGGGCGCGGAAAGGATATGTGCTCCTAGTCATAGTTCATATGCAATGGTACATACACGAAATAATATTACTATTTATGGGAAAGAAGCGGTGTATCATGATTCGACATACTACAAAATGATTGGCTTGAATATTGGGAATTTGAGGATGACATTTCGACCCATCCATATAAACTGTTGTTTTTAATCTAATCGCTGAACAACCATTAAATGAAACGTTTCAGAAGAAATTATGAATTTAAGACGGTATAAAGTCTGAAATAGTATCCGGTGACCATGACTTTTTCCTACATGGATTTTCATATTTGTCGTGTTCGGTGGCTTTCAAAGTTCCCTGTTCATCTATTTTTACATATCACACCGCCTTGTCATGTTGAACACATGTGCCAAATTATTTCAAAATCCATTTGGAAGTTTTCGCTAAAAAAACCTCAATTTGTTGACTCACGCCTGTCAGCCAAACGACATATCTATGGGTAGGATGGAGTTATTTCACCAAGACAACTTGTACTTGTTTTGTGATAGGAGAACCTGTTGGGGCAAGTGTGAAGTTGGTGCACCTTAAAACCTGTTAAAACCCCCAGTGGCAATTTGTTTTGCCACTGACCGTTCCAAGGCGGTTACCCCAAGGGTTCTCTTTTTCGTTAGTTTGTGGCGTATTATTTGAATTGACATCAATCAATCAATCAATATTTTTATTTCCTCCATATTAGGAGATATGCAAATATTTACAAATTACAAATATAAAATAATCATATGATAGACAGAACAAAACTCATTGATCAATACAATGAAACACACATCAGTAATCCAAATATAGATAGCCTTGTCTTAATTTCACAGCTAGGCTAATGTTGCCAGTTATCAGCTAGACATATCTACGATTTATTCAAAGTATTGGTGAACGCATTTGACGATATACCTGTAGGCGTGTTCTAAAAGAAGTACGTTATTGGTATTATCTAAAAGGGGAGGTAATGGTGCCCCCATGAGCTTCAGAACAAATGGGAGATGATCGAGTTGAAATATGTCGTTTGTTACACGTTCACCAAAGCTTTGAAGTACAATATTTTTAAAGTTTATCTTCAGCTGCGCAGTCTTGCTACACGTTTTTGAGTCAAAACAAAGTTTAAAAATTTACCAGGGTAATAAAAATTCGATTTTTCAACTCAAATGAAACTAATTTGACCTGGGTTTGATTTTGTGTTTCTCTTAATAAAAGGCAAGATATCATAAATGTACAAGCATCAACCACGGAATCAAGATTTGTTCAACTATCTGTTAAAGTTCACCATTGCTCACGAGAGAAATCGATGCCCAGGTACCGAAAATCTAGTTTCATTATTAGTTTCTTCCAAAAATAAAAATTCTGAAGCGGAAGTTTTCTTATACTCCTCCTCATGTACTCACATTCAAGTTTTTAGAAAGATCGACCTAAAATTGACTTCTACAGCGACAAAAAATGAACGCGCCTAATGTACTGGGTATACTGAGCACTTTGAAGCTTACTGTACTGAGTATAACTAAAAACCTCGACATAAATCAACGATTAAGACGGTTTCTGATACTTTTTGGCTTAATATCATTAAAATCATTATAATTAAATCATGATAAAATTAAGTGTTTGATATGACGCAAAGTAAGTGATTAAGATCTTGCTTTCGAAAGAAGACGAAACGTTTCTCTACTCAGTACGTTTACATATTTTTCCTTATTATCAACATCTTTGAAAATAAGTGTATGTGTTAATTGTGTAACCACATGGCAAACGACTTGTGTATAACTTAATAATATCAAATTATAAGCCTTACTGCATAAAGGTAAGTATAAATTTTGCTTATTTTCCACCTTTACTGAAAAGTTAAGTGTAAGGAAATATTTATTCTAGCACATATGCCTACCTACATTATACATTCGTAACAAACAGGAAATATTTATTCTAGCACATATGCCTACCAACATTATACATTCGTAACAAACAAAATACTTACTCCATCTCTGACACAACGCTTTCCGCATGTTCCTTGTCTTTCTGAAAATCAAATGATAATATAAATAATGTTGATGATTATGGCCACGACAATGACGATGGCTATAATGAAAATGAAGGTAATGATAACATTTTATCAATACAATTGCTCATTTTTATAAAGTATACTCAGTACAGTTGCTCATTATACCGCGGACATTATTGAGCATATGTTTTATAAACCCAGTACACTAGGCGCGTGCATTTTTGTCTTTGTAGAAGTCAATTTTTTTGTCTATCTTGCTAAAAATTGGAATGTGAGTTCATGAGAAGGAGTATAAGAAAAGATTCAGATTTTTTTTAGTTTTGAACAAAACTTATAATGAAACTAGATTTTCGGTACTCAGACATCAATTTCTCCAGTGAGCAACGATGAATTTTTACAGATATTTAACAAATCTTGTTTTTGAGGTTGATACTTGTACTTATATGATATCTGGCCTTTATTAAGGGAAACACAAAATCAAACCCAGGTCAGATTAGTGTCATATGAGCTGAGAAATCGAAATTTTCTTACCTCTGGTAACTTCTTAAAACTTAGTTTTGACTCAAAAAACGGGTACATCCGGTGTCCGGTCCCATACCGTGGGGGAGGCTGTGTTTTGTGAGTTTGGCCACGTTGCATTCTGTCGCCTTGTTGGAAACATCTCCCACGTGACCTTATATGTCCACATAAGTCCGCCATTAAATCTATTTAATATATAATATGGTGTTGTACAAACACTTAGGAAACTATGGTTAAAAAATATTAAAACACATATTCAAGAAGCTTAAAAAAATAGTGTTACTGAAGAGATGTACACGAAATAACTAATGGGTGTTACACATGCGATCAGGTTATATTTTAACGCGTGTAATCTATACAGCATTTGGCTCTCGGCTTTTTCTTTTTGTATAGAAAATTTTAACAAAAGATTTTCATATTTGTCTAATATAATTATCAGTTATTTCAACAGTGGCAAGAAAACAACAACGCTGGTTTTCGTTTGCGTTTATGTCGATCCGTATTAAAATACCTTCATCGATCTGTAATATGGCGGTATATAAGTACGACATATATATATATCTATAACAACTACGGACAACGAAACAAATAATAGTTACCAAAGTCGGAGGAATACGTATGGTTGCCCTATCTGTAATCAAATCTGCAAACTCACGATTGCAAAAATAAATGGTAACTCGGTTTGTTTCTTTTATCCCTGTCATCGTATTCTTGCTGATTTTACTCCAGTTGCTCTGGTCTCGGTAAGATCATTGAGAACCTACCCTTTGGTTTTACAATGCTATTAGCTTCTTATTTTTCCTTATGTTAATTTGCTTTTGCATGCAACATTGTTGAGCCGATGGGTGGGTTGGAATTATTTCACCAAGACAACTTGTACTTTTTTGTGATACAAGAACCTGTTGGGGCAAGTGTGAGGTTGGTGCACCCTAGAACCTGGTTTAAACCCCCAGTGGCAAATTATTTTGCCACTGACCATTCCAAGGCGGTAACCCCTCGGGTTCTCACTTTCGTTAATTGTTTGTGGCGTCCATTTTGAAACTGATTATTGTAAAATCATGCTCTATTTTCCTCTCTACCTTTTGGCTGTGTAGGAAGGCTGTGTCTGCTGGATGTGGCCATTCCTGATATGCATATTTCACTTTTTTTTCATCCATCTTAACCAATAAAACATGTCATACTTTGGACTAGAAAGCAAGAGAAAACACTTATGAATACTTCCCTACAATATGACATTTTAAAGTGCAATCTTTATATTTAACTGGCAAGTATTTTGCATCACAAGCACAATACAATGAATTGCAAAAACTCGTATTGGTTTTACGTTCGTTTGAGGCTTTACCAAGGCAAACAGTTTTATAGGATATTTGTACAGTTTAATTGCAGTTTTCAATTACTTGATTATTGCAAAGCATTTCTTCAATGCTAACAATGTCAATTTATATTCGGTGAACTTCCGACATACAAATAAGAAAATACGGTGTTGTCTGACTTCTCTATTAAACAATTACAGTATAATTCCATTTTTATTGCCTATCAGTCTCGGCGTTTGACGTGATTCTGTAACAAAAACATACCGCTCACGGATTATATCAACACGTACCAAAATAAATGTTGATTAAAATCGAATATGTCGTGACGTTTAAACCTTCCACAATCCAATGATTGACGACATTTCAAATGATGTTTTTTTCTGTCAATATTCGTATATACTTGAAATAAACTATGTGGCGTTTTAATAGTAATTATCTCAATATGTTGACATTTAAGTATAGGTTATTGTTTTTTTTAGGTTTGTATGAACACTAAACGGTTTGGCCAAGCGCAGCTGGGCGACTATTAAATGTTTTCGTACAAGCCTCAAAAAATAACAACGTATATATAACAGTCGAAATTATTTTTGTGACAAACTTAAATGTTAAATGTTTTCGTACAAGCCTTAAAATTAACAACGTATATAACGGTCGAAATTTTTTTGGTGACAAACAGTCGCCGCCTGCATTACTATATATAGGTATCCACAATATCTACCGCCAAACTTAAAGTAGTTTTGTAATTAAATGGCATCGGCGAAGTATGCGATGTTTTCGCCTCGGCACCGTATCGCTGCTTCGACACCACAATCCATTTTCTACGCACTCCAAAAGTTCTACATGGTCATATTTTGTAATTTTACGCAATATTTGGTTCTCAAGTAAAGCCAGGACATAACTGGGTAACTTCTTCGACTGATATTGTAATTTCCTGCTAACTAGTATCTACAGAGTGAAAAACGGGTCATGCTCAATGGTTTACACTTATTTTCACAAACTGTATACCGATATCGATTCTTTAAAAAGTATGCTTAATCCACGTAGAACTGTTTTCATTGATACCAATCTCCTAAGAAAGCAAACGCTGTAAAGTCTATTGGAAGGTAATATTCACGGATCGGTACACGTGGACGGAGATTCCAAGCCCTCAACATCGACTATTGTTCCAAAGAATTTACGCTTCAATTGTAATCGGAACAATTAAAAAAACAACTTTTAAGCAAGTATTATTTATTGAACCATTAAACGTATAACATAAAGCTTATAAAAAAGTAAATGTTTTAGTAAATTGATGGTTAGTTACATACGTTTGTGCACATGCATTGGTAAGAAAATTTATTGACAGGAAAATACCATGCGGTTTACTACACTCTTTAGATAAACACGCTTATTTTTTGTAGTTTGCTATTAGTTGCTATAAAAGGGTTTTATAGGGATGAGATGTGTTCAAATTTTTCAGATTTGGATATTGTTCAATCACCCCAAGATTATACTTCCTGCTTTTTAAATTTAACCTTTGGCGTTGTCTGCGATATGCAGGATTTATATTCTAAGATCCTCTCTCAAAAGTTCTATTTAAGTAGATAAAAGTTTGACTATAATAATGATATCAAATGTATAAAAATGATCGTGTCATAAAAATAACGGCATCTCCAGAAGAATTGGGCTTGCATAGCAGTGGTTCACAATGACATTTTGATTGGCAGTTCAAACTGTATTGTCAAATTATGTTGTTTGATTTGCTATATAAACATTAATTTCATCTTCATTTTGTGAAGGAAATAACTGACGATGATGTTTATCAAGTATTCAGGCATCAATTTATCGGACGAATCAACTAACAAGCAGTCGTCATGCGAGAACCTAACCACTTTATGTTTATCTTCACGCCATTCCCGTATTTGATGCGTTGCGTATTTACTTCTGGTTGTAAAAACATTTCTTCGCCATCATAACATCCATCACTTTAACGTTTAAGTTATCAGATCGTGCTTTGAACTCGTCACTGATCTTGAAAAGGTATATTCGTGAATTAATTAATGCGATAGTTTTCTAAATAGCTAAAACCAATTAATCTGATAGAGCATTTTTGAAGTGTGTTTTATGTTGTGTATTTGTAAATATCAATACATCATCAATTCAGTATTGCCGAGTACTGCATCTATTTCAGAGATCGCATGTGAGAGATAAACCGCCTATCAGTCAAATCACGATGGTTCAGTATAGTATAAACCATTTACAATTAAATTTCAGTAAATCAAAACAAACCTGAAATTACTTATACTGTTTAACTTGTACAGTTGTGTATTAGTTTGTAATCTGTTTATTTTCTGTTATGCACGACACATATTTTATGTTTTCAAGAAATATATAGAATTTTTTTCAGTAAACTTCTGTTTGAAACTGTGTAATACAATTTCATTTCTTTTATTTGCCCAACTACTGTATGTTAAAACTCTAGGCCCGTCTACACTCCACATAGATAAAAAGAAAAATATAAAAAATCTCTCTTACGGCAAAACTCGAAATGAAACTTTGCACAAATTAATGTTGTTAATGTATTTTTATTTTGGATATGCCTAAGTTAAAACACTAAAGGAAAATAACTAGATGACAAAATTCCCTAAATTCTATTTATATTAATTCACAAAACCTAAACAATACAAAATCTCATTTTAAATGCCTAAATGAGTAATTTCTCATTTTAAATGCCTAAATGAGTAATTACAATACGTTGTAACGTTTTGACTAACTTTATGTTAACAATACGAGTTAAGTGTTGCGTTTTTGACCTTAAATTTCCTGGTCACTTCCTGGTCGCGTAAATGAGTGACACACGTTGATTACTCTGAACAATTGGTAGTTGTTTTAAGTACACAACATTTTGTTTTCAGGATCATTAGACTCATGTGGGGATTTTAAATTATGTTTTGTGTTGTTCAGTTTTTGAGAATAAATGTAAATAGAACATGCGAATTTTAGGTTTAGGTCTAGCTATTTTTCTTTACTATTCTGACTTTTGCTAACGTATGTAAAATTAAGTTACATTAATAACGATTATTTGTGCAAAGATTTATTGAACTGCATTTTGTCGTTACAGATTTTGATAATTTTGTTACCAATGACGTTCCTTAATACCTTCCTTTACAATATTTCAAATTTGATTTTTAAGAAAACATAAATTAACACTAGAATTTTGTATTCTGCGGAACACATGTGTCGCCTGCTTGCAAAAAGTTGAAATGTGGGCCAATGTAATATCATACATGTATATGCTTATGTAATTCAAACGGATTTCAATACTACAAAATAACTGTTTATAATTGTAATTGATCAGGTATTGTCTTTATTTTATATTCCAGTTATAAGCAACGTTAAGTTACAGGTTAAAATCATTACAAAGAAGGATTAGTCGGAACAGATATATCTTCATAAAAACAGATTACATATATCAACTGTTTCGTCAAAAGAACAAATACTTTCCAGCATTTACGTTTCAGGTTATTTGAAAGGGGCATCACCAAAAAATTAATAAGGAGTTATCATTCTTTTTGTCACTGATGGTTTTGCTAATGCAGATGACCCATTTCAAATATTAAGTAAACAGGACAAAAAGTACTTTGAATTTCAAAGTTATGAGCAATATAAAGAATATATTAAATTTATTAGAAAGGGGCATATCGGAAAAAAGTATTAATCATTAATGTTGTCACTGATGGCATTGTGCATGACGATGATACATTTCGAGTATTAAGTTCATAGGTCAAGTACTTTCAACAGTATGTTTGAAATTAAAGTTGCATTTGAAAGGGGCATAACTCATAAAATAGTCAAACAGGAGTTATCATTCTTGTCACCAATGGCGTTGTTCATGATAATAATAATACATCAAGTATTAAGTGAATAGGACAAGTTCTTTCAAAGTTAATGGCAACATTAAGTTTCAAGTTAAAATTGCATTGAAAGGGGCATTACCATTGGCTGGAATATTGAAACCACCCATCTATAAACTTGCCGAAATATCAAAACAACAGTAATTTTAGAAGTATTATTAACATAGTACATACATATCGTGATCAACGATCTTCAAAGTACGTAACTGATCACAGCACTGATTTAATGTACGGGGATTCTTTTCACAGCCGCCACACGGCACAAACAACGCTGCTGTTATATTTAAACAGATGAAAAGGGAACTTTGAAAGCTATCGAACAAGACAAATATGAAAATATTACAGGCTCGGTTTGATTGAGCCTGTTCATGGGCAGTAATGGAAAATCATATCCACCCACGCCGCCCAGCCCCCGGGTTGAGCACAACTCAACATTAACACCAATAACAGTACAATTTCGATCCATCCCAAACGATGGTATGCATATGGCGGTGAACATTGAACTTCGATGCGGTATTTTCAGATAATACCATTCCATGTTCAGCGGCGTATGGTTCCAGATAAAAGAATGGGTTTGCCTTAAACGAGAAAACAATGGGCGGAACTAAACCGAATAGAACTTTGACGGGGGATCAGAAAATATAAATTCTGCATATCACAGACAACGCCAAAGGCAAAAGTTTTAAAAAAAATATATGTAGTTTCACGTTAGGGCTGGGGGACAACCGGACGATGCCGACGCCGCCGGACAATAGGATCCCTCAGTGTCTACCAACTACCGCAGGGTTCTCATTTTCGTTAATTGTTTTCGGTGCCTTATTTGAAGTTAACATACTTATAAAAACATGCTCTTTTCCTTTCTTCTTTTTCGCTGGGAAGGCTGTGTTTTGTGAGTTTCGCGAGTCCTGTTCAGCATATTTTACTTTTTATTTAATTTTTAAGCTAATATTATCTCTTATTTATTTTTAGAATTAACCGGGCCAAGTATGAGAAAAAGGCAATACTCGTCCACTTCACTAACAAAAGCTTGTAAAATGGTGAAAGTAAGTGGAATGTAAGTTAAGAGCAGCAACATCGAGTGCCTGAATTCACTCTTAGGGATGACATTTGACCTAGTTCAACAGGTAAAGGACAGATCGCAACAGTCTTAGGTTGTTGTAGCGCAGCAGAAAAGAGTTTTACAACTTTCTTGTATTCGCTGGATAAAGAATGCGACCTGACCTGTTAGATGGAGCTTCCTTTGGTGCAGACGGAACTGTAAGATCGTGTCACCTTCAGACACTACATAGAACACCATTTTTTTTAAATTTGTCCCTGGCAGAAATGGTCAAAAGCTTTTACGTATATTAGATGGTCACAAGTTCCATGTCTCAGTAGGTCTTGCAGAATGATCACCAGAGCATGACATCATCTTGTTGTTTCGCCTCCACATTGTAGCCATATTCTTCAACCTAAAGACCTTGGATGTTTTGGTTTGTTCCAGCGTATATACAATGGTTAATGCCAAACTCTGGACGAATTCCCGAGCTACCTACATCAATTTGCCGCAAACCTGTGTTGACTCCTGCAGAATAGAGGGTACTGGTCAACAACTCCCTCCTGTGTGAAATTTGGTACCGCTAGGGTCAATCCGAGTTCCTTCAAGAGGTCAAAAAATATTGGACGTGGATGGGCGACGGACCCCATTTGTTAACAAATAACCAGGAAAAGACTGGTTCAACAGATTCTATAAACGGCACCCAATGATGTCACTTCGTAAGCCCATGGGTCTCGGCCATGAAAGGGCAATAGTAACAACTGAAATGATACTTGCATGGTACCTGTACCTTACCATGTATTTGTAAACAAAAGTCGGCCATTTTGGATGTAAATTGGTAAGTATTACTCATTTTATAAATTACTCTTAAAATAGAGATATAGCTGCTGCACATTTTTCGAATCTTTTTGTACCTAAATGGAGTATTAACTCTTGATGGAACACAAGAAATGCAACGCAGAGTGTCAGAATCAGAGCGGTTATTTTGCGAGGTACAAGCGGGAAGGAGACAAGTTTCCAGCGAAGATCGTGACACAGATCTATGAAACTTGGCTGTTCTATCATGATCCAGAGACAAGAAGTCCGATGGAATGAATTTGAATTTTTTTTTAATTTTTAATAACGTGTATACTATTGATAACATACTGAGGGCACGTGTTTGTAGCAACATACCATTGTCCTCTACGGCTGCTTTATAAATTTCAAGTCCTGAAGAGAGATCTTATGCGAGCTATTATGAACAAGAAACCCAATGCGTCACAGAATAGTTTTATTTTTCATCAGGACAACGCGCCTGCGTACAAGCCTGAGGAAGCACGTGCTAATGAAACCATCCAGCTTGAGGCCGAACTGCTACCTCACCCACAGACAGTACTGGCATGATCTAGCTCCGTGCGATTTTGCCTCGTTTCCACAGATAAAGTTACAGTTAAACAGTTATCGGTTCAATGGTTTGTGAGAGCTACAACAGGAAGACAGATCATACTGTATTTCGTGATGTGTATACACAGTAGAAAATTGTGTTTCAGCGGCGAACGGTGCATATTAGGGAGAATGTGACATTGACGTCGTTTGTTGGTTTTTATACTGCAGAAGTACGCCGTTAGTGGTGTTAATAAAACGTGTTACATGTTAACCAATTTATGTTTTGTTTTGTAAGCTTATTGCAAAATACATTATAATGCTGGTCATTAAATTTCATCTGGATGTGATGCATATTGTTGATATTGTCTTACTTGTCCACGAAATTTTGGCTATCCCCTCGTAAACCCTTCTTATGATATGTGCTGTAGTTAACATTCGCTTCACAACAAAAAACCAAATGAGCTAAAGCCATTATCGAGCGAACACGCTGTTTTGTTTGCAAAAGGTAATAATGACCAACTTTTATTTCTCTTTATAAAAAAAATGCAAGCATATAATATTTTACAAATCAGAATACCAGTACTATAAAACGGCAACTAAATCTACCCTAGCAATCATTCCCAGCTACATTGTAACCAGATGTAGAATGGCCAAGGCTGATGTAAACCTATTTCCTAAACTTACGAACAATCTTCATAAATTACTACTTCTTCCAGACGGTTAATATCAATTCAAACTCAATCACAGATAAACAGAAATAACATCAATATCAATCAGTAAGCCGAGACCGAAAACCATGAAACATCCTATAAACCACAGGTAAAGTTTAGTAGTTTTATACGCAGACTTATTTTTATTTATGTAAGTATCAATTCGTTTAGGGGGACTTTATTCGTTGAGCGGGATGGCGGTTTACATTTAAATGATGCAGAATCAAGGCATCTCAAGACATTTCGTTTTACGGGTTATCTCTACATTATGAATGTATATCTTAAATATAGGGAATGCTGACAGGGAAATGGAAATTGGCTATTTTTGCGAAAAGACTCTTTGCTTTGTCTTTACAGAGAAGCAGTCTTTCTGTCAACTGGATGTTTAAACTATTTGGGTAAGACGGACATTCAAACGTCAGAAGGGTCGTTTTAGCAAAATAGTTTTTTGCTATTTCAAGTGTTTGCTTTTTGCAAATATGTTGATTTTATGTTTGTTGTGCACATCTCTTGCGTTGTTGTTTTTTTGTAATTTTATAATTATGTAATTTTGAATATATAGTCAATACCTTTGCGTATAGTTGGCCGAGGGTTGGGCGATTTTGTGTTTGTTATTCTGATAATTATCAGAATTGATTTGTTTCCGAACGACAATTAACTTAACTTTATTGGTGTTTATATAAATATAAAGAAACGAGTTAGAACAAATAAATGAAAACAGTTGAAAAGGTGTTGTTTGTTGAATTATGAAGGTTTTAATTAAGACTATAATGGATTTATATACAACGCCACAATCGATTTTAATAACAAATGCAGCTGACGCGGAAGATGGTGTTTAAACAAAGTTCAATCGTAAAACAAACCTGTACTGTTCTTAGTGGGTGTTTTGTATAAACGTAAGGCAACTTAATTGGAGACAGACTGACAGTTATATACATAAGATTTTTAGAATTTTGAAACACATGTTTGAGAATATAACAGCAAAAAGAGCTCATACAATATTTTGACCTTTATAAAATTCTAAAGCTAGGTAGCCATAAATAAACAGTTTTAGTTTTATTCTTACAAAAAAACTTAAATGCCAACTCTATCAGTATATATTCAAACTGTTTTTCCTCTTCTTTTTTTATTCTGAAAAAGCTATTAAATAATCCATCAAAATCTGTAATAGAAGCATCGTGTTGTGTTTTTTTAATGACAACAACCTAGTTATAAACAATTGTTATAAAAATGACGATGTGACCAAAATACTGACAAAAATATATATCTTTTATCTTGAAATCATCATAACTGTGGGATTTAGTATTTTGGACAAACAGCCAACCTTTTAAACATGCTTTTATTCGTTTACTTACAAGTGCGATTCAAAACGGTCAGAGTGTTTAGTTATTTAAATTTAATTATTCTGTGAAATCAACCGTTAACGGCAGAACATTTTCTGTAAACCTCAATTTTGAAGTGGACCGGGATAATAATCAAATTGAATTGATCATAACTGTAGGATTCGGCATACCCATTAAACCACTATTTGATCCTTTATCTTGCAAGTGTAAATCATAGAGGTGCAAGTGTTGTAGTTATTTTAAATATAATTCTTTTATTCATTCAACCGTTAACGACAGAACAATTTCCATAAACATCAAATCTGATGTGGACTGACGTAATATTATATACAGTACCTTTTAACGTAAAATTATCATAATTGTGTGATTCAGAATATTAGACAAACTTTTAAAACACGTTTTGATCAGTTAACTTACAAGTGCAGTTCAAAGAGGGGCAAGTGTTGTAGTTATTTAAGGGCTCGCCACACTCCTCCCAATCCTATTCATCGATAAAAAGAAAATTATCAAAATCTCAATAACGGCAAAATTTCGTTGAATGAAACTTTGCACAAATGTATGTTATTAATGTATCTTTATTTTGCAAATGGTAAGACACGTTAGAACAGTAAAGAAAAATAGCGAGATCTAAAAATTCCCTCAACTTCTATTTACATAAATTCACAAAAACTAAACATCACAAAACATCATTTTAAATGCCCACATGAGTATTATGATTCTGACAACAATTTATTGTGTCCTCGTGACTTACATATGTAAACTTTACGAGATATAAGTAAAAGTGTGTTTGACCTTCAATTTTCTGGTCGCTTCCTGGTCGCGTAAACGGACGACAATCACTGATTTCTCTTTAAGTAGTTGAAAGTTTTTAACAAAGTACACAACATTTTCTTGTCAGTAACATTGCTCTCACGTGGGAATTTAAAATTATGTTTTGTATCGCTTAGTTTTTTGTGAATTTGTGTAAATAGATTTTTAAGGAATTTTAAGGTCTAGCTTGTTTTCTTTACTATTCTAACGTGTCTTACTGTATGCAAAATCAAGATACATTAGTAACATCCATTTGTGCAAAGTTTCATTGAACGGCATTTTGCCATTATTGAAATTTTGATAATTTTTGATATGGAGTGTGGCGAGCCATTAAAGTGTTAACAGAAAACAACAAAACATCGACCATCAATTTTGATGTGGACCGACAAACTGATATACACTATTCTGCGTTTCTGCGTTTTTTTTTATGAAACGCAGAAATATACCCAGCAGAAAAAAATTAAATCGCAAATTATTATCTTATCTTCAAACTAATATCACCGGAGTCACCATATCCAAGATAATCCCTTTCACAATTCAGACGTGTAAAATAATTGCGAAAAATTACCGTTAATGGTTATCGTATACGTTTTGTATAAACGCGACATTTGCTCAAACATTCAATTCAATTGGAAAGTTGTTTGAGAGTTGTTGTTCATTGATAAATAATATCTTTGTAATTTTTGATAAAATAAATTAAGGAACAGCCTCTATGAAGCGTAGTATTCCAGTGAAGTCTCGAAGCAAATCTGTGAAGACTCTGAAGATATTAACCCTGTTCGAATGCCGCTTCATTTGATGAAGGAAATGTTTTCAAAATGGCTTGTGTCAAAGTATCACAATATTAAACAACAGCCTGATCTAATCGTGAATGGTTTCCGTGCAGCTGGAATAGATGCGCACCTGTTATTTTCTGTTTTTATTTCACCAGTACCAGAGACAGTAAATACCATTTTTGTGGCAAAAACGCAGGAATTTATGACCGGAGAAATAACCCACTATACGGTACATTTTTATATAAAATACATCATAACGGTGGGATTCAGAAACGACTGCGAGACCGGTTCCGAGAAAATGATGTTAAATTAAAAACCTGCAAATGCGAGTTCTCTTAGAAAAAGGTTGAGTTCCATGGACGCTGGGTGGTTAAATGAGTAATTGGAAATGATATATTAAGGTGGTTAAGAAGTGGCTCGTCCCGATTAGCACTGGGGCGTGGAACTCGAAGCGGTGCGAGTGTTCTAGTTCTATAAAATGTAACTACTGTTTACATCAATTCTTATGTAGACTGACATGCTGAAAATATTTTATACCTTTTCACTTGAAATTATCATAACTGTGGGATGGGTCAAGTACGTTGGACAAACAGAGCACCTTTACGTTGATTCTTTTACTTACAAGTGCAACTAAAAGCGGTTCAAGTGTTGTAGTTATTTAAATAATTTAATTCTTCCGTTAAATCAACCGTTAACGTCAGAACGTTCACTGTAAACATCATTTCTGATGTAGATTGATATACTAATAATGTTATAAACCTTTTAACTTGAAATTATCACAACTGTGGGATTTGAATATTTTGGACAAACATGGTGCCCTTTTAAAACACGTATTGATCATTTTAATACATGTGCAATTTAAAGAGGTGCAAATGCTGCAATTATTTAAAATGAATTCAACTGTTAAGACAACAGTTAACGACAGAACATTCACTCTACACATTACTTTTGAGGTGTACCGACATACTTGATATCAACATAGTATGGGATTCAGAATTTATGAAAAACAATAAACACATTACAGCTTCGTGTTCTGTATGTTCAGAACATGGACATGTAGGGTGTAAAAAGGCAACATCTGAAGAAAAAACTGTCACTATGTAATTTGATTTAGTTGATTCTATAAAATGTTTATTTATTACTGAATTCAACCAAGTTACAAAAAAGACTTTAGGCAGAAGAATACAATGCCCTTTAAGTTTAGCATCTGGCATCATCATGCACAAATCTTGGTAACGAGTTTAAAACAATTTAGTTACCGATCGTGAAGATGCATCAACGACACGTCAGATAGGTGTCGCTTTAGGTCGAGCTTTCTCTGCTGAAAAAATACAAAACAAACAAAATAACAAAAAAAAAATGTTAAGAAAGCATCCCGATAAGTTTATGTGTTTTTATAAAGAATGTTCTTTTCCTTTATTTCCAGACAAATCATGCTGTACTAGAGTAACTGTATTAAAAGAAATTGAAGGAGCGTTATTCTTTCCTTTATTCAATCAAAACAAAAGTGGGAATTCAGACAAAAACTTTTGAGAAATCTGTAATGTATGCAAATAAACATCCTGGTATTGCCAATACCCTTGAAGGTTTCAAAAAATGTTGATACTCCTGTAGATGATTTTAAGAAGTTTGCTTTAAAGGTTAAACATCAACCGGTATTTTGGCCATTGAATAAATGTTCAAGCTACCAAGCTGCAGCAAATAACATCAGAATCATTACCTAATGTAGGTTCTTAGTTGGCAGAAATAAAAAAGTGCTACGAAATTTTGCATATCGGTAAATGCATAGTTGTGCAGTGAGCAATACTTAAATTCCTTGAAGTCAATGTTTTCTTTGTTTGAAGAAGCAGAGTAATGCAATCTTTTAACTGCTATTGTTTTATCATTTGATGAGACTTCGAGGAGAAAAAAACATTCGTGAATTCACACCAATCTTAAAGACAGTGCCTTTAATTTGTTCTGTATATCAAAAGTACAGTAATAAAACTTGAAATCTGATCTAACGTATAATCATGGTGGAGGACTTCATAACTTAATTATATCTCATCTTTAAAAAGACTCTTGCTTTGCTAGCAGAATGGCTTTTATTGTTTACTACTACACTGATGGTGAAGATGAGTCGGACATTACGCAGTTTCGCAAGGAATAAAAATAGAAAAGGGTAATGACAAAAAACATAAAAGTGCCAATAACTCAATAGATTGCATTATAAAAGATAAGTCTAAAGCAGACACGTTTCTAATTTTCCTCTGAAAGCAAGTGTATGAGAATACAATCAATATTTTCATGACAAAATTTAACAAAGACAGACCTGTTAGTACTGTTCTGTGTTGTGCATAGTTTGGTAGCGACCGAGACTGACGGATAGGACTGTCTGGCTCCCAGCTCAATCCGAAAGGCTGGAAAGTGGTCACGTGGGTCACACCGTGACGTCATTCCAACTGTTGCTGCCATACCGATCGACTGCGCTTAAATAGTTCTCGATAATCAAGAGGAACAACTGGTAAGCGTTTTTCGAGTCATTCTTGTGGTTCTTGTGGCAGAGTAGGCTATCTCTACATTAATATGAACTTAAACAAAAAGCACCACTAAAGAATTCAAATGATTGAATAGTAGATCTAGTAGTGATTAAATCTTGTGACTACATGCTCACTCCTGAGGTATTTTACGAACCCTGTGCCCCATCGGATACGATTTCAAAGAGGTAGATGTACAGAATCCGATGTTACTTTTGACGCCAGACAGCGAAATTAATCAGTGGCAGAACGACATATGAAAGCCTTCAATTTTTAATATCAAAATTTGCCCTCGACCAATTACAAACGAGCAAGTAATTGTACCATCCGCCTAAACCAATCATTGATAACATTATTATTCTATTTTTAGGAAAAATAATATAAATAAATAAATACAATTAGCAATCTACACATTTTTATGAAAATATAAAAACTAAGGTGCTTCGTTATTTCTTACATTATTATATTTCTGATAATTTGTACAGACGAATGCCCACAAAATGAACGACCCATTGCTGAGCATAAACAAACAATCGTTGGTCCAGGTAGAACCCAAAGTTTTGTTCGTTGTTTGCAACAAGTGTTTTTCGGGACTGCAGTACAGATTTGGTAAAGTATTGCGTTGAAGCGTCTTCTGCAATTGCTGTATTTGTTTGAGGTCTCAAAAAAAAGGAGATGGTCTTAGCTGTGAGATTGACCGGGTTCAGTTCAGATCTGACGCATCGCTTTTCGTGCTTCATGAAATGTTTATATAATAAATACTTATCGAGGAACCCTTCTCAAAATATTGTACTTAACGGTATACTACAAAGTTACCGGTCTGTTCCATTTTATGACATTGTTTTCTTTAAAACCTGGACTCGATCTAACATGCATGGGCCCGGAGTTTTCCCAAAAGCCTAGTAAAAGTTACCTTGACCCTCGACATCAGACACACGTAAAACAGTTTATAAATAAAAGAGGTTCGCTTCTGCGTTCAGCGAACTAACATTAAGCGGAAAAACGAAAACATCAAGCGTAGAAACGTAAGAAAAAAGTCTCGCGAACTCACGCTAAGCGACATAACGCCGACTTAAACCTAAACACTCTAAGAAAATTAACAAAGAGCGAATAACACAAGGCGCTAAATAAAAAAAAATCGTTACGAGAAGATATGACCCCTGGCGAAGCAAGAAACAAAATTGTACATTTTATATGGCGCCCTTTTGCATTGCGAAATTTCTGTTCTGTCAAAAAGCGTTTGTTTTTAGCAATTTTGCGTTAAAATGATCAATCTGGAATTTCATATAGCGTTATCGGTTCATTGAAACAGATCTCGATTCAGTCAGCATCCATGAATACCTACCTGTTTATATTTTACGTTTCTTAAAATGTAATAAATGTAATATTTTATCAATGACAAAACAATTATACACGAACAACTGAAGCAAGAGCATATCTTACTGTTCTAGTTTGAATAATAATTTTATTCCAAACATTTTTATCCAAAATCGCGCTTATAAATGCATTTCAACAAGAACAACACATTCCAGGCTTTGAATTAGGTTTAAACCATTCGATAAATAATAAGGATATTACATGTACTATTTTGCTGTTGGTTAATTTCTTTGATCAGTAAACCGATTACATTTTTATCTTAAGAATAATGTAATGTCGGCCCTCATTAATTGAAGCTGCAGTAGCTTGCACACGGAAATTTAAAGACTCGGATTCGCCAGAATGGAGAGATTTAGGAGCTGTATTTTATAACATGAGTCAATTAAACATGAATAAGAAACATCAAAAATAAATAGTTTTGCCTTACTGAACATTTTGTTCATATTGGAGATTATGTCACAAACATGGCACAAAATCACAGATATTCCACCAAGTCGTTCCGTGATCAATTGCATGGTAAGTAATGTCTTTTAACAAGCAGTTAATTTCATTTATTGTCGAAAATAATCTTAATTTAAAATCTGTTAAAAAAAGAATCACAATGCTATTAATCAAGTTTAATGAACCGAAATAATATCACCTTACTAACTTGCTAGATAGCGGATGCCTCATGTTGTAATAATTTCTACTTTTCGGAAATAAATATCATATTTTAAGTATAAACGCTATTGGAAACTTTTTTTCTTATATTGTTTCAGCTTGATATTGCTGTTCATTAGTCAATTAAAAACAACAATTTATAATTATAATGGTTGAAATTATTTTTGAGCCAATGACAATGCAGTATTTTTCAAATATTTCGAACCTTAATTCTCATTAAGTCGCGCGTCTGGAATGTGTTTATTATAGGTCGATTTTCTCCACAATATTGTCCGAACATTTATTGATAAACATGTATAGTTCGTGAACGATCTTCTACAGTGTTCAAGAAGGCGTGAGTTAGAAAGTCCGAGGAAAAGAAAATCATTGAAATATTTTAGCTCTGACTTTTTTGGCTTATGATAATCTTCTTACGTCTGTTATCACATAGGCGGCCAGTTTAGATCCAGATCACCCATAAAATCAATGTCATCAGTATTTGCACTTTCTCTTTTTTGTCACAGATAATCTAGTGAATCCAAAGACCTATATTATATATATAGGTCTTTGGTGAATCTAACAGCGAGAAGTGTCGGTCGTGCTCAGACGGCACGGATGAGCCCGTTGATGCGGATATAAACTATTTTGCCATGCTATAAAAGATTTATTTATGAAGAAACGGGTAAAATGGAACTTCCAAGGATGAACCCTTGTTTCTCAACCCAAGGACAGACTCACGTTTTTTTTTCCTGAGAGTCAGTTATGTTCACATGATGTTTTCAGAACAAAATGCATAATTCACTTCCTAAAATATTCTCTCAGTACATGTTTACGAGCCATTGAATGACAAAGCTAATTTCAGTTCGACTATTGATTTTGTGCATACCCATGTATGGTATATACGCGGCGACTGTTTTGTCAGTTACAAAAATAACTTCGACCATTATATACGTTATAGTTTATTTGGAGGCTTGTACGAAAAATTAAACGGTCGCCCAGCTGTGCTGGGCCAGACCATTTAATTTTCGTACAAGCCTCCAAATAAACAATAACCTATACATAATATTTCAAAGATAGGTACGTGTACAAATGCATTTTTACTTCCTCCTATGAAACGACAGGCTTTTCTTTTCGTTATTGTTCACCAAAAACTATTGAACGCTGAGTTTGTTTCTAAAAAGTGAAAATGTCAGCTTTCACCCAAGAGACATTTAAATGAAGCCCAAACGACTAATTGCAAATAAAACTCAAATACTACACATGGCCGTTATACGGCGTGTTCATACCGGTTAAATTAAAAATTCATTGACTGGCGGCATGCGTAAACACTATAACTCAGTCGCTTTTTGTTTCTGTTTTCTGTCTTCGAGTTACAAATACCAAAGTGCATATGCTGACATGCTCAGAACATAATCCGACCGTTTAATATATCAACAGCGTAACCTTTCAATTCTTGCCAAGCTTAATTGTGTGTCGAAGTCTTTACAACACAATGAACAAATAATCTTTTCCTTGGAGTAAGAATAAACAATAAATCTAAAGCACTGAGTTTGCTTTATTGCATTTTCCAATATAAATGTAATTTATGACAACATTATTCAACAAAATGTCATTAAACGTTTATGCAACTCAAGAATGCTTAGCGAAGATGATATCTTTTAATTAGCTTTTTCTTCTAATGAATTACTCATGAACGTAGAAACATGATTAGAGCTTGTGATAAGAAGAATAATCAAGGGTTTTGCTTTTAAAGTCTTCAAAACTGCTATGTAGATATACGATTTGTTTAAGCAGTTAGAAACCATGGGTTATTGTTAAATACCCTTTTGAGGTAATGGTAAAACAAATGTGTTCCCCGTTGTAGTTAAATATGAGATGTATAGGTTATATCATGATTGTATAGGTTATATCATGATCAAATTACTAATGATGTATATAAATCGTACTAGTTGCTATTTGAAATAGAACGAAAAACTCAAGAGTTTTGAAGTCGAAACTAGTGTTCATAACTGCACAAAACGCCTTTGTTCTCTGTGATTGTTTTCCACAGGTTCCACAATGGCCTGGGTCCAAGATAATAAAATTATGATTGGAGACCAGTCTCAAATCTCAGCATCTCACCAATCGCCGTATTAGCCAATTAGATGCTTGATATGTGAGACTGGTCTCCAGATTTAGTTTTCTGATCTTGGACATTGCTGTTGCTTGCACAAAAACGTTATGCAGTACATGTTTTGTCCCATAATAACCTTTCTTCATTACAGTTTCGAAATGGTGGTATTTATTTTAACAATAGCATTTGCATAGAAACCGTTGAACACAACATCATGTGTTTTTCAATCGATTGGAGAATATGTAAAAACGCTGATGCAGACACTTCCAGCCAGTTCAACATTTTAAGTTGCACTTTCATATGTAACTGACAAGTAATCTGTAAATAATTGCAAAACAAACGTGCTTTGATACAGCCTGGGAACGGTCAGTGGCAAAACAAATTGCCATTTGGGGTTTAACCAGGTTCTAGGGTGCACCAACCTCACCCATCGGCTCAACAATGATGCATGCAAAAGCACACAAACATATAAAACATAAGAAGCTAATAGCATTGCAAAGCCAAAGGGGCGGGTACTCAATGATCTAACCGAGACCAGAGCACCTGGAGCAAAATCAGCAAGAACACGATGACAGGGATAAAAGGAACAAATCGAGCTTCTAGGTTCTTTTAAGAAAAGATTTCCCCATAAACCTTCATAAACTCTTAAACCCCTGCCACCGTCGTGCAACCAAAGAGGTAAGCATAATGATCAACTGTAGATATGTTAATCACCGGGCCTGCAGAGCGCTGTAAAATATCATGTTGGTAACCTTTCTTTTTTAATTTACAGATGGTTTTTACGAATAACCGGGAGAAATTAACATTGCCTTTTATCTTCTTAAGTATATAAATTAAATTTCCATAAAAAACTGGCTGTGAAATACCTTGTTGCAATAGTGATTTTAAACTGCACCTGTATTTATGAATTAGATCTAGGTATCGGCGATAAAACTTGCAAAAGGTTTTCCTTAATTTGTGATACCGATAACCTTGTTTTAATAGTGTTTCTGTAATGCAAAGAATACGTTCATTGAAATCATTCACATCGTTGCAAGCTCTTGAAAAGCGAACAAGCTGTGAGATATAAACCCCGTAAGATGTTGCACAAGGAACGGAAAATTTACTATATTAAAATTAAAATCATCTCTTTTATCATATATTTTAGTAGTGACGTAACCATTTTCAATGGACAGATTTAGATCAAGAAAGTTTGCCTGCTTTTCTGAAGTGTTCGCTTTATTCAGCTGTAGTTCTTTATGATAAATCTTATTAATCAGTGATGGAAAGTGGTTATTATCTATTTTTAATAAATCATCAAGGTACCTAGAGGTGTTGTTAAAAGCTGTAATAATATCATCTTGATGTTCGGTAGAAGGAGATAACATGAAGTCTCTTTCATAACAGTATAAAAACAGATCAGCAACAAGGGGTGCACAATTAGTACCCATTGGAATGCCTATTACTTGTTTATAAATAGAGGTACCAAATCTCAAATAAATATTATCCAATAAAAATGTGAGCGCCTGGATAAGGTCTTGACGGGTCCATGAAGTATAATTATCGTAAGAACCATCTGTAAAAAATGCTCTATGTTCATTACAAACGATAAATGTTTTATTTTCTCTAGCAAAAGAATTTTTCAATGAGACTGGTTAGCTTGTCTCTTATTAAATTATTAGGGAGAGAAGTATATAAAGTTGAAATATCAAATGTAAAGTGGTTTCAAAAACTTTTTCGCAATACCTAATTACATATTCTTTTATAGCTGTAAGACAAGATGTTGAGGGCACGGATAATTTTGTTGTTTTACAAGAGTTTGCGATAAATCTTGCTTTGTACGGTGTTTTGTGCATTTTGGGCAACCAATACATAGTAGGTACTTTGTCTTGTTTCGGCTAAACACTGATTCTAAATTTTGTATTTTGTAGAGTGTGTGCAGTAACAATATCACTCTCAGATGAAGAAGTCAGTGTATAAGCTTTAGTGCTATTTAGCTCTTCAGTTTGAACATTAAGGTTATATCAAAGAGCTGAATTGAAATTTGTGTGTGAAATAATAATTTCATAAATGTTCATTTGTTTTCTGACTTGTAAAGTTCTTGTGGCTTCGCGTATCATTTACTGAGCATATGAATGTTTAAAGTCATGCAAAAACTAAATAAAAGTGTAATTGGTAGTAATTTATTACCTTGAAAACAGACAAACGAACTTCCTATACTTCCACTTTTGTCAACAAATACTGATACACAAAGGCAGTCCATAATAAGGACACCAATGTCTTAGAATCTTATTCACTAAGCAACAGCTGAAATGCACAAAATCAACATTCTCAAAGTGACTTCACACTAAGATTTGGCATCCATGTTTGTTTGCTTATTTCTCAAAATGCAAAGTAAGGTGTACAATTTAGGACATAACTTTCAATGTTATTATTGCATTATCTGCCTTTTGAAGTGAAGGTTTAAAAGTACTTATCTTTTAACAAATGAAATATTTATGACTGAATGAAATGTTTTTAATAATAACGAGTGTTTTTGAAATATGTAAAAAGACAAATAATAACATAATTAGTATAAACAAACAAGTCTAATGTATTTAAATTCTCCGCGTTACAACGTATAGCAAATAATTATTGTCTCAACGGATCAACATACAAAACCGGTTCGTCCGGTTTTGGGGTTTGAATATTTGTGCGGGTAGTTTTAATTCAGTTCTACGGAGACTTTTCACGGGTAACCTTCAACTTTGCGTTCAAATTCAAGAAAAGTTATTTTTTATTGCATTACTAATATTACTGCTTGTGCTGTGTTATGATTATATATTTTACTAGTATAATAAAATACGCAATGTATTCATGCATGACAATCAACACAATTGCGCATCATTTTCCATACCAAATTGCACTGTAAGTTTTCACAAATTGGTCCCATTTACGTTGAGCGATGTTGCCATAGAGACTGCCATTTTCTTATGAAAATATGAATATCAATAATATTTGTAAAATAATATAGTATTAATCAACATAGCCAAATCTGCAAAATTAGAAAGCTTTTTGTACAATTTAAAAAGAAATTGTAGCACTTTTTGCAAACTTTTTATATAAACGCCCTCTTACACCTTTATTTCTAATAGTATCCAACTATAGTAAAATCGATTAGGTTTATTTAGACTGAAAAATACTAACATGTATTATAACTGATGAAAAATTCCAATACCAATAATATGTAGAAAACTGTGTCCTTTAATAAATAAATGTTTAATATATGGTCACAAGTAAAACAGGTACCTAGAAGGCGGGTTTAAAACATTGGTGAGAAGTATTTTTTACAATGTATAACACTGTTTACATAATTTCCCTTATAATATGCCTTCTAACATTTCAAAAACACTTCTAAAACTAGTAGAAAATATGTTTTATTTAGTAATTATTATTTGGAATGTTAACAGAAACCTCGAAAGTGATGTCCTATATTGTACACCATACCTTCAATTAACAAGTGCATTTTGGGAAGTCCTACTTTATAAACTTGTAAACAAATATGGATGTTAGATTTTTTTAACAGTCACTAGGAGAATGCTGTTTCGTACATTTCTACTGTTCTTTAATGAATTATCTTCTAAGACATTGTTGACCTTGTGATGGACTGTCTTCCTGTGGCCTTAATTGTTTACAACAGTGGAAGTATAGAAGGTTCGGACTCCCATTGAAAGTCTTTTATCAAGGTAAGAAATTGCTATATATTTCTGTTATATTTTGACTTTTGCATGACATTTTACATTCATGTGCTTCACAATGATACTTCAAGCTGACCGAAGCTTTGAAGTCTGGGAAACAAATTTACTGTCATAATATTAGGATCTGACACACCCAACCCACTTCAGCTATTCCATGACAAATGATACCACCTTAATATAGTGTAAACGTCACACTATAATTACATTATTAGAAGCCTTATCAGCAGGTGTTAAAACAAATCTGTTGTGAAAATCTTGAATACCCTTTTTCAAATGACGAAAGTTAAAACGAGATCGAGGTGGTAATAAAGCTATGTTTCTTTTATAGAAGGATATACGAGTGTCTATTATTTTGAATATTTGGTTTTTCATGTTTGAAAGTCCATTAGGCTCAGCATGTTCTCGTTTACACCATCTATTGCAAAAAGAGTTTAAAGACTCTGCAATTTCTGCACAACAGGTATTAAAGTCGATGTCCGATGGAATTCTATATTTCGGACCTTTTGAAATTAAATTGCGGATTTTAAAGTCTTTGATAACATTTAGATCCCCTGTTACGATGTGACCGGCAGGTTGATAGCAAAATTTTGAATTGGAACAGTCTCATGATATTGGTGTATTCTAAACAATTTGTAAATCCGAGGTTATTTTGTTGTAATTGAAAATTGTGTTCCGAATTGGTTTGTTGTATTTATAACAAACGATGGGTGTTTTAGTATTCTTGAAATAATGATTTACAGCCGATTCAACAGTTTTATCATTTAATATACTTGGAAGGTCAATAAAATCTATACCTTTATTTAAAAATGAAATTTTCAGGAAATGTCTTTGGTGATCGGATTCCATGTCAATGTGTGGTTTGAGAACATGCCGAGTGTAACACTGAGTAAGGCTAGCGACTTCATAAAGTGGATGAGTTCTAATAATATCATCAGCTTCCTTATCAACCTTTTGTAAACTTAAAAGAACCTAAAAGCTCGATTTGTTTCTTTTATCCCTGTCATCGTGTTCTTGCTGATTTTACTCCAGGTGCTCTGGTCTCGGAAAGATCATTGAGTACCCGCCCTTTGGCTTTGCAATGCTATTAAATTCTTATGTTTATATGTTTGTATGCTTTTGCATGCAATATTGTTGAGCTGATGGGTGGGTTGGAGTTATTTCACCAAGACAATTTGTACTTGTTTTGTGATACGAGAACCTGTTGGGGCAAGTGTGAGGTTGGTGCACCCTAGAACCTGGTTTAAACCCCCAGTTGCAATTTGTTTTGCCACTGACCGTTCCAAGGCGGTATCCCCAAAGGTTCTCTTGTTTATTAATTGTTTGTGGCGTCCTATTTGAATTGACATACATATATAAAACATGCGCTCTCTCTATCTTCCTCTCTTCTTTTTCGCTGCGTGGGGAGGCTGTGTTTATTGAGTGTGGCGATTCCTGATATGCATATGTTGCTTTTTTTTTTAAATAGAAAGAGAAGCCAAACGTGACAGCATAGCGTGTCTACCAGAATCTTTTTAAATAATCTGAAGGTCATGAATAGGACAATGAACACGCGATTTTCTTTTGATCTTACCGTTAGACACGGAATTGCCGCGCCGCATAAAGTGCAAATTTGTTTTACTTAGTTTCAATAAATTGCAAAATTCATTGGTTAATTCAATGTTGAACATGCATTTTTATTTTTGTAAACTATTTGTCGTTAAATATGTGATCATTTCCGACCATTCAAAAAATGATGTGTTTTGTTATTTATTACTCCATTGTACTTACTTAAATACTATTTAAGCGAAAAGGATGAATTTGCGTTTTAATAAGTGCAATTATTATTTAAAGATGGTAACAAATCACGTATATTCAGAACAAATTTTAACCGATCATTTTTTTCAATTTTAATGTATATTTAACCCAAAGCCATACACATATGGCGACAGCCTCTTGCCAAGATGCAACAAATTACATAGAACATACCCCCAGTATCCCCAAAATGAATGGTTGTTCAAATATAAATATATACTGCCATTTACAATGATTGACATGCTGCTTGGATTGTACTATTGAAGTTGCGTGACATAATATTATGTCCGACTGAAAAAATGTGTATTTTGGGCATGTGGTTGACCACATGCAAAAAAAACCGTTTAAAAACAAAATTGAGTGATAAATTATTAAAACCACCCCCTGCGAAATGGAAACCAGATGTGTATAGTTCAGACTCAATTAATTTTATTACATACTTTACGAACACTCTTCAGAAATACAAAAGTAATACTTCTTCCAGACAGTTTATTTCATTTCAATCGCAATCATATACATTGTAAATAGATTAACAGAAAAAAAAACGTTAATATCCATCTGTACATGTATGCCAAGATTGAACAAACATGAAACATCTAATAAAAATATATACAAAACGAAAATTTGACCAACAGTCCTACAATGTAACTTTTTTAAAGTCATAATGCAATATGTCAGATTTTAGTTGTGTATATCGTGCTTGTTCTCCACAGAAGGTTCGTCGTTCAGTGTCAAACAATTTTATGTTGATTGTCTGAATGTTTTAAAATTCCTCTACAAAATTCCTTATTTTGTTTAAAACAGAAACATCAATAAATCGTATAGATACGTCACTCTCCTATCAAGAATTGAATAATAAATGCATTTCAGAAGGAAGATGGAATACGAAAAGTTGTCGTAATACAACGCAAATACTGTCGGAAGTGATTGTTTTGTACAAATGTATGAACGAGATACTGCTACGCGTATATCAGATCAACTATTAGTTTAACCAAACATTTAGTCGAGCTGGATGAGAATGTTCATTTGCCACTGCCCGTGTCAAGGCAATACAACGGCGATGTTTTATCTTTCGTTGGAAAATTAACTACACTAAATCATTTATTTTTCAGCATTGCACTTTACCATAATGAAGATTCGATCATTTAGCTGCGAAATAATGTTTTGTTTAACAAAATAATTTGTATTGGGTCATGACATTTAAAACGGAATGAAACGTTTGGTGAGATTACAGACAAAACAACCTTTCTTGGTGGGAAACATACAAAATAACAAAATTCCCTGCACTTTACCCTGAAAATTCTTGCTCATTTCTCGCCGATTCAATTTTCTTAATTTAACTTGTTTTCCACTGAGAGTTAATACACCGTCTAGGTCCCAAAAGGTTCGGAAAAAAGTGTAGAAGGTTCATAGCTATATCTCAATTTTAAGAGTTATTTATTAAATAAGTAAAAGTAAAAAACTCACAATTTACATCCGAAATGGCCGACTTTTGCTTACAAAATGCATGGTAAGGTGCAGTTTGATTACCCTGTGTTATGTTCTTTCATTTTCATCTTGAACTGATTTTATATAATTGTAATTGGGAAAAAAAGTGAAATATGCATATCATATATGAATTGCCACATTCAGAAATAAACAGCCTCCCCACACAGTCAAGAAGAGAGAGGGAGAGAGCAAGAAGCTTGCTTAATGGGTAGTGCTCGACTTTATGTTGCTAGGCGCTGTCGCCGTACGGGTTCGATTCCGATTGTAGGCTGGTTGTAAACCTAATATGCCCAAAAATGAGAATATGACAGAAGCATTAATAATTAATATTGATTGTTGTTTTTTTTGCAATTTCCAATTAAATATTAGGCTCGAAAGTACGATTCATCAAATATCAGTTAACTTTTATTCACATTAAAAAATTATGTGAAAGTTTAATATTACAACTAACTTCTTCTTATAACAGGAGAAAAGAAAACAGTACTTAAAACTTTAAACACTTTAGAAGCAAGTGTAAAAGTTGAAACAACACAATTTCCACTTTAGTCCTTAAATTGTTATACGGAACAAGCAAATCTCTTGATTTCATTTCAACCGCGGATTTTGAAAAATAGATCAAATAAAATTCATTCAGCTGTAAATGGCATGTTGACATTCAAAATGATAGGGACAATCTTCTATCACAACAAAGCAATCATCTTACTTTGATAACAATAGGTACCAGCATTAACATAAGTTCCTCTTATAAGGAATTTAATTCTGCTCCCATTTTTCCCGCCTGAATTCGTTTTAGTGCTCGCTGCTTTCATGGTCACTTTTTTCATAATTTCCTCTTATAAAAAAGTGAAATATGCATATCAGGAATCGTCTAACAATAAAACACACCCCACGCAGCGAAAAAGAAGATAGGAAAAGAGAGAAAGTTGTTATAGTAGTTATAAGTATCTAAATTCAAACATTTCACGAAAAATAGAACCCTTGGGGTTACCGCATTGGAACGGTCAGAGGTAAAACAAATTGCCACTGGGGGATTCAGTCAATTATTATTAATCATTTCAACCAGGTTCTAGGGTTCTAGTATCTAGGGATTTATCATTTCAACCAGGTTCTAGGGTGCACCAACCTCACACTGGCCCCAAAAAGGTTCTCATATCAACAAACAATTGTCTTGGTGAAATAACTCCAACCCACCCATCAGCTTAACAATGTTGCATGCTAAAGCACACAAACATATAAAACATAAGCAGCGAATAGCATTGCAAAGCCAAAGGGGCGGGTACTCAATGATCTTACCGAGACCAGAGCTCCTGGAGTATAATAAGCAAGAACACGATTTCATGGATAAAAGAAATAAATCGAGCTTCTTGGTTCTTTAAAGAAAAGATTTCCTCATAAACAACTGGTTTTTACGAATAACCGGGCGAAACTTATATTGACTTTTATTTTCTTCAGTTTATAAATTAAATATCTATACAAAAAACTGGCAGTGAAATACCTTGTTGCAATAGTGAGTTTAAACTGCACTTGTATTTTTGAAATAAATCTTGAGTATCGGCGATAAAACTTGCAAATGGTTTTCCTTAATTTATGATACTGATAACCTTGTTTTAACGGTTTTTCTGTTACGCAAACGTTACGTTCATTGAAGTCATTAACATCATTGCAAGCTTTAGAAAAGCGAACAAGCTGTGAGATATAAACTCCGTATGATGATGCACAAGGAACATCGCCGTCAAAAAACGGAAACTTTACTATATTAAAAATAAAATAATCTTTTTTATGATATATTTTAGTAGTAACGTATCTATATTTAAAAGAAAGATTAAGGTCAAGACAGTTTGCTTGCTCATCTGAAGTATTTGCTTTATTTAGTTGTAGATAAACGGTAAATGTTATTAACCATAGATGGAAAATGGTTATTATCTATATTAAACAAATCATCAAGGTACCTCGATGTGTTGTTAAAGGCTGTTAAAATGTCATCTTGATTTTTGATAGAAAGAGATAACATAAAATCTCTTTTATAACATTATGAAAACAGATCAGCAACAAGGGGTACCCATTGGAATGCCAATATAATGGAGTTAACTCTGTTGCATTTTTCCGGCTTGATTTTATTTTGGAGCTGACTGCTTTCATGGTCAAAAATGTTTCGTGGTGATCAATGTGGCATGCGCAATGCAAGACCGCTTTTTTTCATAATTGTTAATTTATAAAACATACCTTTATCAATAAAGTGTTTAATAAAAACGGTCAATTGGGGTCTTGAAAGCAAAAATGAAAACTAACCCCTTTTTTAATCAAAACATTTGTTCAATGATGCTGTATTTTAACCTTTATTTTATTTGTTGTATTTGCACATATCTGGATATTTGATAAAATGAGAAGATTTTTTATTTGTTCACCGAGGTAAAGGTTACCTCTTAATAATCAATAAAATTTCTTTTGTTTGAATATTTTCGCCAGTTTAAAGATGGGTGATTTCTATATCCTAACCAATATGGTTTTGGATACTGTTCAATCACCCCCAGGATATTTTTCCAGCCTTTTAAATTTTTTAACTTTTTAGTTTCGCCCATCGTTTTCTCGTTTATAGCAAATCCGCTCTTTTACATCGGGACCATACGCCGCTGAACATGAAATGGATTAATCTTAAAATACCGCATTTAAGGTTCCATAATAAACCGTCATATGCATTCCATCGTTTAGGATGGATCTAAATTATACTGTTTTTGGTGTGAATATTGAGTTGCGCTCAAAACAGAGCTAGGCGGCGTGGTAAGTTATATGCGTTTTCATTACTGTCCTTGAATAGGCTCAATCAAACCGAGCCTGAAATATTTTCATATTTATCGTGTTCGGTGGCTTTCAACGTTACCTTTTCATCGATTCTTTTCTAAATAGTGATAAAATCGATATTTGCATTCATATAGGTCTCAAACAGATCATTTGATATTCAGATTTATTTAAAGGTTTATGGCATTCACAGAAGGAAAACACAATTGTTTAAGTTCACTTCTGCAAAGAAGAAAGAAACTGTGACTTAAATATCCTTTTTGTAAATTGTCTCCTTTTTGATTAAGAAAATAACAAAATCCAACATTTTCACAAGTAACTTCCGTTTTCAAGTTTTCTTTTTTTTACCGACATGAACTGACACCTTCCAAAATAAACATTTAAGTGATCACATTCTTCCAGATATTGATATTTGAATTCACTGGCATCACAAATGTAATGGAAATTTGTTTGCTAAGTTTTTATTTTGGCACAGTATATTACTCTCTTTATACAACATATTAAAAGTGCATCTGCTTACATTTAACAGGTATTATTAAGTCTGTCATTTTTAAGTTGGAGACCGAACCAAGTCTGGTTATATCAACAATAATACTTATTTCAATTATCTTGTTATTACAAGGCATTTCTTAAATGCAGAACATGTCAATATTGTTTCAATAACATCGCGAAAATATTGCTGTTTCTGACTCCGTTACAGCTGTCAAGCTTTAGTGCACAGTTTTATTTGTTATTTCTTTCTTTGGGCGTTGAAATGGTCTGATTTTGTACCAAGAGAAAGCTGGACTAAATCATGACTTACAAGACATAACATAAAGCAGAACTAAAAAACTGACAATCAAAATTTAAACGTAAGCCATGGACAAGCATGACGAAAAATAATTGCTGACTGAAATATAAAAAAAAATATGTGTGGGTTTCCTTACAGAAATATTAATTGCAGCGGAACAAACAACACGTTATTTTATTATAATCATAATGCAATATTGTTGAATTCATAATTATCTACTCTTGTATCTTTACTATAGATAAAATAATATTATCTTGCCTATATGCATACTTAAAAAGTTACCGACTATTTATATAGAAATGAAAAGAACGTTGAACGTTAATTTCTCCCGGTTATTCGTAAAAACCATCTGTAAATTCAAAAAAAGGTTACCAACAGGATATTCTACAGCGCTCTGCAGGCCTGGGGTGATTGTCTCGAAGGTGTCGTATCTCTTCCGGCGTTCGTATCTCTGTCGTAAGACCATCGTAATGATTTTTTCATTGTCTCGAAGAGTTCGTAATATAAGCAACATCTAAACAATCTCGCAAAGTAACGGTAAAAAAATCGACCCCATAATTATCTTCATAAGGTTACGATGATGATTTATTCCAATCATTTAGTTAATACTTTTATAGGCAAAGTACTTTCAATGTGTCATTTGAAGTTGATTAACTCAAAAATAGTGAAACAGGAGTTATAATATAATGTATAATTCTTGATATTACAGATTACCTTGTTTATGCATGTTATACATTTCAAGTATTAAGTTAAAAGGACAAGTACTTTCAAAGTTATAGGCAACATTAGTTTTCTTATTAAAGTCATATGGTTCTAAAGGACGCCGGCGCCGCGGACGTCGCCACCGGACAATATGTCTACCTGATAACGCAGGCGACACAGAAACAACTAATTATTATTGCAACTGTTAATAAAGCAATTTATCGCTTCAGTTGACATTTTTATTTATTCCATCTTGTGGCCTTTTTTAATAAAAGAAATAACACACAGCACGCACATTATACTAAATGTTTTTGTAAGAGAAGAATATTGAATATTTTGGAACAAACATTATGCATACAGATGTACAACTTTAAGTCTTTGTTTACGCGAAAACAAATGATCATACAAGCTGTTGTGTTAAATAAAGAACGTCTTAATGTCTTCTTTACTAATCACAACCATATGATTATTAAATCCAATTGACCGCATTAATTCAGTAATCCGGCAAAGGAAATGTAGATGCAAAACAAATTTAGCATGGCGTTAAATGCCATAATAATAGTACCCTGTTTTAAAGCAGTTGTTTTCGTTAATGTGCTTCGCGACATGTAGCCGCTGCTTTATCCGGCTGTAAAAAGTATAATTGGGATAGATGTGATAGTTGGTACGAAGCATGCCTTCAAAACCACCCAACACAATTGACTTCAAATTAAAAACAAGAGCTGTCACTTGAAATTGACATATGCCCCCGAAATGCAGCTTTGAAATCGAATAGGTATACATATGTAATAAATAAACATATGTAATGAAAAATATGCTTGTGGAAGACAAAGCATACTGCATGCATATAATGTGAAAGATGAAAGGATCATATGTTTTAAGTCTGTAGTAAATATATAGTTAAATAAAGTTAAATATGACATTTTTTTTTAGAAAATTCGAAGATTATTGGGGAAATTATCCTGGAAAATGATTATTAGAGTTATGAACCTTACTACATGTGATGTGGGTAATATGAACCAGAGGGCCATGATGGCCCTTTATCACTCACCAGAGTACAACAAAGTTGTGTTGTACAAGACCCAACGTCTCCATATGGTGAACATTTACACCAAGTTATTTTAAAATCCAATAAGAAACAACAAATCTACAGCTTGCAAAAGAAAATGCTATTTTTCGTAACAGTGACCTTGACCTTTGACCTACCGGCATGGGTATTGTAAGCAACACATGCCTTTGTCATGGTGAACATTTATGTAAAGTTATGTTGAAATCACTTCATTCATTAGGAATTAACAGCCCAGACAAGAAAATGTTATTTTTTGTAAAGGTGACCTTGACCTTGGACCAACAGGCATGGGTACTGTACGCGAAAGTACACCTTGTCATGGTAAACTTTTGAGCCAAGTTATTTTAAAATCCAATGAGAAATAACAAATTTACAGCCTGGACAAGATTTTTCTATTTATAGTAACAGTGACCTAGTTTTTGACCCCAGGTGACCCATATTCAAACTCGTCCAATTAATAACTGGGACATATGTCCTGACCAAGTTTCTTTACAATCTGATAATCAGAGTAAAGTGTGACCACTATAGTGTAAACAAGAAAATTCTATTTTTAGTAACAGTGACCTAGTTTTTGGACCCAGATGACCCATATTCGAACTTGTCTGAGAAATCATTGGGACAAACATCCTGACCAAGTTTCATGACAATCGGAGCAAAAATGTGACCTCTAGAGTGTTAACAAGAAAATTGTATTTTTAGTAACAGTGACCTAGTTTTTGGACCCAGACGACCCATATTCAAAATTGTCCCAGAAATCATAGGGACAAACATCCTGACCAAGTTTCATGATAACTGGAGCAAAAATGTGACTGCTACAGTGTTAACAAGAAAATTCTATTTATAGTAACAGTGACCTAGTTTTTGGACCCAGATGACCCATATTCAAACTCAGCCTAGAAATAATTGGGACAAATATCCTGACCAAGTTTCATGATGATTGGAGCAAAAATGTGACTGCTAGAGTGTTAACAAGAAAATTCTATTTATAGTAACAGTGACCTAGTTTTTGGACCCAGATGACCCTTATTCGAACTCGTCCTAGAATTCATTGGGACAAACATCCTGACCAAGTTTCATGACAATCGGAGCAAAAATGTGACCGCTAGAGTGTTAACAAGAAAATTCTATTTTAAGTAACAGTGACCTAGTTTTTGGACGTAGATGACCCATATTCAAATTCTTCTGACAAATCATTTGGACAAACATCCTGACCAAGTTTCATGACAATCAGAACAAAAGTGTGACCGCTAGAGTGTTAACAAGAAAATTCTATTTTTAGTAACAGTGACCTAGTTTTTGGACCCTGATGACCCATATTGGAACTCTTCCGAGAAATCATTGGGACAAACATCCTGACCAAATTTCATGACAATCGGACAAAAAATGTAACCTCTACTGCGTTAACAAAATTTACCTTAGGGTTAGGGTTTAGGGTTAGGGTTAGGTAAAAAGGCCCATAACTCAGCCAAAAATAATCCGATCAGAAATTCCTTTGGATATGCACAATAAGTCTTGGTGACAAACACTCCTGTGAAGTTTCAATGAAATCCCTCAAGCGGTTTCAGTTTACGTTAGGGTTAGGGTTTAGGGTTAGGGTTTAGGGTTAGGGTTAGGTAAAAAGGTCCATAACTCCGCCAAAAATAATCCGATCAGAAATTCCTTCGGATATGCACATCTACACTTGGTGACAAACATTCCTGTGAAGTTTCAATGAAATCCCTCACGCGGTTTGGGAGAAGAAGCGAGGACAAGATTTTGCTTAAAAGGGCCATAAGTCAGCCAAAAATAATCCGAGCAGAAATTCCTGACGATATGCACAACTAGGCTTGGTGACAAACATTCCTGTGAAGTTTCAAAGAAATCCCTCAAGCGGTTTATGAGGAGAAGCGAGGACAAGATTATTTCGGACGGACGGAAAGACGGACGGACGGACGGACGGACAGTGCGATTACTATATGCCTCCCTTCGGGGGCATAAACAAATCATTCTTTACCTGTTCATATAAATAAGGGATCAATCGTCTTCATTCTGTGCTTGCTGGTTATCTAATAGATCGCATAGAAGGCTATTCAACGATAGCAAGGATAGCAAGATATTCTTTTCAACATTTAGGCACTCATGTTTAATGTCGAGTCTATTCTTTTCTGTCTTAACTCGTTGCCTTTTTATTACCAGTTTCTCTGACACTAAAGCTATAATGTCGCAATGATTAGCCTCTGTCAGAGTCTTACTAACGCTGACAGAGGATGAAGTGAAAGTATGTTCTTTTACAGTGGATGGGATTGGTGTCGAACTGTTTATAGTATTTTGCCGCCATTTTATTGAAACTGCCATTTTCCTCACAGATTTTCAGTTTGTATATAGTGCTGCAAAAAATAGTATAAGACAAGGCGAAAACCAAGCTATTTATAAACTACACAGAGACATCTTAGCATATACGACGTCGTATGATGGTCTCAGAAACGAGAACGTTACGATGCTCTTCCAAACAATGAAACAATGACAACTTAGTTTCATCGTTTCAATCTCGTAATCTTTGTCGCAACTTTAAGATACGAGAATTTTTCGAGACAACCACCCCAGGTGATTAACTAATCTACATTTGATCATTATGCTTACCTCTTTGGTTGCACGACGGGGGTAAGGGTTTGGAAGTTTCTGAATGTTTATGGGGAAATCTTTTCTTTGAAGAACCAAGAAGCTCGATTTGTTTCTTTTATCCCCGTCATCGTGTTCTTGCCGATTTGACTCCGGGAGCTCTGGTCTCGGTAAGATCATTGAGTACCCACCCCTATGGCTTTGCAATACTATTAGCTTCTTACGTTTTGTATGGTGGTGTGCTTTTGCATACAAAATTGTTAAGCTGATGTTTGGGTTTTGAGGTATTTCACCAAGACAACTTGCTGCGGCAATTTCATTACAGCATGTTAAAAACAGAAGTTGGAAATGATGAATTACAAATAGTTCCAGTTATTTAAAACAGTTCGATTTGAAAGGAAAACAGTGAAAATACATAAATGATTCACAGTCTTTATATGTTAACCCCTTGACAAAAATACAATGAATATTGCACAGCATACCCAATTTACAGCCCATATTTCGTTGACACAGAAACAGAGATATTTAAAGTTATAACTATTTTAAGTGGCATTTTCATTGACCTTGAGGTCATGAACTTTTTTTTCCAGAACCAATCGTCTTCGTATGATGAATAATATGTGCGCCGACTTTTGATAACTACTTTTCACATGATCAGACAGTATTTCGCAATTTTGCCAAAATTAAATGTTTTATTAAAACCTTGACATTGAAGCTATAATATCCAAATGCATTAAAAAATAAATGATCTACTTTACTTAAAAAATAATTGATAACAGTTAATGTATTTATGTATTCACAACTGACATGTCTTTGCTAAGTTATATGGTGGCTGATTTATGGCGTTTTTTTCGTTATTTCGTCTTTTCGCGTGGCGTTTTTTCGTTATTTCGTCTTTTCGCTTGGCGTTATTTCGCGGCGAAATAACGAAAAAACGAAATGGCATAAATCAGCCACCATAGAATATATCCCCATGCATAACAGCTTTCCGTTTATGGACTGACGATAACTCAGTCTTACCAAAATCCAGTTTAACATTGGCTAATCTTTATATGTTATTTCATATGGCCCCTAGCTGATACATCTCTATTAATTCTTAGCAGGTCATAAATTCTTCTATTAACTAAATCTAACCATTATGCAAGATGCTTAGACAATAACGGTTGATATTTGTTACTGTCTCTGATTCATGACAGAGACAGTGATACCTTGACATGATCTTTACACAGACTTATCTTGGAATAATCTCCTACTCGGAGATTTTCTTTAGTTCGTTTGTGCACGTTTACTATGGGATACTGAGTTTGTACATGTAGTACGTGTCGCAATATCGGTATTAAGGCATGTTTATATCTGTAACGTTTTGGTATTTTTAAAAATAAACAGTTTTATGACTGTCATCTCAAATACCATTAACAGTTAACAACACATTCGTGAATATTTTTCAGACAAACGTATATGACATGAATTATGTTGACTGAAAGAGTTCAAGTGAAGGATAATGCTGCTAAATTCCGTCATGATGAGTATAGTTTTAGATATGACAAAGCTTTGGTGTTTCTTGAAAACATATTTTATTTTATTCTATTTTGTTTTGTTCTGCCCATTGTTTTCTCGTTTAGGGCAAACCCATTCTTTTATTAGGGGACAATAAGCCTCTGAACATGGAATGGTATAAATCTGAAAATACCGCATTGAATTTTCCATGTTCACCCCCATTGGTTTTTGGTGTAGCTCAACCCTAGGCTAGACGGCGTGGGCAGTTATATGCATTTCCATTAATGCCCATGAACAGTCTCAATCAAACTGAACCTGCACTATTTTCATATTAGTCGTCTTATGTGGCTTTCAGGTTCCCTTTTTCTCTATTTTAATTGGATGCGTATTTATGCTGTGTTCCTATCTTTCATCGGTCTAAGATCATACCGTCTAATAGAGAAAGAAAAAGTTCACTGATCTTACCCAACATCAACAACAACAAATTCAAAAACTGAAAGAATTGAATTAACATTTAAGAATTAATTTACGCATCTTTTTGCATTATCATTTTGCCTTGAGGTTGACCTTGAAAACACATCATCGTAAATTTATCAATTACGTTTTATGCAAATAGATGCAGATGAGCTTCGAGTAATTGAAAACAATGCCCTTGTGCACAATGTTGGATATTTAAAATGTGCAAATGGCTTTATTTTACATGCAATTTAGAAATAATGGCTCAAGGTCTTAAAGCAGAGACTGAGTACTAGTCTCAGATATAAAAGGCTGAATATAGTCTCTAATGTGACCAAGCAAAAGCTTGTGTTTTGGACAGAGTTCTTATTAAACTTATATTTAAATCGAATTTTACAGAATATTAGATCTCTTGCGGATACAACGATGCGAAACATACGATCAACAAGGAAATAAATTGATAGATGGGTTGTGTTTTATGAAATAAAACAACAATGTTTGTGTTTTTGTTGTTCTGTTTGCCAACTTTTCGGAGCTTTATCTTTTTTCTTACTTTTTAATTTTAGAACTCGCGTTCCTAAAATACAGGCTCGGGCGAAAAAGTTAGTCGGTCGCGTTATTATAGCCATATATAAAAAGCAGTTAACTAATTATAACGGCAAAATTCATTTATTTTCTTAGTTCTTATTGTATTTTTTTTAAAGTTTTGTATAAATGAAAGGTAAATAAATTGCTTGAGTAGAAGCAAAACACAACTAGAGCTATCACTGAAGGTGATTAATACCCCCGCATCACTGCTTTGTCAGAGTATACAGAAATGATGTTTGCATCTTTCATGGGTGAAAGTTGAATAATAATTGAAATCCTGAAAATTTGTTGCAAAAGTTGTGTTTAAAAATAGCGACTTGGGTTTTCACCGGATGTAAACAAAACTGTAAAAGTAGTTGACGTCACAAGGTTTTGTTGAATCGTGCTCCCCTTCTAAAAAATAATGGGCTGATCCAAATGAAAAAAAATATGTCATGCAAATCTAATCACGAACGTATGTTAAAAGTTTGAAAACTGGAGAAGTAGTTTGTGTCATAAGATTTTGTTAAATAATGCTCCCCTCCAACAAAAATGGACTGATCCATAAAAAATATGTCACTAACATGCGCACTTCATGCAGAACATATGATTTCAGTTTCAAGTCGATATCTTGAAAACTGTAGAAGTTTGCATAACACCATTGTGTTAAATCATGTCCCCTGCAAAAAAGAATGGACTGATCCACACAAAAATTATGTTACGCTCATCTACACTTCAGGCCGAACATATGTTTAAAGTTTCAAGTCAATATCTTAAAAACTGTAGAAGTAGTTCGTGTCACAAGATTTTGTTGAATCATACTCCCCTGCTAAAAAATAATGGACTGATCCACATGAAACAAAGTATGTCATGGAAATCTACTCACAAACTTATGTTTAAAGTTTGAAAACTGGAGAAGTAGTTTGCATCATAAGATTTTAAATAAAAGATTTAGTTTAATAATGCTCACCTGCAAAAAATAATGGACTGATCCACACAAAAATATGTTGCTGACATACACACTTCATGCAGAACATACAATTTTGGTTTCAAGTCGATATCTTGAAAAGTGTAGAAGTTTGCATAACACGATTTTGTTAAATCATGTCCCCTGCAAATAATAATGGACTGATCCACACGAAAAATATGTCACGCACATCTACACTTCAGGCCGAACATATGTTTAAAGCTTCAAGTCAATATCTTAAAAACTGTAGAAGTAGTTCGTGTCACAAGATTTTGTTGAATCATACTCCCCTGCTTAAAAAATAATGGACTGATCCACATGAAACAAAGTATGTCATGGAAATCTACTCACAAACGTATGTTTAAAGTTTGAAAACTGGAGAGTAGTTTGCGTCATAAGATTTTAAATAAAAGATTTTGTTTAATAATGCTCCCCTTCAAAAAAATAATGGACTGATCCACAAAAAATATGTCGCTTACATGAGCACTTCATGCAGAACATACAATTTTAGTTTAAAGCCTTATATCTTGAAAACTGTAGAAGTTTGCATCACACAATTTTGTTAAATCATGTCCCTTCAAAAAATAATAGACTGATCCACACGAAAAATATGTCACGCACATCTACACTTCATGCCGAACAAATGTATGAATTTTCAAGTCAATATCTTAAAAACTGTAGAAGTAGTTCGCATCACAAGATTTAGAAGTTTGCATAACACGATGTTGTTAAATCATCAAGTCCCCTGCAAAAAATAATGGACTGATCCACACGAAAAATATGTCACGCACATCTACACTTCATGTCGAACATGTGTATCAAGTTTCAAGTCAATATCTTAAAAACTGTAGAAGTAATTCGCGTCACAGATTTTGTTAAATCGTGCTCCCCTCCAAAAAATAATGGACTGATCCACATGAGAAAAAAAATAGTTTGCGCAAATGTACTCACGAACATATGTTTAAAGTTTCAAGTCGATATCTTGAAAACTGTTGACGTAGTAAGTGTAGAAGTTTGCATAACACGATTTTGTTAAATCATGTCCCCTGCAAAAAATAATGGACTGATCCACACGAAAAATATGTCACGCACATCTACACTTCATGCCTAACATATGTATCAAGTTTCAAGTCAATATCTTAAAAACTGTAGAAGTAGTTTGCGTCACAAGATTTTGTTAAATCATGCTCTCCTCCAAAAAATAATGGACTGATCCACATGAGACAAAAAAAATTTGCGCAAATGTACTCACAAACATATGTTTAAAGTTTCAAGTCGATATCTTGAAAACTGTTGACGTAGTAAGTGTAGAAGTTTGCATAACACGATTTTGTTAAATCATGTCCCTGCAAAAAATAATGGACTGATCCACACGAAAAATATGTCACGCACATCTACACTTCATGCCGAACAAATGTATGAAATTTCAAGTCAATATCTTAAAAACTGTAGAAGTAGTTCGCGTCACAAGATTTAGAAGTTTGCATAACACGATTTTGTCAAATCATCAAGTCCCCTGCAAAAAATAATGGACTGATCCACACGAAAAATATGTCACGCACATCTACACTTCATGCCGAACATGTGTATCATGTTTCAAGTCAATATCTTAAAAACTGTAGAAGTAGTTCGCGTCACAAGATTTTGTTAAATCGTGCTCCCCTCCGAAAAATAATGGACTGATCCACATGAGAAAAAAAATAGATTGCGCAAATGTACTCACGAACATATGTTTAAAGTTTTAAGTCGATATCTTGAAAACTGTTGACGCTGTAAGTGCCACAGACAGACCGGGTCAACGACCAACGAACCAACGAACCAACCGGATGATGACTCCTATATACCCCCTATACTTCGTATGCGGGGGTATAACAAATAGTACTAACGAGTCCACAGAGGGGGTAGACTTAGATAAGCAAACATACTATTACTATTACGATGTTGTTCAAAGAAGTGCCTCCCAAAGTAACAACCACACTTTATTATAAAATGCAGAAAACTGTTTTTGTTTCAAAATAGTTTTTAGCATGACACATCCAATGTACATTAAGTTCCGAAATACATATGGTAATACATATTCATGTATTTGATGGTAAATAGGATCTTGCAAAGAGGTGACTAGTAATATTTTTTTTATTCTTTGTAAAATGTCAAATTGAATGGGCTATGCCTGAAACGCATTTCTGCAGGGGACCTCAAACTAGTTTGTTACATAAGAGGAATACTTTGCTGTATAATTACATGACGCTTAGTAACATTCCTAGCAGACCGAATAAAACAGGGTCGAATTCGGTTTGTTTTTTAAATAAAAACTCGAAAGTCACAGTCACCATAAACAAGTGACAAAGATCATAAAACTAAATCGGGAGATCAGTCTCAAATCTCAAGCATCTGATTGGCTGAAATGGCGACCAGTCGCCATATCAGCCTATCAGATCCTTGAGATTTGAGACTGATCTCAAATCTTAGTTTTATGATCTTGGGCCAAGGTGGCTTCTATGAGCACCTAGCGGGGCACTTTTTATTTATTTTTACTGAATAATTGGGGAGGCTGAGTTATGTATTTGTGTTTTTCCTACTACAGTTTTGCTTTTAAATGTTTAGTTGTAGAATGAAAGTTAGAGAGGTATTATTATTTATCTCTCCTTTGCAATACATTTTGGAAAATATTCATCGTGATAAGATTAGAAGGATGTAATCTTATTACTAAGGGCAATGTCTGAAATCCAGTCAGTGACACCAAAATAATTACAACCTTTGCCAAAACCAATATCGTAATATCGAGAATTATAAAGAACAAAATAAGTATAATTACACAATCCGGGATATTGATTAATCAGATGTACTGTAGCGAAAAAAGAGTTTCTACAAACTATTTACCACTCACTCTGTACGCAGTTTAAGAACGGATCATTACCTAAGTGTTAAGCATGGCCTCCTCTGGTTTTAGGAATCGCTGGTTCTATCCCCCGCTACTCCCAGTCCAGGTTTATGATGCTATTCACTAAAAAGAACCTTTGACGAGATTCTGGCATTGGAGAGTCCTCTGTAACTTACAATGTCCTACAAAAATCTTAAAACGACTTACACTCTTCTGGAGGCGACGCTCATATCTTCTTTCGGAAGCGATGATAATTGATTCTAAATACACAAAATCCGCCTTAGTTGCATTTACTGTGCTAGAAAATGTGGTATAAGAAACGTCATAATACAATCATTGAATCTGTGTATTTCAGAAGACTACAATAATTCCAGATAATTAAGGATTTTCTTGGTCTATGATGAGCTTTCTTCAATAAATAACACTCAGTCCGACAGCCTCTATTTATGTTTAGCGAAGAACTCACTTTAAATAAGGCATAATATATTTAATACAGTGCATAAAATTGCAATAATAAATGACATTTATTTATCATAAGGACAACATAAAAGCAGTTATTATTATATAAACTTTCAAAGTAGGTAGCAGAAGTGTTCGATTAATATGAAATAGAAGAGTTTATGGTTGAATCTTTCCTTTAAAGAACCTAGATACTCGATTTGTTATCCCTGTCATCGTGTTCTTGCAAATTTTACTCCAGGGGCTCTGGTCTCGGTAAGATCATTCAGTACTCGCCCCTTTGGCTTTGTAATGCTATTAGCTTCTTATATTTTATATGTTTGTGTGCTTTTGCATGCAACATTGTTAAGCGGAAGGGTGGTTGAAATATTTCACCAAGACAACTTGTACTTATTTGTTGATATGAGAACCTGTTGGGGCAAGTGTGAGGTTGGTGCACCCTAGAACCTGGTTTAAACCCCCAGTGGAAAATTGTTTTGCCACTGACCGTTCCAAACCGATAACCCCTTATGTTCTCATTTTTGTTAATTGTTTGTTGTGTCATTTTGAAATTGGTCATTTTATAAAACATGCTCTCTCTCTCTTCCTGTCGTCTTCTTGGCTGTGTGGGGAGGCTGTGTCTTCTATCAATTCCTGATATGCATATTTTTTTTCGAATTTAACAGGTTTTACGGCGTTATTTGCACCTTAAATGCGAAAGTGACCTATCAAGTAAGGGAGAAAATGGATTCTGTGTTAAAGATAATAGATGTGCACCGAAAACCTTATAACTGATCAAAAATACGTGCAAGGATGAAACAATTTCTAGAATGTTATAAAACGTTAACGAACGATTCCATACAAGTTTGGTGAGTATTCAGATTCCACTCAAACCAGCTAAAACAATAACTTACCAACCGGTATCAACTAATATATTAATTGTTTCAACACTTGAATTTATTGTTTATTCGTATTTTTTTTACGACACTGATTATAGCGCATTTTATATAGCAGATATAGGTAATTGAAAATTGTTAAGATTAACCACATACACAATTGCAAACCTCTTCACGAAGACCAGAACAGCACATGGGCAAAAAATAATACATCATGGCAAAAAAAAACAACTGTCCAGAAACGAGTGAATTTAAGATGGTAAAATCTCACTGTCAAAATATGGTGGATCACTAAAGAAAATAAAGATAAATTACAGATTTTAAAGAAAATAAAATTAAACCTAATAAGATCAAATCTCTTAAATTTCCTTCTAAAATTGGAGATATTGTAATGCCCAGCATTTAAAGTATAATTGGTAACTATCCGTTCCCATACTTTTTAGTTTACCTTCAGTTCTAGCTGCATTGTCCAGCTTTATCACATATTTACAAATGTTGACCCTCTTTAAATACACAGGTCAACTCGCTTTAGACTACCTTGGCCCTCTACCAATCACCAGTGAAGGCAACAAATACATTCTGCTTATGACGGACCACTTCACTAAGTATGTCGAGGTCTTAGCGGTTCCAACACAAGAAGCCGAAGACTGTGCTCTGAGGATAGCTAATCATTTTATCTCGCGCTGGGGAACCCCTCTGTCTATTCATAGTGACCAGGGAGCCACATTCGAGAGTAAAACCTTCCAGGAATTATGCAAACTATTTGAGATCCGGAAAACCCGAACCAGCCCCCGAAACCCCAAGGGTAACGGGCAGACTGAACGTTTCAATATGACGCTCATCAAGATGGTGAAGGCATTCCTTGTAGACCAGGAAGAGTGGGACCGCTATTTAGGCTGTTTAGCTGGAGCATATAGGTCTACCCCAAACGATTCGACCAAGTTGACCCCAAATCTCCTTTGCATTGGCCGTGACGTAAGGATGCCGGTGGATGTCGTGTTTGGGTTTGCGAATGATAAACAGCCCGCCAAAATAAGTCCTTCTAAGCATGTGGAAAATATTAGAGAAAAGATGTATCTAGCTCATGAAGTAGCGCGGAAGTACCTGAAATCCTGTGCTCTGAAGAGCAAAGAGCGGTATGACACGAAAGCCGTTTTCACAGACTTTAGAGTCGGAGACCCAGTTTGGATGCTTCATGAAGCTAGACAAGTGGGGATATCGCCAAAACTTCAGAGAAAATTCGACTGCCCCTATATTATTAAGGCTAAGCTCTCAGCAGTTACCTACACGGTGCAGCTTAATCGACGCTAAAATGGCGCATCACGACAAGTTAAAACGGTATCAGGGAGATCAAGGTCCTAAGTGGATAACAAGAGCGAGTAGTATCCTTAATAAGAAGCCTAGTTGCTCAAACTAGCTTTATGTTGTAGGGCGTCGTTAGGACTTTCTAGTGCAGGTGCTATTGTCTTTATATTTCCTTTTGTCTCCGAGGGTGGTGTACACTAGTCTGTTGGGTATGATAGAAAAACGACGGCCTTAAGATGGACAAGTCAACTTTCGAGGATGGGCCTACATTTCTTTGGGGTCTGATGGAAGAGCAATCAAGCAACCTTACCAAGTTTTTGCCTTGCGGTGACCGTGTTCACTCTTGTGTATTTTCAGGCTGTGATGGAAACCAGCAAACAAAGACGGAGGCCCCTGTTCAGATGCTTAAGATGTGTGGAAAACATGCAGCCCCCGCATATCAATGAGCGTTACCGTATGGTGGACAACTAGCAGAAACATCACTTCGCTCCCGACCTAGTGCCATTCTACTGTTCCCTTTGCTTATTCCGTTGCACAACCAAGAGCGCGTTGGTTAAGCATGTTAGTGACTTTAAGCGGCATATAGTGATGGTACGCGAGGAGGGGTGCAGCGACGTAGATCCCCAGCGCTTCTTTGTGGAAAACCCATACCCGCGGGAGCCTAAAGAGGGTCTGGACTACGAAGCCTTGGCCCAGGAACATTGCGCTCATGGGTCCCAGCAAGTGAGCGAGGATCCACTAACTAATAAAATGGGAAGTTCTGCATCTACGAGTGATGCCATCAAGGTAAGCATCACGCCTAAAGAGCTCACCAGCATCCTGGAGCAAGGGGCGATGCGAGCGCATAGGGCTACACAACCCGTAGTGAACCTCCCGCCGTTGAGTCCTCCGTGTAGGGCCAACCTCATGTATGACCCAACCAGGCCTGGTTTTATACGCAAGCCGGCCGCCATTAAACCTGTGACACCGGCATCTGGAGGGTTTGAAGCGTTGCTGCCGACCAGCACGACGTCCACTTAGAGCCAGAAACATCTCAAGCTGAATTTGGCTTCCATCGGTTTCGCTGGCGGACAGACCGCCTTCACCGATTCTCTTCAAAAGTGGACAACCCCTGGGGATTACGCGACAAGCGTCCCTGCCTCTTCCGCCCAGCATCCAAACCAGATGTCACCGGTCCTACGGATACCAGATGTACCAACGTCATGGTCAAGCCATCCTGTTCAAGTCAACCCGGTAGTCTCCGATCGCTCCACCCTAAATACTCCGCTGCTAGATGAGCTGGGCGGCCCGAGCTCAACAGCTAGGTCGGTGGTAGAGGACATAATGGACGACCTGCTGGGCCTGAACGACACAACCGGTTTCTCACCGGTTCACATCCGCTAGAAGGGTCACTACCAGTTCCCAGGGTCCAGACCGAGGAAACCAAGACCACGAGCGAGACCGAGTCCGTGTCGGCTTCTCTTCGTCACATGGAGAATACCATAGAAATGGCGATTGGGAAACTCACAGCCGCTGATGATTGGAACAGTCGGGCCGTGAGGAACCTCAACGAAACGACGAAAAAAATCGCTGATTCCATGGTGAACCTTGCGCGATCCGGATGGTTTAGGAGCAGCGGAGGTGGCACCGTAGACCAGAGGAAGCTTCCGAAACTAAGAGACCACGCCTTGAGGACAAGGAGAATATAAAAGACAATAAAAAGAACAATAATAGAAAATAAAGTGATATGATAAGTTTAATTCAATTTTAACAGTTTTGGAAACTTACTGAAATACATATGTATTAAACATTAGCCATTACGGTTGTGAAACAATGAGTGTCTGACATTTGAATCACTTTGAACAATGCAGTGTTTCTTAAGTTTTAGAGAAGTGACATCGGTGTGTACATATCACTTTGAACTGGAGAGAGAGAGACTGTTTCAGTGTACATTCTAGTCAGATGACAGCGGCAGTTCTTAATATAGTTATTGTTTTAAAACACTGTCAACAATTCAGTGTTCATTAAATTTAAAGAAGTGACATCGCTGTGTACTTATTACTTTGAACTGGAGAGAGATACTGTTTCAGTGTACATTCTAGTCAGATGACAGTGACAGTTCTTAATACAGTTATTGGTTTAATTTCCTATGAGAACACTAGTTAATAATTTGGAGCACTAGTTAATAATTGTTAAGCGTTTCGATTGGACAAATAGTTTTATTGCCATATGGCAAATAGTTTTTATTCCCATAGGTGTTTGTCTATAGTTGATGGCAACGGGAGTTTGCCATTGAAGACTGGGGGGTAGTGTTATGCCCAGCATTTATTGTATAATTGGTACTTACCCGTTCCCATTCTTTTATTCTTCATTGTAGTTTACCTTCAGTTCTAGCTGCATTTTCCAGCTTTATCACATATTTACAAATGTTGACCCTCTTTAAATACACAGGTCAACATGTTTTTCAACATGTGTTAGGCCAGATTTTTATTCCTGTGATTCCAACATGCTGTGGTCTTCCATGACTGAATCTTGTTATTTGTAAACATTGCAGTGAAACGTACGTAATTACCAGTTTGTTCTCGTTGTTGGATATAATTTGTGAGCTAATTCGTTTAAGTCCATACTAATGCACATTTTAACAAAGTATCACTTTGTATTTCAACTTAAAAGTCCATTTATTTGTCACTAATTTACAATTTCAGCACATTGTCGTTGAATATTCCGCCATGTTGTTTTTTCACTGGGCCCGTTGCCAGGCAACTATCGGACATTTAGACGCTTATTGTTTTCATCTATAATTCATAAAAAGAGCAAGATGTACAATAGGAAACCTACATATGAGGTAATTAATAATACTTTTAATACTTGCTTACATATTTAGTGTTAAAGTACAGCGTTCAAATGGACCGTGAAGGTAACAAGCACCTGCAACGCAGGATACGCTGTGCCTTCACAGGGCGCACTGTGTCCTGTGCCGGGCGCTGTTTTTGTTGTGTCGGGCGCACTGCGCCTTGTGACCGGCGCACGACACACTGCTAGTATATAAGCCTTGGAAATTTTCATTCGTGGACTCCAACACTTCAAAATTCTAAGAGTGCGCCATTTCGGCCGTTTCGCTAAATATAAAGTTTTAATGGTGCGCACTCTCCTTTTAAAAAAATTTGATAAATAAAAACGAATGGTTTAATTACTAAGAAATTTGTTTGCAATAATTATATATTTGGAATTTTAGATAAAGTAGTCAGTATTTTACATAAAGGATTCTTACTATATTATTTGTGATAACTGAGAAATTTATGTTTGAATCAATAAATTAAATGTTTGTTTTGGTAATAAATGCCGTCTTTAGTATTTAATATTAATTAAAAGTCTTATAGATTTAGATAGGTCTTAGTCTTCCTTGCGTTAGTTTAAGTTCCGTACTTAGTGCCAAGCACAAACCCCAGCCCCTTTGTCGAAACCCCAATTACTTAATCAGTTGTCCGACAGTTGGAGTCCAACTTAAAACCCAATACAAGAGAAATAGGAAGTCAAGAACAGCCCCGCCGGCAACAACCCTGTAGATCAAGTCGGATGACTGCGTAACATCGGGCAATAAAACCCAAGTATCCGGACGAGACCTCGCCCATCCAGGAAGGTGTAACAATATCTATCAGCTATTTTGATATGTAGTGTAAGGAGTATGTAACAGAGGAAAACGTGATAACTGAAGATTATTCTCAATCTCGTCCAACCTGTAAACAAGTGAATAACCTTGAAGTGATATTAAAAGTACCGTTTCTGGAAATTTCATTCAATTCAAAGGATTAGAAATTCTTCAGGACTGTCAAGTATAAAGTTTGCTGTTTATCCTCAAGAGTTTTCTTGCAATCACCAATCTATTCTCCAATAAATAAGAATAATTTAGTTCACTCACGAAACTGTCGATTGCGATTTTTGCACTTCATAAAGAAAAAGCTTATTATGTCAGTCGTTTGGTCGGTCGGTTACATTTTTGCTCTTTGGTGATGATTATGTAACGTAATAATGGTAAATTCAGAGTGTATTGCAATCCATCATCCACCAGTTTCATTTCATACATTGGCGTATCATATCTAAACGCAGAACACATACGCCCTGTTTTAACACCCTCCTTATTATACATGTATCAGTAGCATACAATTTAAAATGTTTATATATCTTCAGCATAGGCCGCGAAGGTGATAGAAAAATGATTAGCCGTTAAAATGATTTTTCACCACATTCAAAGAAATTTGAATGCACTTACTTTCTATCTAAATTGTCCTGTAACTTAACAAAATATGTCGTCTTAACAGAATGACCAAAGTAATAAAAACTTAAAGGGACTGATACAATTCATAAAATTTTATAATTTTCATATTATTTACACCAGCATTTGCCGCAACGCCTGTTAGAAAAATATTTAGCTGTTACACTTATTTATCACAACAATTCAAGGAAATTCCAAGGCACTGACTTTTGATGTAAGCTCTTTAGTAATTTAAATACGTATTGTCGTAACTTCATGTCCAAGTAAAAAAAAACTAGATTGGATCGATAGCCCCGTTTCTCCCAAGTGCATGCCAGTTGTGAAAATTATAGCATTTTTATTTTGAGGGTCATGCGATTTATACACAAAAGACCTTTCAACTTTATTTTTTATCACTTATCTTGAAATACTTATTGTTATTTACTACTCAACGGAAAAAAATACTTCATTGAAATAACAAAAAAAACGATAGACGCTTAGAAAAAATCAAAAAATCAAGGAAGAGGGGATGAATCTCTGTTTTTTTTGTATAAAACAAAAAATGCTTATTGTAACATTACATTATTGTATGTCTTCCAACAGGCTTAGTTGTTTTTTTTGTGTGCAGTGCACTAGATCACAAATGGTGATGGCGGTCTGTTCGTAGCAGATAAATGCCCGAAAACCATCAGTAAGGCAGCTTCATTTCTTGCTAAGTTTCATCATTATTGTATTCAAAATATACGATACAGAAGTGCTGCACCACAATATTTACGAAGTATTTTGTTTACTTTATCAATAGTCTGCAGACATAACTCAACAATATGCCACTTAAGGGTAATTAAAGTCAAGCTGTCTGTTGAGTGAATTGTCTGTTGAGTAAGATGTTAATTTTTTTACATATTTTTTCTCTTGTTTTAAAATGCAAACCTTGGCAGGTAAATAATGTCTGCAAAGAAGGAATTTTAACTTTTTCTGATTACACACAGAATAAATTTTTACTGCGAACTTATATCTGCCAACTATCAGGTAATGATGCTTGCTTTAGCGAGCACAAATGTTTCCTAATATTAAGTGTTGTTCGGCGTTAGTTGTCTAAGCGAGCTTTTGACTTTTTGTCTTAGTTTTTCGATGAATGAAATGCTCTTAATTAAGCGCGGTTTTTAAATTTACCGATGGAAAATCAAATGGAATGTTTCGATTGGTGATAATTTATGCCCAAGGGTAATTCAGTAGGTGTTGCTGTTTCGTTTATCCGTTACCAGAGAGACACCTTTTGGAATTGTTATTTACTTTCTTTTACGGACGGTTTGAAACGTCTGTTAACCGCAATAAAGTATAATCAAACAAACATTGCTAGTGAAAATGGACTGCTAAATAAATATGATGTTAGCGCTGCCGCAAAACAACTGCAGTGCAACAGAGGTCAATCATCGGGCAGTGATCTGTTGCAAGAATGTTTATCGTTTCGGATTCATTCGGATTTTCCCTTGGCATGACTTGTTGAGAGAGAACGAGAGTGATAATTTCTCAAAATATGGCAACAAATAAAATAGATTATTCCTCATATTTGAGGATTGAACTTAATACTATGAGATATTCAGTCAGGGGTCAAAATCCAAAGCAGTTTGACGAGAATAAAGTACAAAGATTTTCGTTATAATAAGTGTTGTTTTTTTAAATCAGATTTAGGATTTATAGGTGGTTAATCACAATTTTAAACCACAAATATGGCTTAAATATACTGAAGAGATAAAGAAAGCAGGATGACATTATTTGCAAGATCTAAACTTAACGAAATCGATAAAATACCGTTTTCTATATGCGCTGCATTATTGTCTCGTGCATATTTCTGTTCAGTTCTAAGCATCAATGTGAGGTAACACCCCACCCTCTTTGCTAATGATAGCGTCTTTAATTTTACGCGGAGCAAGTTACCTTTCTTCATGCGTTTGCGTAAGCTACTCGAAAATTTTAATCTGTTTTAAGCATTGATAATTTTTTTGTGTTGTATTTAACAGCTAGCCAAGTTCACGCTTGTTTTTTCTTATTACTTATCGGTGCACTATAAGATTAAAAAAAAACAGAAGCGTTTGTTTTTTTGTTTTTTATTTCTTTTTTTTTAAAGAATTTAACCTACACAAGGGAGTGTGTCGATCAGTTTCTTACAAGTCCATAAAGGACACTTTTCTTAGAACTGTCAATATAGTTCTTTATTCAACTTAAATACGTTCAGTTTTTAATATTTTAATTAGACTTGGTAGTTTATTTCAAAGAGTAATATACTATATTGAAAAGTGAAAATAATGCAAAAAAGAAGAAATCCCCACAATGTCTGGGGTTTTCTATTATTTAAATAGCCACACGAGTTCCTAATGGATTAAAATAACTTTCTGCCTACGGTTACTTTTTTTTTCCTTGAATAGCTGATGGGCATGGTGTTTAAAGATAGCCGTGTAGGTGTAGATGAATAACGCTATAATGATCTAAATAAATTCTTCCCAATAATTTGACGGATAATGTGTTTTATTCTCTCAGGGAAGAATTAAATTCCTATTTTATTCCGATGAATTTATTCCGAATCGAGAAAATATTTAGACTAATGTGACAATGACCTTAAAACAGCTTGATCTTTTCGGGAACTAATTTAATTTGCTAAGAAAATGATTTTACCACTCATTACGTTTTTAGCTACGTATAGACAAAGGATAAATATAGGTTTTAGCCATGCAATTTCGCATAAATAAAACGAGCTGCAGATAACTTGTATATATATAGAAATTATTAAAAAAATTCCTATCACGATTTGTGCTTTTTTATGTCACGTATTATTAAAGACAACTTATACTATCAACAAAGTGAAACATTATCTTAGAATCGAGAAGTTCAAAGAAATAAGTTAGACAACTTTACAGAAACGTTTTTTTTTCAGCTTGAAATGTTTTACATTTTTTTGAATTTTGATAAATAGGCAACACACGTTTGTCACATGCTCTAGATTAAGTAGTAAAAATGATAATGTTGACACAATTTTTACCACCTGTGTGATATATACCTTTTCAACCGAGGGCTACATGTTTCATTCAAACGCACTGATTCTCCGTACGGTCAACACAACATCATTTCGTTATCTGATAATGGATATAATGGTTTTATCTGAATCTTAAGGCGCTTAGAAGTTTCAGGCTTCATAAATGCATAAAAAGACGTTATGTAAATCATTAATGACCTGTTAATCTTTTTTTATTAATGTACACAATCCTGAATATGGTATTTAAAGACAATACAGTTCGTTATCCTATGAATAAGATGGGAAAACAACTTCTAAAACCTTGAGATTTATAAGATTGATTTTTCAACTGGTACATGTATTCTGAAAAAAATATCCGTGAAAAATAGTGCATCCCTGTTATTATCGCTTCAAGACTGTTATTACTCGTATGTCATATTCAACTCATCTTACATAATCATCTTTTCCCCTTTTGTTAAATTTTGCATGAAGGTCAGTGATCTTTGCAAAAATAAGATGTTGTGCAGTGAAATTAAAAGATCGCATTGTCTAGGGAAGATATAATTCCGCCGTCGACATGGGATAATATGGTATCCATCACGATCAGTCAGCTATTCCACCTCATGTTAAGATTCAGTAATTAACAAAAAAGAACTATTTGTTTCGTTTCTATATGAAACTTTAATGTGTATTTAAAGGTTGTTTCCAACATTGGATTCCTGTTTTGATTACATTTACTTAAGCTGTTAGTGGCCCACTACACTCCTCCACTGCACGGTCATCAATAAAAAGAAAATTATCAAAATTTCAATAACGGCTAAATTCCGTTCAATGAAACTTTGCACGAATTAGTGTTACTAATGTTTCTTACTTTGCATGTGGGACACGTTAGATCAGTAAAGAAAAATAGCGAGATCTAAAAATTCCCTAAATTTCTTTTTACATAAATTCACAAAAACAAAACACAAAACATGATTTTAAATGTCAACATGAGTAATATGATACTGACAACAATATCTTGTGTCCTCGTGACTTACATATATCAAATAAATGAGATATTAGTAAAAGTGTGTTTGATCTTCAATTTCTTGGTCGCTTCCTGGTCGCGTACACGGATGACAATCATTGATTTTTCTTTTAGTTCATTCTTTACAAAGTACACAACATTTTCTTGTCGGTATCATAACACTCGCATGTTGTATTGATTATTTTTTGTGAAGTTAGGTAAATAGAACTTCAAGATTTTTTTTAGGTCTAGCATTTTGTCTTTAGTTTTCTAACGTGTCTTACTGTATGCAAAATAAAGATAAATTAGTAACATGCATTTTTGCAAAGTACCATTGCACGACATTTTACCGTTATTGAGATTTTGATAATTTTCTTTTTATCTTTGAACGTGCAGGGGAGGAGTGTAGTGGGCCCGTAAGGACATTAAGAAAACATCTAATTTCTGCCCACATCATGCTGCCCTCCTGCTTTGTCGTTTTGCCGCTGGCGTTCCTGATGCTAAGTATATTTTTGTCCCATCAAAAATCAAACCAGTTCAGTTTCGCCTATTGTTTATCTCGACTTCAGCCGCGGATCATTAAAATGGTATCAATCTGAGAAAACGAATATATAATAGTACTGCTATTTGCGCACTCAACCGCGGCTAGGCGATGACTTGGGCGGTAAGATGCATTTCCATTTTAACTGCCTATGAGCTGTGCCCAAGGTTATAAAACTGAGCATGGAAACCAGTCTCAAATCTCAAGCATCTGATTGGCTGAAATGGCGACCAGTCGCCATTTCAGCCAATCAGATGCTAGAGATTTGAGACTGGTTTCCAAACTCAGTTTAATAACCTTCAGCCCAGGCTCAATCTAATCGAGCGTGAAGTATTTTCATAACTATCGTGTTCAGTTGCTTTCAAAGTGTTATTTTCATCAACTCTAATCTCCAGTTGAGCGATAAGTACAAAGTTTAATTCATTCCAAACGCTTGAATATTTATTGCGATAATTTCTGATTTATAACACTCCACGATAAGCTGCTTGCGTCCTGAGTTCGAGTTAATATCACAATACGAGAGATTTTATCTTAATAAAAAAGTAATGCGACATTTTGTTATAAGCTACTTTTGTCTTAAGTCACTAATCACTGTATTGCAGTTCTAATGAAATGTTATGAGAATAGCTTGTAAAAATATAGTTTTTGTTGCAAAATATTATATCAATATCGCATGTGAAATCTATCACAGGAATCTTGGGGCGCTTGCTTCATCTATTTATAGTTACAGAAAATGTCAAGTCTTACGAAGCGAATGATGTGATGAAAGCAGGCGTTGCCAGACACTACAATGATTGACCATTACTATTAATTGTCTTGTCCGTTTTCAAGGACTCAAAAAGTCCAAAAGTGGGTTCGAAGAACTTAAATTACATGTAATCATCCCGTAAATTTTTGTCAATCAGGTTATTTTATATGCATTCATTCGATTCATTTTTTTTTTCTCCTATCATGCTGCCTTATATCATCCGTGGCTATCTTGAAGCATGGGACTTGAATATAATCTTGCGTTGAAAAAGCCATTTTAACAAAAACACAAAAGGCGCATTAATTTTCAGCTACACTTGGTTTTGTTTAGAAATAAAATATTAACAGGTATAAAAGCAACCCTGGTGTAATTATCGTTTAAAATTCGTTATTTTTTGAAACTCGATCAGTTTCTTATCTTTCATTATTGCGATCAAGATATCGTTCAATTAAATTCCAGGTGCTTTAGTCTCAGAAATGTCATTATGAAAGTATTACCTAAGTACACAACTAAATTGAATTGACATGATAGTCAACCATTCTTTTTCTAACACAAAAAAGCCGTTATAATGAGTGAGAAACAACCTCCTCATTTCAAAGTCTATTTGAATGCTCTTGGTAACCCAAACTTTATGTTCATGCCGCCTCGAATTCGACAATCCGGAGCACATGCAACTCACGAATGCACGTGCTGATTTCATCGCCTTTGTACAAAACGCTAGTAAAACTTTCCAGGTAAACAACTGACGCAAAGATACGTTTAACTTGCACAATAAAATATCAAATTTGCTCTAAAATGCAGGGCGATGCCATTTCAGTGTCTTGTACGTTTTACATACATCGCGCGATTTTAATTTTCAAGATACATATTGAAACTAGAGATTTTTAAGTTTTACTGTACATTAAAATCATTGTGACGTCCGTTTTGTGCTATTACAACGTCAAGTCTCTTTTTAAAATTTTCTTTTCATCCATTTTAACGTTGACACACATAGCAGGCGTGATTTTTCTTATTTCTTTACGAATGGCTGAATTCAGTTGCTCAATGCTGTCTGGCTTTGAATTGTAAACATTGTCTTTTAGGTGTCCCTATACAAAACAAAAACCTAACGGACTTCTGTCATGTGAGTGAGGTGGCCAGACTGTGTCTGATTTAAAAGAGATAAAATTTGTGCAAAATGTTTCTTTAAACCATTTCAACACGTGTTCCGCAGTGTGTGGTGTCTCCATCTTGCTGAAACCATGTTGCATTTATGTCAACCCCTCTTCTTCGCAGGGCTGGAAGAAATTTGGTCTTTAAGAGACAAAGATATACATGTATAACACTATTTACTGTTCAGTTTCATCATCCGATTAAACAAACAATGGTCAAATCACACCAGTTGAACTCGACGCTCCCCGTACCATCAGTTTGTCATCATGAATAGGCTTTTTCTAAGTGGTATCTTTGTTTCTCTTTACCCAATACTCGACAGTTCTGCTTGTGTACAGTGGCATTTAGATAATAAAAATGTGATTCGTCTGAAAATCATTTTTTCAATTGTGTCAAAATTATCAATCATCCATTGAGCAAACTCTACTCTGCTATTTATGTCAGTTTTATTCAAATGTTGCATAATGGATAACGAATAGGGAAATAAATCAAAACGCCAACGCCCGATATAAACTTCGATAACTAGACCAGTCCTATTGGTGATGTCTCCAAGAACTTTTCCTAATGATTTTTTGTGGTGTCTTCTGAATCGCTTGCTGGATCTCTGCAACGTTGTCTAAACTGCAGCTCGATCTTGGTCGTCCACTGTTGTTGTGTCGGCTGTCCTTAACTGACCCAGTCTGTTCAAATATATTTACAAGCCGATGCACTTGAAGCTTTGTGAGTCTCTCATCGTCAGAATATTTTTCTGCATCATACGTATAACAGTAACTGGAGACTTAAGTTAACTTATTTTTGTCCTCAGGAATGCGAATCTCTATCAGTTCAGTGACAAAAACTGATGAGAGTCGAACAAGATATGTTATACATGTTAACGGACAAACCGACTAATTTACAGTAATAAACTAAACATGATTCATAATCTGTTGAGAAAAACATTCAAACACGATTTAAAAAATAAGTTGATGGCTTATTTCTTCGATTAAATCAACAAACAGGTCTTGTACACTCGTTAATATAAAAATTACGAAATATACTTAAATCTTACATAGTGTTATCATTTCTTCTAGTGTAACAATGTCAACAGTAAAGATGTTGAACCATCCAAAACCATTATGAGTAATTTTACTTTAATTGTTCATATAACAAATTTTTCACTAAACAAGAAATGAAAAATTAGATTTAAACAACACTATGTTTTTTCTTTACTGAAAAGAACCGAAATGTCCACATTTCCTCGAGTTGTTGAAATGTAAATGCGCAATTAGTAAGCTGAAATGAAAACCTGACAAAAACAACATGAGAAACTCCTATTTCATTAACGATGCCAGTGAATGCAAATATCTGGAGGAACTTGATCACCAATATTTTTATCTTGGTTGTCTATTAAGTATCTATCGGTTAAAAAAAAGGGAAACAGAATTTCTTGTTTGTCGAAAATAAGCGCTTGATTTTGTTCTTTCTTTAATTAAAAGGGAGGTAATCGGCAAAAACGGATATTTAAGTGACTGTATCATATTTCTTTGCATCAGTGGGCTTTAAACTTTGTGTTTTTCCTTCTTTACTTGCCATTAATTTCACAGCCAAATAATCTTTTGACACTTTAATGTTCAAATTTATCTATCTTATCATTATTTAGGAAAGAAGATATAACCTTGACCTCTGTGAAAAAATAACATCTTCCCGCTAAATCAAAACATCGCATCACTAAACAAAATTTTAAAAAAGTGTTTATTTTTGTTCAGTATATTTTGGCCAGCCTTGTATTTAGTATGATTTTCTTTGCGTTGAGTCACGGTGGAACAACCCTCTGTGTAAAGGAAGCTTTCGGCACAAGAAAATGAAGTGTTTATATTTTTTTCATTTAGCCTCGCTGTAAAACCAAATGGTGTTGTATTGCATGTTGGTTTATTTTAATCTTGTAGGATTAATGGATTGAACATACTCTTTGAAGCAATAAAGTCAAAATAGAAACAATTTGTTGCCGATTTGCGTGATAGAATATTTTTCTTCACATCGGGCTAAAAAGGAAAATCGGTTTGTCCTGGCATTTTAATTTGCCATTTACGTAGATATATGCAAGGCTGAAGGTAATTACAGCGCCTATAATGACATTTATGGCTTGAAAACAATTTAACTGTCAATAAAATCCGTGACTATTCTAATTAATTTATAATGCTCTTTTGAAGTCAAAACATGTAGATGTTGATTGCAATCGTAAAATAAGCGAGTTGAAATTTAAATGATAAATCGTTTGACTTATCTAAAGTCTTAACACTTTTCAAAGCACAAAACCCACATTGCGTGCTCCGCGAAATTGAAGTCTTGCAAAATTGCACTTTCTTCGTCATCATATCAGGTAACCATTTGTATATTAAGAATATCGGGATATCTGAATATGTCGATACACACTGTAAATGAACAGAGGACAGGTGAGGCTCTTCGTCGTGGGTTTCACTGACAGGTAAAATCTGTATTTGACAAACTGACCAATTAAAGAAGACTTAATGTTTCGGTATCGAATTCGCCTGTCCAATATAAAATCCGCAAAGTTAAAAGTCTATAACTCAATTTAAAATATAACTCTATAAACAAAGCATTTTTCAATGTCAGTGAAATGCATAACGAGAATGATCTAGACTCTTCGATTCACCCTGACTCATGATAATTTCATCTGATTTTTCACACTTAAAATTGCACAAAATTGCAGTTTAAGCATTTTTTTATTTTGTCGTCATGATAAAAAATCCAGACGTGTCTAAATGTGATCTTGCCAAAAGGAACCTTTACGAAGAATTATGTTAGCAAAATTGCCACCACAAAATCATCACAGTACTTTACTTCTTTTAAATCCATAAAGGGATAGCGAAAAATACTTCTCAAGACGTTTTTGCCACCGGCCTTTTTGCCTTATCCTTATCGGTCTACATTTCCTTTTGTACTACATTCGAAAATTGCAATATAAATAATTAATGTTTAACGAAAACATAACAACATCTACGGTTGATGTCGCGCCTATCACACAGTTACCTTTTGGCGCCAAAGTTTTGCCTAATCATCGAATCATCACTGGATACTCTGGATGTCCTTATATCCGTAATGGTCTACCTGTTTCATGGGCATAGTTCTCGTTTCTCAGCAAATACATGTTAGTCTATAGATTACGTTTGTTGTTTTGGAATTTGTGACCACGGGATTGTGAACTGTAAATGTAAATCTCATATGTACATTGTTGTTTCGTATCAGATATATCCAATAAACCTTAAGTATTTGTTTTATTACGTCTATACTCAAAGACAAATCCAGGCGAAAGACATACTTTATCTTATAATAGTGACATAAATCAAATTGATTATCCCATAAGGAACTTGGCGAATTTATGACACGCTATGTGTAAATCATTTGAAATTTTGAGTATAATTTGGCTACGATTGTCTAAAACAGCCTGTTTAAAAGTAAAGTTCACATTATTTTGTTATTTTGTTGTTTCATTAACGACACTATGAAAAACAATAAACTATGGATATCAGGAATTGCAACATTCAGAAGACACAGCCTCCACATACCGCCAAGAATAAGAGAAAGGGAGAGCATGGTTAATAAAATGATCAATTTCAAGCTTAGAAGCTCAGTTTTTATATAAAAACTTTTTGCGAAATGTATGTATACTAAACTATTACAGACTGAGAATTGCACGTTGGTTATTTTTCTTCCGGGAGTAGTGTAATTCAATAACCTTCTGTTTGTTGAAGGTCATCAAGCACGGAGGAGAGAAGAATAAGAAGACAGCAGAATGTATTCCAGGTCAATCAGGTCTGTTAGTTCTTCCTATAAACAGAAAATGAAGATTCCTGTAAAGAGATAATGAAGATTTTAGTATTGATAAAATACTGTAACAGTTGATGAGGAGTGTTGTTTTTGCAAGCTTTTTCTGCCTAAAGTACACTAAGTTGTGTTTTTTTGTCGTTACAAAAGGTGCGAAATTTGATTACGACACCTGAAGGCACCAATGAACCTTTAGGTTATGCAGTTTTTTTACAGATGGTTCTTATGATTATTACACTTAAAGTTTATGGACCTGTCAAGACCTTATCAAGGCGCTCTCATTTTTATTGGATAATATTTATGTGAGATTTGGTACCTCTATTCATAAATAAAAAAAAAATATGCATTCAAATGGGTACTATTTATGCACCTCTTGTTGATGATGTTTTTTATACAGTTCTGAAAAGATGTATTGCTATTTCTTTCTACCGAACACCAGGATGACATTATTACAGCCTTTAACAACACTAACAACACCTCGTGGTACCTTGATGATTTGTTGAATATTGATAATAAGCATTTCCATATCTGGTTAATACAATTTATCCTAATGAACTACAACTGAATCAAGCAATCACTTCAGATAAGCAAGCAAACTTTTTTAATTTTAATCTTTCTATTGAAAATGGATACGTCACTTATAAAATAAATGATAAAAGAGATGACTTTAATATAGTAAATTTTCTGTTTTAGACGGCGATGTTCCTCGTGCGACATATTACGGGGTTTTATCTCAATGCTTGTTCGCTCATTTGTTCGCTGTTAAGCTGAGTTCCCACTGCCGATCCGATCAACTCGATCAAGCCCGATCGGGAGAGGTCGGAAAGGTCTAGCTTGGTCGGCATCACTCGGGCTTCCTATCACTTCCCGATTGCTGTTCGACGATTCACGATCTAGACACTATTTATATGTAAAAACTGCGTGCTAGTTTTTCATTTGGAGAATATACACCAAAGATGCCGAGAAAAGGCAGAAGACCAACTAATTTAAGTGAAAGTTCAGAGCCTGAGCCTGTAGTAACATTCGCAGTACCCCCTCAGGAAACCGGTAATCCACAAACAGCTCCTACCGACTCTTTTGAGCATCCTACTTCTCCTAAAACAGGTACTTTGCTTTTGGTTTTGCTTTTTCGCTTCTGAATATGACAATAAAATCGTGAATTGTGTTTAGTGTTTCGAAGGATATAATTTTATTGCATAATTCTGTTTGTTTTATTATAACACAATGTTAAACTATTTGTATAGTCAATTTAAGATTGCTTTTGTTCGACAGTGTATAGTAAGGACCATATTGTCCCAATGTGCCTAAAAACCAAACATAAATGGTTATTTTTATTGGTATTTACAAGGCTTAGCGTTCTTTTTATTTTAGCAGGCCGAATTCCAACCCCGCAAGACACTACATCGTACACTTACTCAGTATAAAGAGGATGACGAAAATCCGGGGCTGAAAGAGAACTCGTTCCTCTTTAACAAATCATCAGAAGGGTTTAAGTATAAGGAGAGGAAAAGCAGTACATGGGCCGCAAAAGAGGCTGAGTTGGGCCTTACACCTGGAGACTTGTCTTCAATTTGGTACCCGAATATGAGGACACAGTACTCCAAACTTATCAAATTGGCATCTGGATTTACCCAGATTTCTCTTGGCAGTGGCTGCGACCCGAGTACGAACATGTCGATCTGGCAGCGATAGAGCACAGGTCAAGTTGGTTTAGCTGAGGCCTTGTAAAGGTCGGGATGGTCGGGATGATCGAGCGGAAATCGGTAAGATGGTCGGGTTGACGTCGTGAAGGAGTCGTGAATAATCGTGTGGGGGTCGTGTGTGGTCGACGTGTGTACGCCTAGTCGAACTTGGTCGGGCTCAATCGGGAAATTTAGGGGATCGGGATGATCGAGTTGATCGGATTGGAAGTGGGAACTCAGCATTAAATTAAATTATAATGTGACGGATACACCATATTAATATTCAAAATAAAGTGTCTGATAGTATTAATTCTTCACTTTTTCATCAGAGATATTGTTACTGTATACGTATTTAAAAATTTAGAATCAAAATAAGATAAAGTACCTGCGTATTTGTTGCCTTAAATGCACAAAACACTATAAAGCAAGACTTATTGCCAACTCTATTTCTTACTTTCAGAGCTCTTTAATTATCCGTTTACTTTATATGTTGTGCAACAGCCATTAAACACATTTAATTGGGTTTGCAGAAAGGTCTTTGAAACGTCTGGTAAAGTCATTTTGATCTATATAAAATTCAGTTGACGTTTTAAAGAAGATTACATCTTATAATTTCATGGATCCTTGTCAACATGATTGTCATTGCCTCCCTCGTCTTATTAAAAATTGTTTGCAAGAGAAAAACATCTACCGTGAAAATGAACTTTAAATAGAGCCGTTTCACAGTTTTTCGTTAGTTATTCTTAACGTTATAGACCTGTCAAGACAATGAGTCGCTCTTTTCTCACTGGATAAATTATGATATATCTACCTATTTAATAAGTAATACATGTAGGCATCAATGGGTACTTATTGTGCTCTTTAAGAGGCTTGATGTTATGTTTATATCGAAAAGTAAACTGATATTACATGTATAAGAACCTTTTACAACACCTTTAAGTATCTTTACGATTCGTTTAGTATAGGTAATTTACGTTTTCCATCTTGGGTCTACAAATTATATTCTAATGAGCTCCAACCTATTTAAGCCAACAATTAAGAAAATCAAGTACTCTTTTTATCTTAATTACTCTTTTGAAAATTGAGTGTGTAAGTTCTTAAATGTGAAAAAGGTTAAAATGATTAAAATATTCTAAATATTTCATTTTCATATGTTTTATATTAATCAGCTTGTTTCCTATTTAGGAGGTGTTAGACTGTTGAAGATTTTAATGAATGTTATCTTGGCATAAAAAATGTTTAAAGCTGAGGTATCGGTTCCAGAAATTAAGATCACATCGAATCATCATTTTTCTCATCATATGGCACTTCTTAACGTTTTGACTTTTAACGACCGTATCATGAAACGTTGGGCGGGCGCACAATTCAAATAACATTTCTTAAAATTTGCACAGACGTCATATATCACCTCCCGCCAACTACTCCAAATCATCTGTGTATTCGGAAATAAATCAGTTAAATGGGCACTAAAATTAGAATTCTAAAGAACTATCCTTTAGAAATTTCAACAGTTCATGGTAAGTGACAGTTCTAGTTGTTATAGTTATTATTTTAATTGTGGAGGCAAGAGAAAAACAATGTGAAATATGCATATCAGGAATGACTACAATTTCAAAAAATACACCACAGTAAATGAAAGTGAGAACCTGAAAGGTTACCGCATTGGAATGCAGTGGCAAAATAACCTCTCTTCTCCTCTCTGCTTATTTGCTTTTGAGCTGTGTAGGGAGGCTGCTGGATGTGGCCTTTCCTTTGTATGCCCGTTTCACCTTCATTAACTCTTAAAACCCTGTCACTGTCGTGCAGAAAAAGAGATAAGCATTAATCTCAACTGTAATTGGTTTAATCACCAAGCATTGAGGTCGCTGTTTAATATCATGTTGGTAATCTTTCTTTTGAAATTTACAGATGGTTATCGCGAAAATTAAAAAAAAGAAATTAACACTGCCTTTTTCTTTTGCAAGTTTATAATTACAATCTTCATAAAACACTGATGACTGAGAAATACCTTGTTGCAGTAGTTATTTAAATATTTAAAACTACTTTAAAAAAATATTCAACTGGGTATCGGCGATAAAACTTGCAAACGTTCAGTTGGTTCAACTTAAAGCACTGATAAGTATGTTTGTAAACTTGGACAGGGTAATGCTTTTGCGGTTAATGAACTCACAGAAAAAACATCAACAGGAGTTTCTCATTTAAACACGGTTTCATATAATATTTAAAGCTTAGAAGCTCACATGTTATAAAACACATTCTCATGGATGTTGATCATGTTGTGTCTTTCATTATCACATCAAATATCAATCCTTAATGAAGATGACATCGAAGGTTACAGACGACGTGTTATTCTTCTTCAACATTAAACAAGACATGTCCACCAAAGCTCCTTAATAAGATAAAAGCTATTCCTGAACAGTAATGATACCAATTATCGGATAAGAAAAATGCAATGGAAATTTTTGCTCTCGATCTGTGTTAACTGCCCATTAAGCAAAGTCTCAGAAAATTAAATTTTGTATTTTGAATACATCCAGATAAGCTTTCGTTCAAACAATCGTTTGTTGTTTTGTTCTACCCCATTATAGCCAATTTTCCTTAAGTTATTGTAAGCAATCGAAAACCCAATAATCAAAGTTATAGCATAGGTAATTGTTAAATCTGTGACATAATGTGTTAATATTTCAACAATTATATACCAGGCAAAACAAATACTTCTTGCTGTTAACATAAAACACGAAAAGAGCAACACCGTGCAACATCTCACGCTGTCTCCTGAATGTGGTAATACCTGATATGAATTTTACAGGATTTATATCTCACAGCTTGTTCGATTTCTAGAGATCACATAAAATTTTAAAACCACGTAGGTTTGTTTATTTCAGTCTGAGCATAAACAGTTGTAATTAAAGTTTAATATGAACTAAGGCACTGCCTCTCTGGGAATCGACGAATCAAAAGTGAAGTATATCGTATGTTTAACAGTAAAACAAAGAAACAAGTCATAATTTGTCGTTTTACTTTTTAACCAAAACTGGTCAAGGTTGTAAGATGCAACACTTCATCTTAGTGAGTTGAATGATTCTGTGAAGTTTGGAAGAATCCTGTGAGATGTTGAATAAACCAGTTTGCCTGTAAACTCTTAGTTAAACAGCACCAAAATGTGATCAAAATGCAAGGCTGACTGATGGTTTAAGAAATATAGACTCATAAAAGTCCGGTTTACAAGGTAGATTGTAAAACATCATTCCACAACACCTAAAATTCTGAGTTGGAATATGGTGACACCAATGACAGAGCAAGTAGCGAAGCTTGTCTTATTCTTTGAATATTCAAACTTGAAATAAACAAACATACTTTTGGGTCTGAGGACTTAAGATAATACTATGAGTGACAGTAGAGGAATTTATTATCCGAATAGAATGAAACATTCAAATAAGTCCATGAATAGAAAAGCAAATGCTGAAGGAGTCTATTCCTATTTTCCATGGTTCCATTTAACAGCAAATTATATTCATAACAAAATTATACTGATGGTGTTGTTCAGTTACTGTTCTTCAATGAGGTCTACAGTAAAATGTTTTTGTATTATTTGATATCACAATCACACAGTATAATTGTATAAACAATTCTTTTTCTTGTCGAGTGATATAAACTTCCAAAGCAGCACCTTCTATTGCAGGAATTAGTAGTGGATGTAATATATGTAGACTGTATGCTCCCTCTACTGTCTAGAACAGTTAAACTGGTTTCCCCACAGCATTCCATGTGAATCTGTTTTCCTGAAATATTAAATTCAACAGCAAATTAATTTATCTTAAAAATAATTTTATATCTTATAAATTGCTTTTATAAATTTATTTGTCGACAGTCAAAATATTTAGACACAAAAATAAAATTTGTCAAATACATTGATTTCGTAATGACTTAATTTATTTTCTTAGTGACAGACTTCCTGAAAGTCGCCGGACCGTCGGACCTGTCCGGTAAAATTTGGACTGGTCTAATGTGATTTCCAATGTTGTAGGACCGAGTGTCCGGCAAAAATTTTGATCTGCATATTCCAATTTTACTTGCTAAATTACAATTTTACTCGCTGTTTTTGAATCAAGACTGTTTCCGAGGGAAATGAGTGGGGATATTCGAATGAAATATTTTACGTAATCGTCATAATGACAATTCGTACCACTGAAAAAAAAACACCCTTAATACTGTGTTTTGCTTATTTAATGTGTTTAATGTTTCAGTCAGACAGAATTTGTTTCGGTCAGAGATTGTCACATCTTGTCCGACCACATGTCTGACACTTTTTTACAACTTTCGGGAAGTCTGTAGCGATTATTACACTCAAACATCTGGACCCAGGCATGTATACAAAAGCTCGACACAAACTATTGGACTGTGAAAACTAAATAAAATAAATAAATTTTCAAATTTATACCAATTAATTAATGGTCAACACGGCTTCACCATGCAACACATTTGAACTTGAAACAGTTACTTGTGTGACGGAGCAATTGTTCCTTAAATCTGAAATAAATATTTAGTGGTAAACACGGCTTCGCCGTACTTCCTATTTAAATCATTCTACACTATGCCTCATTTTTTTATGAAATGTAGCTCTTATAATTTTTATTTGTTGTAAATGAAGCATTATTCAGATAGCATTTGGTAAACACAGCTTTACCATGCCTCAAATTACAACTTATATTAGCAGAGTAGCTGTCGGGAAGTCTGTAGCGATCATTACACTCAAACATCTGGACCCAGGCATGTATACAAAAGCTCGACACAAACTATTGGACT